>JAVXUO010002086.1:0-154020 GCA_033065855.1 Escallonia rubra
AACACAATCTGAGTACAATTTTGTCCAACCCAATGTTCTGATTTTTCTTCAAATTTTCAGGGCATGTCTTCTTTCACAGGATGTCCAACTGTACAAATTAGGCTCATAGGAAGAGACATGTTTTTTCCTGATCTCAAGGAAACTACGACCAAAAAAATATCCAGGACTACTGCACAATACCCCTCAAATGTACTTAGCAATCCATTACAAACATTGACAGGGAGAAGAGCGTGAGAGAAAACCAGCTTGAGGAGAATGTAGTGTTGAAAGTATCCCAGGAAACAAGCACACAAGACTGATTTACAGGAATGGATTGAAAATTAGCTATGATTTCGTTAAATTAAGAATTGGTTAACATATGCCTGAAACAAAATTTTGGATGCATTTACAAGAAGATCAACTTTGTTGACATCTCACCAGGTGCAAGGGTCATGTAGGTGAATGTACACGGGGAGAAGAAAACTTCTGAATTTCTTCAAAATACCAAAATCTGTGCTATTTGCAGCTGTGTAGTCGTGGAATATGAATCAAGATGGCCTTTGTAAGGCTTTTCCCTCAGTTCTCCAACTGAGGCAGATGGTTTAGTTTTTCACATAGGCTGCAATCATTCTACTTCTCTGACCAAGAAATTCAAGTCCGCTTGTCAATCACAACCTGTATATACGTTTAGGAATTAATTTTGTTCAGTTTCAACCCACTTTATAAAGTACATTCGACACATCTATGGTATATTACATCCAACGTGGTAATTTAGCTCCAGGAAAAGCAACAGAATTCTGTCCACAAGGTAATTTAGCTCCGGAAAAAGCAAAACGTGCAATATATATTCACTCACCAGCTGCTCTACTAGGTACAGTGTCATTGGTTGAGGTAGCAGGTGCACCTTGACCAGCATCTGGCTTTCGATCATTTTTTGGCACCAAACCAGACTGGTCAACACCGTCGTTCCTTGCTTGGAACTGGCATTAGAGAAGTAGCAATATGAACTAACTAAAGCAACATAGAGATAGAAGATAAAACAATTTGATTAACAATAAATACCAAATTTTTCTTTCTGAAAGCTAGGTGAATTTAGCACGTAGTAATATGCCAAAATGTTAGGAGTTAGCAGAAGTAATTATCTACTGATGTCAACTGTTAAGATTTATTTTTTCCTTCTATATGTCTTGGTGCCCGATATCCAATTAATATGAGTAAAAAATGTAATTTTGAAACACTAACCACCAAAAGCAAGGCCCAGTGCACGAAACTCCCGCATGGGGAGGCTTTATGCAGACTAATGGTTGGGTTCAGTGCACGAGAGAATGAAACTCAAATATATGAGAACTCCAGGTGCAGACTGATGGCTGGTTTTCAATTCATGTTAACTTCTGCACTAAGGGTACCATTTTAGCACAAAATGTGAGGCATAGTAAATGGCTTGTTTTAAAATAACTTGTAAAAACACGGTTTGCAATGTGTTGTGAATAACAAAGTACGTTTGATAATTCGACATGGCTATTAAAGATGCAATTACCATTTGCCTTCATGTTCCTCCGCAGAAAAAGGTAAAAGTTGTTTGGAATATGAACGAAAAACCAACTTCTAGCGATTACTACCGCCCTTGTGGTGGTTTGCGAGTAAACTGAAAAGCTACTCTTGATGAACAAAGGGCTAAGATAGTTCCACCGCAAGGAGGTTATAGTTAGCCAATGATTTCCTTTAAGAAGTTTATTATCATTTCATTGAAAACTTTCATGTATAAGAACTTAGTTGAGGCTTCTTTGGAAAATGAAATAGCAACCAACAAAGGGATATGCATAGTCAGAAAAAAAGAAGCAACAATACCCTCTTCAGAAACTTGGTTAAAACTAGAAAGTTCCGACACCTCATATAGGTCGAAGTATCGTGTCCGATACCTACCGACACCTCGACACCTCCGAACATGTGTCTGACTCTCAGTGGTGTCCGATTTATTGATTTATTTTTTAATTATCGGACACTGTGTCGAACACCTGTTGAAGAAGTGTCCACACGTATAGGGCCAAAGTATGATATTTCGGGGATTTTTTTAGTAATGAACTTTGAAGCTCATCTAATCAGATCGACTCGGAAAAAGGTACCCTTCTTCTTTCTCTCTCATTCTCTCTCTTTTCCTTCGTTTTGTTAACGAATGCACCCAAGCTAACCAGTTCATAGGAAGATACGTCAGCATATCAGACCTCATTTACAGACCCATCTAACTATATATGACATCTCCTTGATCCTTTTTGTACCGTGTTCTTCTCTCTTGTTACTGTTGAGACTCTAATCTTGTTACTGTTGAGACAGTCATGCTATTATCTTTCTTTCTCATCCGTTTTCAACGAAATTCAGCTACTCAAATTGATGTTTATATTCTTATTATCTACATATCTAATACATATATATAAATGTGTGTATATATTATATAAATATTAATATATACAGAAATAAAATAAAAATATATTAAAAAATTCAGCAGTGTTTAGTGGTGTCCAAAATCTGGTTTTTTGAAAATTGCGGTGTCTGGTGTCCCAGTCGGTGTCGGTGTCGAACGCGGTGTCTGTGTCCGTGCTTCCAAGGGTTAAAATAATGAATTTCAATCACAAACCTGACTACATGTCTGGTTAATTGAGCTGCTGGCATGAGCGTTAAGCATCACTTGTGGGCTGGTATTCTGTATCAGATCCTCTGGTTTCCTGCTTGGCAATGCACTTGAGACTTCCACATTAACACCCATCCTTGAGGCATTCAATCCCATGGCCGAGTTTATGGGAGGCCGTCCCGGCAAAGGAATTAACGGAGATCCTGAGACACACATGGGAATTCCTTGACCAGGATGCCCGAAAACGTGAAGATTAGATCCGTTTAGACCTTGAAAGCCGGTGGGACCAGTATTAGGTTGGGCAAGGAAAGGTGCCCCTTGCATAGGGGGCACCGGAATCATAGGGCATCCACGAGATACGGCATTCATGTCAACCATGCCCATCCCAAATCCCATGCCCATTCCAATACCCATTGGTGAAAAATGCGGCAGATGAGCCGGATGCATGTGTTGCATTCCAGCTGGTAGCATCATTGGCGGCATATACAATCCAGCTCCCATTGACATGATCTGCATAATACATGCCATGGATAAAATTATATATCAATCAGTACGTCAACTTCTTCACACATATATTTATTATGTTATCCGGGAGCTTAGATTTCAAATGATGCAAGCATAGTCGAGGGAATTAGAGAAACTTCACCTGTACTTGCAGTTGAAGTGTCTTTAGATACTCAATCGCTTCATCAAGCATAGACGCTTTATCAACCTATGGTGTTGGAGTTTGGGGGGCAAAAGACATACAGTTGTCAGTTTTAACCCAAGTTTTGAAATTTTGAACTTCAACAGAAAGGATTCATTAGCAAAACTGAAGATCCAAAAGTTAAAGGAAAGTAGAATAAATTCTTTTGGGAATGGCATGTTAACAAGACCGTTTTTACTCTCTACCTTATTGCAGTTGGGTATGAGTTCTTGTAGTGCACGCATCTTTTCATTTATCCTATCCCTTCGCCTCTGTTTTGCAAACATGAATTCTGAATGTTAATTGGAATCTCAACAAATGCAAATTTACAATGAGGCACAACACATTAATGTTGTCGTCGCGTTTTTTCAGATGGTCTCACCCTTTCCGACAAATTATGCACTTCTGCAGCCCGGCTTCTCTTGGAGCCAGTACCTCCTCGAGCAGACGTTGCTTTTTTAACACCTACTGATTCTTCTTCAATGTCCTGATATAAATTGCTACTATTGTTACACAGAATAAGGTGGAAACAATAAAAGATCCAGAAACATTGGAAAAGGGTAGCAGTTCAGCATTTTAACTTACTTCACTTTGGCATTCATACTCCTCAGTGTCACGACATTTTCTCTTCATGTTATTTGTCAGATCATTAGAGGCTCTCTCTGCACTATTGCCTGAGCAAGCAGAAGAAGCAACTGCGGGCTCAACAGTCTTTTCACTCGCCGGCACTTCTTTTATTGTATTTTCAGCAAGAGGCTGATTAGAAGACTTATCATTATTGTCAGCTTCTTCTCGGCAAACAGCATCAGATTGTTCAGCAGGACGGGACTCCTCGAGTGGCTTAACCACTATAGGTTTTGAATCTAGCTTTGGAGACACCATATTAGGTCGAGCAGGCAAGCCCATTTCATTCTGAAATCGCGTGTCAATGAGTCTACAGTCGGCATGATTTTTACTACTTGCAGCAGACACTTTATCCATATCTCCCATCCTTTCCATACCTGACGAGCCCAAAGCAGAAACGGCAACGACATTCTGCAGATTAGCCCTAGCAATAGCAGCGGGTCTTGAAAAATGGGAAAAGTTCAATAAGTTGGAATTTTGCTTCTGTCTCAAGGGAGAAAAACCACCGGCTGAAGCTCGACTCTGAACCGAGTCCCCACAAATCGCATGGTGAGTGTTGCTGGTATGACTGCTAATAATATCAGAAACTCCTGATCCAAGAGATGGAGTTGAAGCTTGCCCTTGATGCAATGACCATGGATATAACTGACCAGTTCTTGAGGAAGAAAGCTTCTGTGTGTTATCTTGTTCCAAATTAATGCCACTACTTACAGAGACGGTATGTGAATCCCTAACTGCCACATTACAAGTATTGCTCTTGTCCAGGGACCCAAAATTTTCCTGGGTAGAGGGGGCATTTACAGTAACACCAGATAACTCAGGTAAGAAATCAGAGCAGTAATCGTGTTGAAGAGTATCTTCCATGGGATAATTCAGCCAAGGTACTATGTCATCATCTTGACTCAAAATTATATCACCCGAGGGCACTGACATTGTAATATCACTATAAATGGAGTCGACGGTCCCAAATTTCCCAATCTTGGAAGTGGTAGCACTCCCTACATCCTTGTCGCGTAGTCTGGGTGTGTGAAACTGAAAATTGCTCGAAATAGAACCCCTCTTGCCTTTACTGGACTGACCTTGCATCATAATCTGACCATTTTCCCATACTAGCTCAACTAACTCATTATCCGGTCTGCATTTGAAACCCACCAGCACTTAACACTATAGCAAGAATACAAGGAAACAAAAGGAAGACTAGAAATTGATGGAAATTAATTGCATAATAATAAGCACTCAGATAACTTACAGATATGAAAGATCAGTTGGACATGGGTTGGTTTTATGCTGGGAAACTTCAGTCTTTCCTTTAATCATCTTGTAGAACTCAGAGAGGGGCATGATGTGGTACCAGAATCAGAATCCCTCAAATTTGACCACTTAGCTTATAAACTTCCAAAATTTACAACCACAAATAGCCCTTGTGAGGTAATCCAAAGTACATCATCTGAGCACAAACCGACTTTAGAAAAACCTACAATTTTAAATGACATCAAAGGGAATGACTCAGGCACACCGCAATATAGAAAAAGACAATTCAGCTGAATTCAAGGACATAAATATGCATATACAATATGGGTATTATATCTTCCTTATAGTAATGTCCTAATCACTAAAATATATATAATCCAAAACAGTAATAGGTATATAAATAGTCATCAGTCAAACCAATTCTTTAATAACACCATAAAGAAACTAAACCCCATCTAATTGAGCTAGCTTATGTTTAAAAATTCCATCCTTTTTTCTAGTATCTCAATCATTGGAGGATCAACCAAAGTAAACCCGCAAAAGATTTCATAAACTAATCAACGAAATCCGAAGTAAACATCAAGAAATACAACCCCATACCAAATTTAGTCAAGAAAGATCAGCTCACACCAAAAGCAACAGAAATATTTCGTGGAATTTGAAGCTCACTTCTCAAGCTTCAAGAGAATAATTTATCTGGGCAGTGACGATTTCTTGAAACCCACCAACATATGCTAATCCACATGCATTATGGAGCTTTCCCACAAGTATAATCTAGCTAAAGAAAAGCAGTGAACTTTCCAAGAACAGAAATGGGTATCGTAAATATTTATGTGGAGAGAGAGTGGAGAGGGTAAGAGAGGATTTAAGTGCTCGTAGAAGACGGCGAAAGGCTTGGGGATTTGCAGGTGACCGAGGAAAGAAGGCACACTACGCACACGCAGCTCAACTGAGAGCTTATTGTCTATACAAAGAGTTGCCTTTTAACTAGGGTTAAAAGTACAGATAACCAGGGTTTAATGTCTCAAATTTGGAGAAAATAGCTAATGGCCCCTCTACTATACATGATTTGCGGTTTTACCTCGTCTACTTCAAAATGATATACTAAAGTCCCCTCAAGTTAAAAAGATACCGCTTTTCAGATGGAACCGTTACAGACTCGATGAAATGAAATTACTAACTCTTTTTTTTTTTTAATCAAAGTATAGATTAATGCCCTTGAAGCCTTTCAACATTTCTCTCCCCTTTTCTTTATCACACCACCCAAACACCATCCTTCAAGCCCCTCTCCACCCTGACCATTTTAAAGATCCCGCCCTTGCGACTTGAATCCATGATTCTATCCCCTAAATTAGTTGAGAGTTTCATATCGGGGCCGAATCCAAACTAATATTTTTAAAATCAAACTAAAGAAGCAAAAGAAAAACAAGATCGACATAGGAGGCGCGACTACCAGCGGCACATACTGCTGTTGACGAGATCGATAGATGAGACTCGGTGTGTGTGGGTCTCTGTGTGTGCTGGGAGGGAGGAGGAGGCGATTTGTCGTGTGTGCAATGTGTGGGTGATAGGGGCACACTACTGTCGAAAATGAGATTGGCATATGTGACGCTGTGTGTGTAGGTAAGTGTGCTTGGTGGTCTAAGATAACAATGGCGAGACACGGCCGTGACAGCAGTGGAAGTGTGTAATGGTGGGAGATGGAGGCAGCAGTGGAAGTGTGTGCAGTGGTGGGGGATGTGGGTAGCGCTGTGAAGGTAGGGGGTAGTTGAGGGAAGCGGAATAAGAAGGGGGCAGACAAATATATCCGTTAGTTAGCAGGGGTGTTTTTCACCGGCGATTAATTGGATGGGTCCCGTCTAAGAAGCGGTATTTCGTGAACTGCCAGGTATTTTAATACATCATTTTATAGTGAGGGGGTGAAATTACACATCTTATATAGTAGAGGGGTCATTAGCTATTTTTCCTCACAACAATTATACTTTGAGTGCGTTGTTTGTAAATTCACCTTTTTGATAATTAACTGAATGTGGGACCATTTCATGAAAACCTTTTATCTCTTATCTAACGGTCAACTTAAGGCTTACGAAAGAAGAGTTATCAGGTAAAGTTTTATAAAGCTTTTTAGATCGCGTCCATCGATTGTACCTTACATCGTTTAAACTATCGTTGTAAAATATATTGTCTCAAAATTCTAATATATATATATATATATATAAGTATTAAATATCAATTAGCCTCAACAAGATACAAAGCTTTTTTAGAGCCTGCTTCATGGGAGGGGGCCGGCCTCTCTTATATGACATAATCGGACTTTAATTGGGAGGTACTTTCCAAGTAAAGGAAGAGGTTACTTCAAGATCAAGGATAATAGATAAAACTGAAACAAGATAAAATTGTATGTCGAAGCAAGATAAATTGAAACTACATCCATAGGCTGACAAATTTTTCCAATAGGTTTTTTTTGTTTTTTTTGAACTATTGGAAGCAAATAGAGGAAGAACGCCGAGTGGAATCAAATAAACTACGAGACTGACCACTGAATATATAAGATAGGTGCTTGTTAAATATCATGCTAAATGGACACTAAAGGCCAGTTTGACAAAAAAAAATTCATCTTTTTTTTCAGTTTTAAAAACTGGGAAAAAAAAAGGAGCGTTTGGTAACCATTTTTTTTTTCAATTTTAAAAATCAGTTTTTAAACTGAAGAGTAAAAATAAACTCCAAAAACTAGTTTTTTTTTTCACTTTTGGTTTTTTTTCTTAGACCACCACCACCACCCTCCCACCGCCGGCAGCCACCTCAGGTGACCACCTCCGGCCGCCGGCAACCACTGCCAGAGACTACCAGCAGCCACCTCCGGCCGCCGGCGACCACCGCCGAAGGCTGCCGGCAGCCACCTCCGTCCGCCGGCCACCACCGCCGGCGACTGCCGACAGCCACCTCCGGCCGCCGGCCACCACCGCCGGAGACTGCCGGCAGCCATCTCCGGCCGCAGGCCACCACCACCACCACCGCAAACCACCGCTACACCCCACCACCGCCACCGCAAACCACAAAAAAAAAAAAAAATCAAAATAAAAAGGGTTACCAAACACCAAAAAAAAAAACTCAAAAAAAAAGGGTTATCAAACACCCACTTGTTTTTATAAAAAAAAAAAAAATTAAGCTGCTCTTTAAAAATTAAAAATCAAAAAAAAAAAATTTGTCAAACAAACCCCATTGGAAGTAGGTGCTTGCTGGTTAACCAACCATGAGAAAATCCCGATGGCAGGCTGACTTTGTATTTTGTAACTTTGGCCACTTAAATACTATTGTAGGATGTGGGGTGTCACTCGCTTAATAAGAGAGTCAAACTTCAAAAAATGCTGGATACTTATAGCAAGTAGTTGTTAGATAAGGTGCAGCAGCAGCACTCTGTGTCTCTGTTCTATGTATTTTATGAAAACTCATTTGAACACATTATCCTTGTTTCTATATGTTATCCAAAGGATTGCATCTCTGATATGATTACATATAAATCTCATGCTGATTTAAGTATGTGGGACTATGTTGTCTCTTTCTCTGTCTGTGCAATTAATTTAGGTTTGAAGATTGGTGATTAGAGATTAATAAGTCTTTGACTTGCTCATGATGCCTCTAATTGTTGCATAAACAATGTAAACATGCTAGTTTTTTTTTTTTTAGCTTTTTCTTATTTTCGTTAACAATTTTCATAACGATATACAAGGTCTTGCGTTCAAAACTCGTCAGTAAGGTCAGGTCCTTTGACGTTCTTAGGTTGCATAGCTTATAGGAAGTAACAAATTAATTCCCAAAAATAAGTCGTGGAGTTTTTACTCTAAATAGAAAGAAGTAACAAGTTTAGACACTTCCATTTGGTTTTAAGTTTTAGGATTTGAACCCACATTCCCCAAAAAAAATTCTCTTTTTTTTTTCAATAAACGAGGCGAATATTATCGATGCTTTCAGAGAGAATCATGTAGGATGGACGGCATTACAAATCGAAGTGCCTCCGCCGTTCAAGTTGTAAAACTATAATACATACGAGCGTTTCCTGCCAATTTATAGACGACTGCATTCCCAATTCTTTCAGTCCAACTATAATAACAAGACATAAAGCTCCTTACGAGTCGTTTAACATTGCCCAAATAAAATATACAAAGGAACTCTTGATTAAGGCAGCTAAAACGGCCATAACTGCCACTTACTTAATCTAATCAAGTGGCTTTAATTGGGTTAGCACTGCCCTTTTCATGGGGAGCATGTTTTTAAAATTATAATTTTGGAGACACCCAAACCACTGCCTATGGATAGATGTAGGACCACTTGGAGCCGTATGCAAACATCTTTGCCATATGCACGAGACGCCCTTCCTCAGCACTCACGCAAGATGTTGCCGTTGCCATCTTGTGCTCTGCCGAGCCGTATAAGGACGAATCTTGATTCTCTGCGTTTTCCGTAAAGAGTTGAAAGGCAAAGTTTGCATACGAAAGAGGAAAAAATATTCGCTGATTATCTAACGCTACGTCAGCCGCATAAGTGGTGTTAGACTATCATCAATATCTTGTCAACTCACTAAAATGATCACGCGGGAATAACAATAACAAATCTCAACTTTAGGTAACTATGTTAAACATGATTACGCCGTTGACGTGGCGTTAGACTACCACTGAATATTATCTCAAGAAAGGGAGAGAATAGTCCTAAGTAGAGTTGCATTTGTCATCACATTTAGCTATGCAAGTGAGGAGATCGATAAATTCATTCGATAGTCAGAGATCAGTCTGCTCCAAACTTCACTATTGAATAGAGGCAGAAAGAAGTGACTTACTTCTGCATTTGAATGCAAAAGTTGATTCAGGGCGTGCAGATATAAGGACGTGTAGAAAGGTCAAGGTCACAAGATATTAGAATTGTTTCAACTTTTTAGTCGAGCACACATTTAGTTTCATGCTAAAAAAACCTTTTATTCTTCTTCTATTTGAAGTGTTGAGTTTGCATTCAGCTATTCAAGCACAAAATCAATCGATAACTAAGCACTCGTGTGTTTTAAAGTGCCTTCAAGTCGGCACTCTCCTTAAGAAAGCAACTCTAAAGATATAAGGAGATTAGGCTTTTTGCAGCTCTTTGTTGAAAAAAAAAACGTGAAGAAGGCGGTATGCCGATATCACCTAATTATCAGTTTCATGACAAGTTTTTTGTCCATAGAAAAAAAAGAGAAAATAAGTATCTATACTACTTATTAAGTCAAAACTTGATTTGGTATAATATTATATTTTGTGTTACATAACTACCAACATACAATGATGATAAGTGGCATTCCAAGAATTTTTATAAAAAATTGACACAAAATAAAAATCTTAATTAGTAAGTAGCTACCTACAAAAATATGTTTAGTTTTCACAAGTTAAAATTCATCAGAAAATATAGTTAAAAAAGATTTAAAGGCCGAGTTTGATACGATAGAAATATTTTGCTAACTTATTTTTTGACATATTATGACTAACTTATTTTTCTGTTATTTAAGATTCATTTTAATGAATATGACAACAAATACGTATACGTGATGTTTATTTAATTTTTTTTATAACAAAATTTTTACTACTAATTTTATTTTCGCACACGCATTACGTGTGTCACGGTAACTTGTATATTATAAACTAAAACTCACTAAAAATGATAGATAAGATTTTTGTTCGAAGAC
This sequence comes from Escallonia rubra, assembly GCA_033065855.1. Classification (NCBI taxonomy): domain Eukaryota; kingdom Viridiplantae; phylum Streptophyta; class Magnoliopsida; order Escalloniales; family Escalloniaceae; genus Escallonia; species Escallonia rubra. The sequence continues at coordinate 10,873 of JAVXUO010002086.1, forward strand.
ACGGTTATAGATACGTTTGTAAGAAAATGTATGTGTGCGCGCGCGCGTTGCACGCGTGTATGTTTGACGAGGATGTGTGTGTGCGCACGCGTGTTAGACAACGAGGTGGGTGTGTGTGAGGGACATATATCAGATATCAGATATGGATCAAGATATGAAGTGAGAGATGAGGATTCTTCTGTGCTTCCCACAAAGACACGAATGACAGATATATATCTGTATCCACCTGTAAAATTATGGGAGCTGATTTCCAGGAGGGTCCCCAACACCCAATCTCCGAAAATGGGTTCTTGCCACGTGTACCACCTTGCGACCCAGATAGGGATTTGGTTGCTACGGTAGCAATGCGACCCATCTGGGTAGCAATGATACCCAGATGGGTCCCTTGCCCTTTGGAGTCCCTCTCCCTCTCCCTCTCCCTGGTGCAATGTACCATTTTGCGCAGAAGGATGAGGAAGGCGATGTGCTATTTAGCCAGGTGCCAAAGGGAGTTGGAAGTTTTTGGTGTCACATGATTGGCTCAAAGGACTCGACTCGACATTCACCGGCTGGGGCTGCGGAGTTCACGTGCGTGTGCTCAATTCACGTGCCCCTTTTGTTCCTATGTTCATGGACTTCACATCAACCCAAGAGAGATCATCTGCTACTTGTCATCTCCACTTATGTGAAAACATGAACCGGCGGATGCAGGATTATTATTCAAGATGAGCACAAAATGCACAACAGAAAAATTATCACAAAAATTAATTGTACATTAATCTTGAATCATGAAATTCTACAATTGACCACGACGAGGTCGCATATTCTGAAATATGCGAACCTTTTTGAATATCATCAAAAAACGATTAATAATTACATCATTTTGAATACTATAAAAAAAAACTTTTTTTCGACATACGAATTAAATGTACACAATAAATACATCCGAAATATATAAATCATGAACTTGTTCAAGTGTTATTCAAACAATACACTGAAATATAGAAATTGAAAAACATATATGCACTAGAAATATTAAATCTAAGTAAAATTTATATTAGATAAATCAAATTTGCAATACTTCTCCAGGTTGTTGAGCACCGAGCAGTATATTTCAAATTTGCAATACTTCTACAGGTTCACATGTTGAGAGTTCCAAATTCGAGCAGTATATTTCAACTTCCAACTTGTCCATTTCCAATTCCTCCCAATCCCCAATTGCAATTGCCAATTCTTAATTCTCTATTGCCACCACGAGCAGCACTCGCCACTTTATCATTCTGAAATTAAAAATCTTAAGTAAAAATCTCAATCTCAAATACACAATCTCACCATTCCCAATTCACATGGACACCACGATTACTGAGCAGTCAGTAATTGCCACAAATCCCAACTAGAAAACCCAATCTAAATATTCTAAACTATAAATCCCACGAGGCAATATTTGCCAAATTTTAAAATGTCAAATTCAAAATTGAAATAAAAATCTAATATAGTATTGAGATGTGAGAATTGAGAAAATGAAGTTGTTCAATGAATTAAAAAAAAAATCAAAATCGATGTTACCTTTCTTTGACGTCAAAATTGCCGCCGATTGGCGATTGTCGTTGGGCCGTGAGGCATGAGCGACTAAGCGGAGAATGGGAGGAATTGAGAATCGACAAGTGCGCAGATTACGCCGGAGCGGGACCGGCCGCCAACGGGAGGATTGAGGAGTGAGGAGGGAGAGGAGAACAACCTGACATAGTGACGCAGGAGAAGGGAAGCGGACAACTGGTTGAGCGTTGAGGTCGTGGCAGCGTGTCGGCGTTAGGTGTGGCCCGTGAAGCCGGTGAACTGGTGAAGGGACTGAGGTGCTGTCCGTCGTTGATTTTTCACCGAATGTCGCTTGGAAGATCATGAGAGAGAGAGAGAGAGAGAGAGAGAGAGAGAGAGTATTTAGTCAGTAGTGGCCTTGGGAATGAGAGAGACTTTTTTATTCGTTAATGGCCTGGAAAAATGAAAACTGAGGCCCATTAATCTTTATCTCTTCTGTTTTTATCTGTTCACTTTATTTATTTGGTGTCTAGTCTTTATACATTTGTGTGTAAATTTAGTATTTAAAATGACTAAAAAGATAGTTTTTATACTATTTTTTTTTAAATTTTAAGTATTCTAGCACATAAAATGATGGGATAATATCATTTTAGTCCCTTGAACTATCCCCGCTTTTTTATTTTGGTCACTGTACTTTAAAATCCGTTAAATAAGTCCTTGTACTTTGTGCTGTCATCAAATCGATCCCTCCGTTGGGATTTTCTGTCAAAAGAGAGCACAGGGTCATTTTTTGAAGGGTATTTCCGGTAAGCGAAGACAAATGGACGGGATTTTGGGCAGTACCTACGCAACCACCGGCCGTCGCTCTCCGTCGCCCGCTACAGCGGCGCCCACGTCCTCGAGTTCATCCGTTACCTCAACCAATGAAGACCCCGTGCATGTCACTGCGCCAAGATCGGAAGGGTTCTTGAAACGAACGGCCGAGATCGAAAGAGTAATAGGGTGGGCACCGTTTATTCTTCTCGTAACTGATCCCCTGTGCTTTGGACTGCGAATCGCCCATTTTGCGGAGGTAAAGCCGAACGGCGCGCGCCCTGAACGGGTTCGACTAGGGCTTGCCTCCGTTCTCCTCGAAGGCGGTGTGGAGGCGGCCGATGAGGGCGTGGAGGCTGCCCCAGGCCTGGCAGAGGGGGCAGGGGCATAATGACAGCAGCTACGCGGAGGCGATCCACGACTGGCTGTTATGTGACAGCCGTTGACTGAAGGTATCCCTTGCGCGGGCGTTTGACCGGTGGCATCTTTCTGTCGGAATTTTGGTTGGCCAGTTTCGAGTACCATCCGATGGTGGCCATGGCAGATTGGTCGCGGCACAAGGTAGTGGAGGAGTTAGGCGATGGTGTTTGGTGAAGGTGCACAGCAGGAGTTGACGCCGGCGGCGGCGAGTGTGCCCGGAAACGGGGGCAGCCTGGATCTGGCAGGCAGAGGCGCCGCCCGTTTTTAGGGCCGGCTGTCCATTTATGAAAATACCCTTCAAAAAATAACCCTGTGCCCGTCACGTGTCTTTTTTGACAGAAAATCCCAACGGAGGGATCGATTTGATGACGGCACAAAGTACAGTGACTGATTTAACGGATTTTAAAGTACTGGGACCAAAATAAAAAAGCGGAAATAGTTCAGGGGACTAAAATGGTATTATCCCTAAAATGATTAACAAGACATCTCTTTAAACTATTTTTTAAAATTTTCAAGTGGACACTTTTATTATTGGATGTCAAATACACTATATATATTAAAAAAAAAATTCATGGAATGGCAGGTGGGCACGGGCCCACCGGTGCCCCCTGTCAGCTCCGCTACTGGGTTGAAAGAACACCACCTTTGAGTTTACACGGCCGTAGAATAACGAGGATGCTGATGCATGGGTCCGATCCAGCCATGTCCGACCTCATGTCAAAAGATGACCGATCACGACGCATCACTAATTTTTTGATATAAGTTGTATTCTCGAGATTAGGGCAATATTACAACGATGTTTGCCATTTCAAAGAGACACTTCAAAACTATTTGGACAATATTACAACGACGTTTGCCATTTCAAAGAGACACTTTAAAACTATTGCTTCTTGTATCTGTTATTTCCTACATTGGTGAGCACTTTTTCACGTAAATTTTTCTCTAAATAATGAAACCTAGCAATCAATTAGGTTGTGGAGATCGTTTTATAACTACGTATGTGCCTAGGACGACACTGCCATATGACAATGATAAGGTCGTATAGAACTCTTCTTCATGTATAACACAATAACGCGCTTGCAGCTATGATAATTCAGCAGGCGATACCAACAGATTCACTGTTAATATACCGGCCATATTGAGCTGCACCTTCATGTACTTGTAGCACGGAGTACTGAGGCTATGATTAAGGAAAACCAGCAAGTATGCTTGAACCAGCGACTTGAGACTCCTGAAGCAACAAGCCTGTTACTCATGCTTAACCAACAGAACACAACTTGGTTGGCTCTGATGAAGCCTGATCTAATCTATTCAGTCACAGGGAAAAGCAAATGAAACAACCTGAGAACATATTGTAGTGGAATCTCCCATGATACAACGACTAAGAGAACTATATAGAGAAAACCAGGGGCGGACCTATGTTGTGGCAAGGGGGGGCTGAAGCACCCCCTCACTTCTGAAAAAAAAAAAAAAAAAATTTGGTTTTCGGGAATCGCACCACCCCGTTCCCGAGATGCCGTTCCCCGAAAACCATGGTTTTCAGACTAATTCTGCCTCAAATAATGTGGTATTGACCTGGAGATACCCTGTACCAGATATTATTATAACATAAAACTCTGATGCAGAGATATGGGAAGCACAGAAGATAATGTAGATTAATGCAGGTGAGCACCCATGGGTTGATGGAGGTGGGCACTGCCTTGTCATAAGTTATTGCCTTCTTGGCTGCGGAGCCTTGTTACTGGCCCAAGCATGAAATAGTGCTTTCTCACCGCTAACAGTATCTGCAGACCATGGTCTCTGCTTCCCTGCAATCTGCACATGACCACAAGGAACTTCTGAGCTGGATAGACATTTTTAATGACTACTTAATTCTAGGTTGAAGTGTTAGAACACCGAGAGCACAGAGCCAGAGTGGTGTAAAAGTAGGAACCTCTATTCATCTTTTTCCTTCTTTAGGTGCTAGCATCGTTAGCAGCATGAGGGCTATATTTTGCAATATCCGCACCTCGAACAAATGATTGCCGCTCCGATTATGTGCAGAGTTCAAAACTCATCTTCACTCACAAGTAAATCTATATTCATCTTAGGAGGAGCATTTGATGGTGCATCATATGAATGAAGCAAGTTATTCTAAAATATGATGTATAAATTATGCTGCCGACCCAATTGCTGGCATATATATTCCTAACTTTATGCTGATATGATTTGGGGACACCATTCACGGTCCTCTTCTTTTGTTGACATACTCAAGACCCAATCAACAGTTGTTTGAACTTGAAGCAATGTAGTGGGATGCAAGCAAAAAATTAAATAAACTCGAATTGATCGTGATAGTGATTTTCCTCAAGCTCAGGATAATAAAATTTATCCTTACTCATATGACAGATCCTGCAAGACCAGCTGTAGTACTAAGAACTGTGTGGAAGGTAATGCATCAAATGCAGATAAGCATAAATAACTATGACATTTCTGAATGCATATAACCAATGCTCTATGACACAATGGACCACAAACTCGAAGGAAAGGGTTTCAGGGTTTGACAACGATGCTCATCCCACTCCACAATATGTAAATCAAAAGCCGAAAGCCGCCAAGCTTGCGACTGAAATATGCTAAATTGTAATAACGAAGATAAACAAACTTTGGCCTTGTTGCGATCCTTGCAAACATCTGGTCACATTTTGTCCCTCTGCCGCTATGTGATTTACTCAAGAACAATACTTTCTGCATATCACAGAAATGCTAGTACGAATAATATAGTTTGGAAGGGGCAATTATAGGTGGCTTATTTTGCTCAGTGAAAAAGAATCATAAGGGACATTCTGGTTCAGGCCAGCAGTTCTCAACGTCTGTGGTTCATCATTATGAGGTTTTGCAAGCGATCGTTGAGTGAGACATTAAGAGAAAAACAGGAAACTGAAGTGGATGAGATATAATTGAAAAAGATGAAAAATAGTCATGCACTAACAAATTGGCCAGAAGATGTTTTATAAGTCAATAAACATTGAAAAGCATCAATCTAGCAACTCCTTTGCATTTGTTAATGCAACATATGTAGGAAATAGATCTTCAGCATATTTGGCAGTTTATGCGTCTGCTTGTGTGTGTGGAGACATGCAGAAGCATGCAAGCCTGGGATGTGCTTAAAGAAGGTAGTGATAACCTTAACTAAAGGGTTAAGTTGTCAAAATTCACAGCTTTGATATATCAGAGAAAATATAGCAACCTCTTCTGCATCTTCATTATAAAATAAGCAACCGTTCCTGAATTAGTAACCATTTGGAAACAGTACTCCAAACATCAAAGTAGAAAGTGCATGATTAGATTCCAAAACAGCGATTGCAACATGATAATCAAACAAGCAAAGAGCTCAATTTTCGCAATGCAGCTACAAGACATGTAATCATCAACATTTTAAACAAACCTGCTAATATGGCTTTTAATAGTGCAGAGGATTTTATGTTGGATATCGGATTCCAGGTGTTGAAATCAGGATTGACGCTTTTATGGATAAGGGAAGACAATTTTGAAAGTCAACAGCATTCTCTATTATAACATCCACTCTCACGGATTAGCTAATAGCTTATTTAGACCCCACAATCATGCTTACTAAGCAGCAAATGGTGCGACAGTCAAAAGCAAAGTTGAGCATGCATCTTTATCTGACAGTTCACTTGAGGGATGAAAATCAAGAGACGGATTATATAAAGCTTACTGTCTCTTAAGCACGGACACCTCTCCTAGGTGGAGGTTTGGTGTCCTAAACGGACAGACACCCCGACACCCTCCGGACACCGCCTGACACGTGTCCGACACCGCCAATCGGTGTCGGAATTTTTTTTTTTTCTGACACCGTGTCGGACACTTCGTTGAGGAGTGTCGGACACGGCAATCGGCAGTGTCGGAATGTTTGGGGCTACTTTGCAATTTTTTGGAACTAATTTCGGGGGTCAATCTGTAATAAATAGAATATGTGGGATTTTTTTTACAAAGCCATTACCATCTGCTTCACTCACCTCACGGGTGCCGTCTCCTTCCCTCTCACCTCATGGGTGCCCTTCTGAGCCATTACCGACTCGGAGCTATCGCCGGAGCTCAGTCGCCAACATTCCGAAGCCGACAGATCCAGTCGCCGTCGCCATCGTCATCGCCCGAGCTCACTTGATCGTCGCCGGAGGTCCTTCGCCGCCGTCAAGACCCACAGGTTCTTCTTCCTCCTCGTCTCCCTTCCCTCTCTGTCGAGTCGTTTCTTTCTTTTCTTTTGTTTTTTCTCCCTGTCAAGAGTCGTTGACTCGTTTCTTTCTTTTTTTGACTTAGCATTTGTACTGATAATTAGTGAAAAAGTCCCTCTCTTTTTTTTCTTTTTTTTTTTGACTTAGTTATTTTGGCCGGTACTTAATTTCAGAAATGTTGTTGTATTAGTGATTTAGTGTATATTTATTATTATTTATTATTTTAGATTATAAAATAGATTTGTTATTTAGTAAATATATATATATATATATATATATATATAAAATAAAAATATTTAAAAAAATTGCGGTGTCCTGCGTTGTCTAAAATCTGATTTTTTGGAAATTACGGTGGGTGTCGGACCGACATGTGTCCGTGCTACCTAGCTTCCTGTAATCTAGAATACCTTATTGAGCTAGAGGTGAGAAGAATGGGACTGAAGCTTCACGTCCTTCCAATGATTATGATGTTCATATTATCCAATATTTAACCAATAAAGTAGATCACCGACTAAAACCTACCAAGAGAAAACAGCAAGAGAGCCAAATATATAGCAAAATTTGGTTGTGGGGGTGGGAATCTCTGTTATACATATCTGGTGAAGATTTAACGCTTTTACATATGATAAATTTGAAAATCCATTATGAAGGCTTAACGCATTTACATACGATAAATTTGAAAATCCATTATGAATGCAAATCAACAAACTAACTTTACCCTCAATACTAAATTAAGAGCACCTTCATTGCAATGGTGCAAAAGTGAGACGTTTTAAGCATGAGGATAACCTCGAGGCGTATTGTGTATGCAGAATAAGTGCCTCGTTACTTGAAGCATGATGTAACTTGCACATAGATCTGTGATTCACTGACTCAGAACGTTGTACTTGAGGCAAAGCTCAAGCCGAAAAATATTAAGCTCCCGGAAATGTGGTTCATCACTTCGACAAAGTCATTGAAACCATCTTTACTTTTGCGCAAAGTTTCAGCAACAACGTCATCGAATTTTCTTTACCACGGAGAAAAAGAACAGGAAACAGCTTGGAAACATAAAAAGGAACCAAGGTAAAAAGAAGAAACAAGTTTTGTGGAGCTTCTTTAATGTGATCATGTTAGTATCAACTGAGCCATCACAAAAAAAATTGAAGGATTCATGATAAAATTGTTTTCTATGCAAAATATGTGAGGAAACAGTAAAAAGAACCCCAATAGAACAGAACAAGAGGAGGGGGGGTCGGGGGCCTGACTGAAGTACGTGACTGTCACCAGCAGTCTCTTCATTAACACAAACCATCAGCAAATTGGTGAAATCAAGATTGATATCTCTTACAATATTGTCTCGCTTAACCATCTCGGAAGCAAACTTCATAACTGTATGACAATCACCACAAGTCCTCAGATTCTTATTTAACCTAAACAGAGAACCGGGAGGAAGTGCCAGTGGCCCAAATACAAGCGCCAGTCTTTTACTGGGGTACCACAACCTCCGCTGATTCTACTTCACCACCTCGTTGAGTGCAAATTCCCATTGAGCCACATATGCTTTCTTCTTCAGTCTTCACCAACTGCTCCAACTCCCCCAACATCTCGTAAATCTCATTGGTCCTAGGATGTGATCTGTCACTAGCTGTAAAAATAAAACTCTTGTTCTTAACATCAATCCAGCTACACCCAGGCTCTTTTCTTACACCTTTTACCCCCATTAATCTCCTAATTTCATTAGCTTCTTCCAACCTTCCTTTACGTGAATATGTGTTACACAGCAACACATAGTTTCCAGGATTATTAGGTTCAATTTCAAAAAGCCTCTCAGCGACTTCTCTGCCCAATTCAAGATCCCCCTGACTCCTGCAAGCCCCAAGCAATGCTCCTAAAACAGATGCATCAGGATCAATTGGCATTGATTCTACAAATCTCTTTGCGTCGCTCATTCGACCAGCACGACCAAGCAAATCAACCATGCAAGCATAGTGTTCTGGCCCTGGGTTAACTTTGTGCCTTTCAGTCATAGAATTGAAGTAAGCAAATCCTTCATCAACACGCCCACTGTGGCTAAAAGCCGATAAAACACAAACAAGAGTTACATTGTTAGGCTCAATACCCTCTTCCAGCATAACCTCAAAAAATTCTACGGCCTGGTCTGCACAGCCATGGTGTTGGAAGGCAGATATCATAGCTGTCCAAGATACAACATTCCGGTCCTCAGTCTCATCAAATGCCCTGCGAGCATCAATCAAGCCACCACATTTTGCATACATTGTAATTAGTGAGCTTGCAATGCCTGGATTCCTCCCAAATCCTGTTTTTATTATCTGATCGTGGATCAAAGTACCTTGGTCCAAAGCTGCAATAGTAGCAGCAGCATGGAGGGCAGTAGAAAATGATGCCCCATCAGGAGATATCCCTTCCCTTCTCATGGCCCGAAAGTATTTGCAAGCTTCTTCAAATTTATCATTTTCGACACACCCCATGGCCATAACATTCCACGTGACAACATCTCTATCTTGTATCATTAAAAACAAATTAACAGCGTCTTCAAACAACCCACATTTACAATACATGTCCACAAGAGAATTCTTCACATAAGCTAAAGATATTAACCCGTGCTTAACAGCAACTCCATGAACTTGCCTCCCAGTATCTCCACCACCCATGTTAGCACAAGCACTCAAACCACCAGAAAAACTCACTTCATTAGGACACATCCACCTCTCCCCAATTACTCCCTTAAAAAACCCAACTGCCCTATCATACAACTTGTTTTGCAAGCAACCCACAATCATAGCATTCCAAGTAACAATATTTCTCTCAGGCATTTCATCGAACACTTTCTCCGCATTCTTGATATCCCCACACTTGGCATACACGTCAACTAATGCAGTAGCAACAAAGATGTAGCATTCAAACCCATGTTTACATAACAAAGAATGAACTTGCTCACCAAAAGATACAATCTTGGCGTGAGCACAAGCGGGCAAAACAGCAGACAAGGTGAACTCATTTGGGTGCACGTAAGTTCCCATCATTCTCTTGAAAAAGTCAAGTGCTTGGTGGGGTCTGTTGTGATGGGACAACTGGGTGATGAGAGAAGTCCAAGAAACAACGTTCTTGGACTCATCGTGGGTTGTTGCGAACAGCGTGAGGCTTTGGTCAATGTAGCTGCATTTGGCATACAAATTGAGGAGTTTGCTGAAGAGGAAAGGGAGGGAAGCGAAGTTGTTTGTGATGATTTGGGCGTGAATTTGGGTTGCATGGTTGATGTTCTTGTTAGGAATGGCATTGTTGATGAGTGTGTTTAGATGGGTCGGATGGAGAGACTGTGATGATGATGATGGTGATGATGTCTGGTGGTGGAAATTTTGGAGTAATTTGAGGCAAGTTGGATTTGGGATAATTTTTGCGTCACATTTTGGGAGGAAGGCCACTCTCATACTATACAAGTTAGCAGCAAACTGATACACTATCAGTCCATCACATTCGGAGCATTGAGCTGAGCTCAATAAGTTTACCAGCTCTAATATCTGAACGGCTCCAAACAATGAGTAATGACGCTTGCTCACTTGCCATAAAAAACGTAGAATGGGATGCAGCGTGAATTTTAGATTATTAGATAGAATCTTTCCCTTCTGAAACAAATGAATTTCATCAAACCTGGATCTAGCGGCACAAAAGAAAGATAGTATTAATGAGTTTCTAGCGAAAAAAGTTACTTTGAGAAAAGTAATCAACTCTTTAGGAAAAAAAAACATAAACTATTAAAGCGAGAATGAAGACGGGTCAGATTAAGCCCAAGTTAAAAGAAAAAGGTTTCTTTAGACATGAGCCAAGGTCAGGATGCATCACATGGAAATAGTATTTGTTATAGAGTTAGCCCAAGGCCTAGCCCGACCACACTATAAGTGCCCAAATCTGATAACCCAAGCCTTGAGCCCCTTTTACATTGGTCAACGTGAACCCAAGCCAGTTCTATTGTATGGTCGGGCTGGGTCTTGGGCCAACTCTATACCGTGGTTGGCCTATAGCTGGGATGTTCTTGATTACATAAGGATTTCTTGCTGTAACAGCTTTTAGTGATAAAAAATTACCACTAAATTTTTTTTGTAAAAGTTGCTAAAATATAGTTATAATCTTTGCCGCTATAATACATTTATTAATACTTTTCTATTGCAGCAAAGGTATTGTAAAACAAAAAGATATTAGATACGGCCCACTATAGAAGAAAATCATACAATCACGTGATGTGTGTTTTTCTATGTTTTTTAAATCGATAATTAGGCATACCTATGCCCTCGCATGTTTTGGAAAATGGCAACTGAACATGAATTCACGCTCTTGTACTCCAAAAAAGAACCCTTATTTAACCATTCAAGTAAATGAAAGTTTGAAAATAAATACACAAAAAAGGTAATCAACACATGCAGCACATGTAAGATTTGGTCATGCAAACGTAGCCACAGCCTTAGCATGAACACTTCAGAAAGGAAAAAGTTTACTGCTATTCGAGTTGTACGGAGATAGCTACAACTCTTCCCTCCATTAATATAGCAACAATTAATGGTCGTTAAATATCTATAATAACTTTTATTTAGTGACAATAAAAAAAATATTACTAAGAATTGACTGAAAGTATAAACAGAAAAATTATTTTTACTGTATTTAACGATCATCGATTATTATTATATTATAAGATATTGTAACTATTTTCTTACTACATAAGTAGAAGTGCCTATCTGGCCACTGAAATTGTGATAGGTTGAAATGCGCACATGAAATGTGCCGAGTATACACTAATCAATTCTGCTACCATGAGAAACGCACGCACGACATGTGCCTTATCCGGTACAACCTGGCATGCATGTGTGGGGCAATCTTAGTGGATCGGGATCTGGAACACGTGGATGGACTGATCTCCGCTTTTCATGCATCAGAAAGATGGACGGAGATCATGCACAGACCGTACCATACCTGGCACTTTCTCATTCTGCGACAATCTACGTGCCCCTTTCGCTGTCCCCACGAGCCTTTAGATTAAAGCCCGATACTTTCGTTTTTTTCTTTTTTCGGGATAAATATGAGAATGATATTAAAAAAAATAAATATTATACTTACATACTGGGGTCTGTTTGATAACGTTTATTCTTTTAGTTTTTTCTTCAATTTTGTAAGCCGAAAAATATAAACGCGTTTGGCACACAGTTTTTGTTTTTTCTTCCTTCAGTTTTTTAAGACAAGATTATTTTTTAAAACTCTCAAGTATTAGATTTTCAGTTTTGGTTCTTATTTTGAGGCTACTGTCCACCGTAGTCGGCCGGCAACCATCGTCGCTCGGCCGGCAGACACTGCTGACCACCAGACAGCCACCGCCACACCCCACCACCGTAAACCACCACAAAATAAAATTCAAAATAAAATTTGGGTAACCAAACACTCAAAATCAAAATTAGGTAATCAAACACCCATCTACTTTTGTAAAAATAAATAAATAAACTGATTTTTATTTTTTTGAAAATAGAGAATCAAAACTGAAAGTGATTTCGAACGCTACCTTAGTTTAGATTACATTGTCCGTTGTATCAAAGAAGTCATGACGTGTTCATAACTCATCACCTATATACATACATACAAAAGAGGCTTTCAACACGGAACAATATAAACTTAAGTGTTTGTCAAAATATCAGCGTGTACCCAATCTTGGTATACTCGTGCTTGGACGTTATGAGCAATAGTAGATAGGAAATGTGCATTTTCCAGATGTTTGAAAGCCGCTTTATTTACATAGAAGAAGTGAAAGTCAAACCGAAATTGGTGCCAACGTGTCGAGGATATCAGTAATCTCAACGAGCTGAGAGAGCAATATATATATATATATATATATATATATATATATATATATATATATATATATAATATCATAACTTTGTGCATGTTTTTCGTCAAGGCCCCAGCCACAACGTATAAACAAAAATGGGTCGTATACCCGTTATCAGTCTTTGTATACCAGTAACCGGTGATCGGTTTGCCTCAGATTTGCAAGGTTGCTTTCCCTTGTTGGTTCTTCCTTTTTTTTCTTTTTCATACCTTATAATTTTTCAGCATACAAAATTATAGATTCTCACATTTTTAACTAGGACTTGTTTCAAATGATGGATAAGATTTATAGCTTATCCGACATATAACTTTATCTAGTAACATCCCGTCCTATCTGATTTAATAATTGTGTACGTCAAAGGCAGTTTATATTCCTTTTACTTAAATCTAAACTCTACTATTGGTAATCGACAAAAATATGTCGCTAGACCTTTGAGAAACCAATTGATATGAATGAAACTCATAGAAACAAAATCACATTCCAAGCCGGAGCGAGTCAATATTGACGTTCTAAATACAAGAAAGAATTTATCATCAACAAAAAAACTCCCCTTCTCTCTTCTGTCTCTCTCTAAAAAGGAAAAGCAAAACATCAATACCTTTGGTCTTGGAGGTCCGATTGTCTTCGTAAAAACTTGTGTTTTATCTTTACATGTTTATTAATCTACTTGATGTTAAATAGTACTATGTATACCTTAGTATGTTACTTAAAGTTAGGCTGAAGTATAATATATTAGTTTAATTATAACGTGTATAAATTATAGAAATAGTCTATTAATTTTCTGACCTATTGTGATATTATATATACTGAGTTACAAAAATATCGTGACATTTATGTGCCGTTGAACAAACTTTATAATCTTTATTTATCAACGTCATTCTCTTATCTATACTATATATATTTGGATTTGGTTGGTATCTCCTATACCTCCCAAACTCCAAATCTCATTATCTTGAATTCTTATAATTTTAAAATAAAATTTAATAGGTATTAAATTTTGATTGGTCACAAAATAAATTCTAACCCTTGAATTCTAACCATCCAACCCCATGATCTCCACTCTTCCATTTTATCTATATCTATCTATAATACTTATTAAACCAAAACATAGTTCGGGTGTAATACGTTTTTGGTGTTTCATAATTATCAACCTACAATGGTGACAAGTGGCATTTCAAATTTTTTTAAATGACAAAAAATAAAAATCATAATTAGTAAGTAACTACCTACAAAAAAATGTTTAGTTTTTACAAGTTAACATTCACCAGAAAATATAGTTAAAAAAAATTAAAGACCAAATTTGATACGATAATAATATTTTGTTAAAAATATGAATATAAACACGTATACATGAAGTTTGATTTTTTTTTAAAAAAAAATTTGTACTAATAATTAACATTTTTGCAGACGCATCACGTGTGTCATAGTGACTCATACTGCTTATTAAAGGAAAACATGATTTTGTGTAACACATTTTTAGTGTTACATAAGTACCAACTCGTAATGATGACAAGTGACATTCCAAGAAATTCTTTTAAAAGTGACACAAATAAACATCTTAATCGATAAGTAACTACATATAAAATTATGTTTAGTTTTCACAAAATAGAGTTAAAGTAAAATTCATCAAAAAAATAGAGTTAAAGTAAAATTTAAAGGTCAAGTTTGATACGATAATAATATGTTGTTAACTTATGTTTGGACAAGTATGACTAATTTATTTTTCTATAATTTAAAATTTATTTTACTGAATATGACAATAAACACGTGTACACTTTTTTTATATAATAAAACTTATACGATTAATTTCATTTTTACACACATATTGCATATGTCACGGTGACTCGTAATTAATTAATAATATTTTTGTACATAATACGATATTTTAACTAACATCCTTCATTTTTGTGCGTAGCACGGAATTTTAATTAGTTAATAAAAAAATAAAACTAAAGCGACCCCTCGGGTGTCGGCCATTGCTTTGAAGAAAAGACAGGTGACGGGGGGCGGTCGACATGGAAAAGCCAGCACGTGCCACGTGGCCCCATCTCCATGATGGTCGAGCTGTGTACAGGATCACGACGATTCTCAATTTGAAGCAAACATGGGAACACTTACGAGACTAAGGAACCGCGTGCTTCCCACCGCCACGCGCGGCTCGTCTCCCGACGCGTGTCCCCCCGGCCCCCCAACACCCTGCCTATATATGCGCAACCACATCCCTCACCCTCACTCTGCATTTGCAGTCGCTCGCTAGCTCAAAATATCTGAACAGCCTTCGTCTCTTGTTTGTTTTCTTGCGCTGCTTTGTACCAGGAAAAGAGACCTTGTTTCCCGCAAGGAAAGGAAAAATCATGGAGCCCGGAACAGCCACCTGCGTAGACATCATCTTGGCCATCATCTTGCCTCCGCTTGGGGTCTTCCTCAAGTTCGGCTGCGAGGTTTATGTTGATTTCTTTTTTGATTCTTTGATTGCCCATCTGCGTAGTTTTTAAGCTTGTTAAAGTGATTCGGATGGTAGGATATTGCAGGATTGTTTTCGGTGATTGATTGATAGCCTTATGTGGAATAAGGCTGGCTGACAGGCAAAATTTATGGGTGCAGGTGGAGTTCTGGATCTGTTTGGTGCTGACCTTGTTTGGGTACCTCCCTGGAATTCTCTATGCTATTTATATCATCACCAAGTGATTGTCCTCCGGCTCTTCTTCCTTGCTAAATCTTTCGCTGCTCCGGGAAGTGTCATCGTTTAAGATCGCAAAACTTTTGGTGCTATTCCAGTTTCAGGGAGATGGTTAAAATCTTTAGTCATTATTTTTAGCAGTATTTACTTATGACGCTAAAATTGCAATTAAAAATGGTGTTGTAAGTGTTAGAATAACTGTGCTAAATACATGTAGCCACTACTAATAGTTACTGTACTGTGTAAGGGAAATTTTTTCTTTAAGATGTTGTGACATGGGAGAGATATCTTTGCCTCCAAATACAGTTATCAATTGTTTTATTTGTTGCTAAAGAGTTAACACTCTCTTTAGTATATATATATATATATATATATATGGATTATTTAGCAGCAAAAATGGATATAAAACATTTAATGGGGGGTGAAAATAACATTTTTATGATAAGTACCGGTACTTTCTAACCAGATTTCCCAATCAACGACGACACTTGTGCCAAATATTTTGTCGAAATTGCTAAAATATAGTGATAATCGTTTGTTCCTAGAATTCGTTTATGTTTATCGACACTTTTCTATTACATTCAAAGGTATTGTAAAGCAAAAGATCCTAGACATGGCCCACTATAGAAAAAAAATCATAGAATCAATTAACGTGTGTTTTTCTATGTTTTTGAAATCGATAATCAGGCATACCTATGCCTTCACATGTTTTGAAAAATGGCAACTGAACATGAATTCACGCTCTTATATTCCAAAAATAAATAAAGAACCCTTATTTACTTTTTCAAGTGAATAAAAGTTTGAAAAAATTTACAGTTATACGAGTTATATGGAGATAGTAACAGCTCTCCCCTCCTCTTTAATATTGTAACAATTGATTGTCGTTGGATGTTTGTTGAGGTGGCAATGACATCTCAAACCCATTTACCCATCCAAATCCGTCCACTTAAAACTCACCCAAACCAATCAATTAAATAATTAGGTCTAAATGGGTCAATAATTTCTGAACCCATTAACTCACCGGTTTAATTGGGTTTTAATTGGGTGCCCATCAACCCATTAGTGCATGACGCTTAAAATTCAAAACCCAAAATCGTTACACAGCCAAATTTTCACACCCAGAGCAAACACGAGACCAAGCCATCGCCACGATGTCACCTCTTGCCATCGCCAGTCGCCGTCTCTACCTGACATCCCCGTCCTCGTCACCGTTGCCATCGCCGTCGGCGCTGTCTCCACCTGCCCAATCCAACACCTCAGATCACAACGTTACCCAATCTAATCACGCCGACAATGCAAACCAAAGTCGAGGTTCCGTGAATTTTGGGCGACAAACCACCTCCAAGTGCTTCATGATTCCGTGCAGCAATCCACTTGGATCCAACAGAAACGAGAAAATGGGTGAGCTAGGGTTTATTGAAAAAAGGATTATAAGGAAAAACGGTGATCGAATATTCCGTAAGTGGACTGAAAAAAGGAGGCATGAGCCTTCTTCCTCTTCTTCTGGGTTTGCCTGCAAGTTGGAGGGGGTTTGGGTAGAAGCTCGATTTAATCTGTGATGAGCTTGTACACGTGGAATTTGGTTGACAGAGAGAGAGAGAGAGAGAGAGAGAGAGAGAGAGAGAGTAAAGACAGACACAGAGAGATATGGGAGGGAGGGAGAGAGAGGAAATGGTAAAGGAGACGAAGGTGAATGACCTTGTTTGTGTGGTGACATGGCATGGCAGTGGTTTTTAGTTGCTATGGTGTCGTCTGGTTTAGAACTTAAGATGCAAAGGCAAAAAGATATGGGTCATTAGTGGGTTAATGGTTGAAACCAACTCATTTAAGAGATGACCCAGTGAACCCACAATTAAATGGATTTAAATGGGTTAGTTACCCATTTTTATCCAACCCATTTAATCTTCACCAAAACCCAACTCACTTACCCATTTTGCCACCCCTATATATTTGTAATGACTTTTACCTAGTGACGCTAAAAAAATATTCTTAAGAATTGATTAAAATTATAAACAGAAATATCACTTTTATTATATTTAATGATTATTAATTATAACTATACCATGTATACGGTTGAAATGCACGCGAGAAAGGTGTCGAGTACGCTAATCAATTCTGCTACCATGAGAAATGCACACATGAAATGTGCCTTATCCGATACAGTCTGGCATGCATGTGTGGGGCGATCTTACTGGAGCAAGATGTGGAACACGTGGATGGACGGATCTCCACTTTTCATGCATCAGAAAGATGGACGGCTCACTTGCCACCACATGCACAGAGCGTACCGTACCTGGCACTTTCTCATTCTACGACAATCTATGCGACCCTTCACTGTCCACATTGATTAATAATGTCCGATACCTTCGGCCCCGTACATTTACCATATTCGTTTTCTGTTTTTAGCAATGATGATGAAAAAGATTCTTTTTTTGCGTACTTTTACCATTTTCTGTTTTCGTTTTGGATAAAATTACTCAAATAGTAACAAAAAACAGAAAACACCTAAAAGGTGTTTTCAGCTGTTTTTCACTCAAACTTAACCCAATATAAGAAAAAATAGCTAATTTTTTTTTGTGAAAATGATAAAAGTACAGGAACATGTTTTCAAACTGAATATGAAAATCGTGAAAATGAAAACAGAAAATGAAAACAGAAAACAAATATGGTAAGCGTACGGGGCCTTCGTTTCTCGAATAAATGTCTATCAGGACTGGATGACCAACAACTTGCGAATTTAAGTCCTTTTCATTGTGTAGATGGTGTATATACGTAGGGTGCTACTAGGTGGTGGGATGCTAGTTTCAGTCTTTCTTATCTGTGACTTTGTCGTATGGTCCTGAAAATTTTATTTTTGTTTCAATACAATTCTCTTATTACCAACAAAACAAAAAAAGTCTTTCGTTTTTCTTTTTTCTTTTGTTTTAGGGATAAATAAGAGAGTGGCATTAAAAAATAAATATTTCAGTTACATCTTAGTTCAGATTACATTATTAGTTGTATCAGAGAGGTCGTGACGTATTCATCATTCATCACCTATATACGTACATACATAGAAAGAAAAAAAAAACTTCTAACACAATACAATATGAATTTAAGGGCCCGTACGTTTATCATATTCGTTTTTGGTTTTTTGTAATGATGATAAAAAGATTCTTTTTTTGTGTACTTTTATCATTTTCTATTTTCGTTTGTGTAAAATTAGTGAAACAGTGACAAAAAACTAAAAATACGTCCGAGGTGTTTTCAGTTTTTTTCACCCAAAATTAACCCAATGTAAGAAAAATTAGCTAATCTTTTTTTGATGAAAATGAAAACAGAAAACGAATAAGATAAACATACGAGCAAGTGTTTGGCGAAATATCATCGTGTACCCAATCTTGGTATACTCGTACCTAGTCATTATGAGCAATATTAGACAGTAAATGTGCCCTTTTCAGTTATTTGAAAGCCGTTTTATTTACATAAAAGAAGTGAAAGTCAAACTTAATCGGTGCCAAGGTATCGAGGATATGAGTAATCTCGACCAGTTGAGAGAGCCAATACCAGTCTCAATATACATGCCACCGGTGATTGGTTATTACAGATTTGCAACTTGCTTTCTCTTGTTAGGTCTTCCTTTTTTTTCCTACCTTATAATTTTTTAGTATATGGAAATTGTAGCTTCTCATATTGCTAATCAGGACTTCTTTAATGGATAAGATTTATAGCTTCTTCGGCAGATCACTTATCTAGTAACATCGCGTCCTATCTGATTTAATAATCTTGTACTTCTAACACAATTTATATTCCTTTTACTTAAAAAATCAAAACTTTTAACCGGTAAAAATATGTCTCTAATGCACCTTTGAGCAACCAATTGATATGAATGAAACTCATAGAAACAAAATCACCTTCTAAGCTGGAGCAAGCCAATACTGATGCTCCAAACACAAGAAAGAATTTATCATCAACCAAAAAACTCCCCTTTCTTTCTTTAAAAAGCAAAAGCAAAAGTAAAACACAACACCGATACATTTGGTTGTGCAGGTCCGATTGTTCTCCTCATTATAAAATCTTGTGTTTTATCTTTACATATTTTTTAATCTACTGGGTGTAAAATAGTACTATGTACACCTTAACATATTACTTAAAGTTAGACTGAAGTATAATCTATTAGTTTAATTGTGACATGTATAAGTTATAGAGATAATATATTAATTTCTAACATTTATTATATTATATATATTAGTTATAAAAATATACCGATCTTTACGAGCTGTTAAGCAAACTTTATAATCTTTATTTATTAATGTCATTCTCTTATTAATAAAAATAAATAGAATAAAGCGACCCCGGTATCGGCCATTGCTTTGAGAGAGCAGCGTATCTCCCACACTCTCACGCAAAGGGACTGCTCCAAGTAAAGACAGGTGGAGGTTGGGGGGGGGGGGGGGGGGGGGGGGGGGGGATGGTGGCGGTGGTCGACATTGAAAAGCCAGCATGTGCCACGTGGTCCAATCTCCATGATAGTCGAGCTGTACACGATGACGACGATTCTCAACTTGAAGCACACATGACATGCGGGGACGCTTACGAGGCTAAGGAACCGCGTGCTTCCCACCGCCACGACGCGTGTCCCCCCTCCCAGCCTGGCTATATATGCGCAAACACATCCCTCCTCACTCTGCATTTACAGTCGGCTCAAAATATCTTAACAGCCTTCGTCTCTTGTTTGTTCTTGCGCTGCTTTTTGTCCCAGAAAAAGAGACCTTGTTTCCTGCAAGGAAAGGAGAGATCATGGGAACAGCCACCTGCGTAGACATCATCTTGGCCATCATCTTGCCTCCGCTTGGGGTCTTCCTCAAGTTCGGCTGCAAGGTTTATGTTGATTTATTTTTTGATTCTTTGATTACCCATCTGCGTAGTTTTTAAGCTTGTTAAAGTGATTCGGATGGTAGGATATTGCAGGATTTTTTTCGGTGATTGATAGACTTATATATGTGGAATAAGGCTGGCTGACAGGCAAAATTTATGGGTGCAGGTGGAGTTCTGGATCTGTTTGGTGCTGACCTTGTTGGGGTACCTCCCTGGAATTCTCTATGCTATTTATATCATCACCAAGTGATCGTCCTCCGGCTCTTCTTCCTTGGTAAATCTTTCGCTTCTCCGGGAAGTGTCATCGTTTAAGATTGCAAAACTTTTGGTGCTATTCCAGTTTCAGGGAGATGGTTAAAATCTTTTTTTGTAGTATTTACTTAAAAACGCTAAAGATTGCTGTTAAGAATGGTGTTGCAAGTGTTAGAATAAATGTTGCTAAATACATGTAGCCACTGCTAATAGTAACTGTACTATGTAAGGGAAATTTTTTCTTTAAGATGTTGGGACATGGGAGAGATATATTTGCCTCCCAATACAGGTATCAATTGTTTTATTTGTTGCTAAAGAGTTAACACTCTCTTTAAGATATATGGATTATTTAGCAGCAAAAATGGATATAAAACTGTTAATGGGGGTGAAAACAACATTTTTCTGATAAGTACTTTCTAATCAGATTTCCCAATCAACGACGACACTTATGCCAAAAGCGTTTGGTGCCATTTAATAACGACTGAGTTTGTTAGGGCACGTCTACTACGGGTTAAGCCACTTGTAGTTTGTCTAATGACACTTCCTGCATGCTATAGTTCTACCTAATTATGATTAGCCAAATAAGGGTGTCAATAGAGTCAAGATTTGGCATTCTCTTGTTGGTTTAACAAAGGGTAACAATTGCGTCAAAACAAAGTACTACTAGAGCTCAAAACGTTTTTGTTGGCTGTGTGACATGACAACTTGCTGCATAAAAATGTCAGTAGCTTCTCAAAGGGAAAAGTTTTGGGCTCTATTTGGGTTCTAAAAAGTGAGTCTAATTATCTGTATAGCGAGCGAGGATTAATGGTCGTTAGATGTTTTTAGTAACTCTTATTTAGTGATGATATTAAAAGACGCTCCACCTTCTATCACATCTGCACCCCTTCGGAGATTGAAGCAGTAATTGTTCCATTTATATCCTATATGATATGATTGGAAAGCAAGTTAGTACATTGTTTTGTTTTGAAGTAACTTGCTTTGCAATGGAAGCACCCTGTTTTGTGTTTCTTTTGATTGTGCAGTCTACTTTCCAGCATATTATAGCATTTTAAGCAAGAATCTGGATAGAAAGTTGACTAAAGCCAAAGGGTATCCTATTCTGTTCTCTTCTGTGGCAGGTGGAGATGAGAAGGCGATCGTGTAAGCCTTTTTCATTTTTGCCAGGGAGACGGATCTTGCTTTCGGATTACTACTACTATTCATTTTATGGACAGTACTGATTTGGTTCCTTTTGTTTTTCGTTTCCTTTTCTTAAGTTAGTGGAGGTTGGTGATGTGTCTTGTGATATATGGGCCTATACTATGGTGTCGGTCATCGTGTTGATGTTAGTCTCTTGCTGAGAGGGAAACATTTGTTTTCATGTACTCAATTATTGTTTATGTATCAATTTTAAAGGAACTTACATTTTAGGGCTTATTACACATATGACCTTGAGGTTATGCTATAATTACAGGCAAAAATAATAGTTTGAATAAATTACATTTATGTCCGTTGACCAAACAAAATTTTAAAAATTCTAACGGTTTTAATGAAAAGACTTTATTGCCCCTAAGTTGGAACCTTGTATTTTTTTTCCAATGCCATTACTTCATCTAAAACAGAAAATCAAACTGTGTGTGTGTGTGTGGGGGGGGGGGGACCAAATTCCTTTTTTCTGATTTAATTTAATATGTAGCTTAAATGGAGGGGACTGTTAGGTTCAATTTACGTGAATATGTGTTACACAGCAACACATAGTTTCCAGGATTATTAGGTTCAATTTCGAAAAGCCTCTCGGGACTTCTCTGCCCAATTCAAGATCCCCCCGACTCCTCCAAGCCCCAAGCAATGCTCCTAAAACAGATGCATCAGGTTCAATTGGCATTGATTCTACAAAACTCTTGGCGTCGTTCATTCGACCTGCACGACCAAGCAAATCAACCATGCAAGGATAGTGTTCTGGCCCTGGGTTAACTTTGTGCCTTTCAGTCATGGAATTGAAGTAAGCAAATGCTTAATCAACACGCCCACTGTGGCTACAAGCCGATAAAACACAAACAAGAGTTACATTGTTAGGCTTAATACCCTCTTCCAGCATAACCTCAAAGAATTCTACCGCCTGGTCTGCACAGCCATGATGTTGGAAGGCAGATATCATTGCTGTCCAAGATACAACATTCCGGTCCTCAGTCTCATCAAATGCCCTGCGAGCATCAATCAAGCCACCCCATTTTGCATACATTGTAATTAGTGAGCTTGCAATGCCTGGATTCCTCCCAAATCCTGTTTTTATTATCTGACCGTGGATCAAAGTACCTTGGTCCAAAGCTGCAATAGTATCAGCAGCATGGAGGGGAGTAGAAAATGATGCCCCATCAGGAGCTATCCCTTCCCTTCTCATCTCATGACCCGAAAGTATTTGCAAGCTTCTTCAAATTTATCATTTTCGACACACCCTATGACCATAACATTCCATGTGACAACATCTCTATCTTGTATCATTAGAAACAAATTAACAGCGTCTTCAAACAAGCCACATTTACAATACATGTCCACAAGAGAATTTTTCACATAAGCTAAAGATATTACCCCATGCTTAACAGCAACTCCATGAACTTGCCTCCCAGTATCTCCACCACCCATGTTAGCACAAGCACTCAAGCCACCGGAAAAACTCACTTCATTAGGACACATCCACCTCTCCCCGATTACTCCCTTAAAAAACCCTACTGCCCTATCATAAAAAATTGTTTTGCAAGCAACCCACAATCATAGCATTTCAAGTAACAATATTTCTCTCAGGCATTTCATTGAACACTTTCCCCGCATTCTTGATATCCCCACACTTGGCATACACGTCAACTAATGCAGTAGCAACAAAGATGTAGCATTCAAACCCATGTTTACATAACAAAGAATGAACTTGCTCACCAAAAGATACAATCTTGGCGTGAGCACAAGCGGGCAAAACAGCAGACAAGGTGAACTCATTTGGGTGCACGTAAGTTCCCATCATTCTCTTGAAAAAATCAAGTGCTTGGTGGGGTCTGTTGTGATGGGACAACTGGGTGATGAGAGAAGTCCAAGAAACAACGTTCTTGGACTCATCGTGGGTTGTTGCGAACAGCGTGAGGCTTTGGTCAATGTAGCTGCATTTGGCATACAAGTTGAGGAGGTTGCTGAAGAGGAAAGGGAGGGAAGCGAAGTTGTTTGTGATGATTTGGGCGTGTATTTGGGTTGCGTGTTTGATGTTCTTGTTAGGAATGGCATTGTTGATGAGTGTGTTTAGATGGGTCGGATGGAGTGATTGTGATGATGATGATGATGGTGAGGATGTCTGGTTGTGGAATTTTTGGAGTAATCTGAGGGAAGTTGGATTTGGGGAAAATGAGATTTTTTTTTTGGTCTAACCACCCGATATCCGGACACCACATTGGGAGCCCACTAATCCGGGTTCGAGTCGGGTGGGACCACATGAGTGACAAAGCTCTCCCTACCAAGTTTTTAACGCAACTGCATTCTCAAGACTCGAACTCGAAACTTCTGGTTAAGGTAGGACAACCACTTGGTGGTTTGGAAAAAATGAGATTGTGTCACATTTTAGGAGGAAGGGCACTCTCATGCTACACAAGTCAGCAGCAAACTGATAGACTATCAGTCCATCACATTCGGAGAATTGAGTTGAGCTCAATGAGTTTACCAGTCGTAATATCTGAACGGCTTAAAACAATGAGTAATGGTGCTTGCGCACTTGCCGTCGTAAAAAAAGGGCACGCGGCCTGAATTTCAGGTTATTAGAACTTTCTTTCCCTCAAAATTTTCACTTCTGAAGCAATGGGTTCACTAAAAAAAGTGCTTCTTGAATCAAACCTGAACCTAGCGGCACAAAATGCGATGTGGTTAACGACTTTATGCGACAAAAGTAACTAACTCTTTGGACAAAAAGAAACAGACAATTAAAGCGAGAATAAAAAGGTTTCTCTAGACATAGGTCAGGTTTCCTTAGACATGGGCCAAGGTTCAGCTGCGTCGCTTGGAAATTTAATTTGATTTAGACTTAGCACAATGCCTAGCCCGACCACACTATAAATGGCCGAATCTGATAACCCAAGCCTTGAGCCCTTTTACATTGGTCAAGGTGAACCCAAGCCAATTCTATTTTACGGTCGGGCTGGGTCTTGGGCCTACTCTAAACTATGGTCGGGCTATAGCTGGGATATTCTTGGGTGGATAAGGATTTATTGTTGTAATAGTTTTAGTTACAAGAGGTAGTTACTAGAAATATTTTGTAAAAGTTTTATGCCTTTATGGTGCCGATAATTTTTTCTGAAAATGCATTGATTGACACTTGCAACGAAGATTTTGTAAAGCAAAAGATTCTAGATGTGCCGACTATAGAAAAATTATACAATCACTTAACGTGTGTTTTCCTATGTTTCTGAAATTGATAATCAAACATACCTATGCGTTTGCTTAATTTGTAAAATGGCAATTGAACATGAATTCACGCTCTTATATTTTAAAAAAAAAAAATCCTTTCATACTTTTCGAAGTAAATAAAAGTTTGAAAATAAATACACAAAAGCAAACACGCAGCACATGTAAGATTTGGTCATGCAAACATAGCCACAGTCTTAGCATGAACATTTCATAATGAATTTTTTTTTTTGCTGCTATTCATAATGAACATTTCCCAAGTATATATGTTATGATAAACGGCTGAGATTTATTGCTACATAGGTTTAGTATACCGGGGCGGGTGCGGGGCAGATTAGACAGAATACCATACCCGCCCCTAACCCGCTGCGGGTTTGCAACAAAATTCCATCCCGCTCATACCCCGGTCAAAAAACATATTTGCTTTCAGAATCATTGCAGTGCCTATCTGGGGGTCACGGGTCTAATTGCCATCTCTAGTTGAAATGCACACATGAAATGTGCCGAGTACGCTAATCAATTCTGCTACCACGAGAAATGCACACATGAAATGTGCCTTGTCCGATACAACCTGGCAATGCATGTGTGGGGCAATCTTACTGGAGCAAGATCTGGAACACGTGGATGGACGGATCTCCACTTTTGATGCATCAGAAAGATGGACGGGTCACTTGCCACCACATGCACAGTGCGTACAGTACCTGGCACCTTCTCATTCTACGAGAATCAATCTACGCGCTCCTTCGCTGTCCACACGAACCTTTCGATTAAAGTCCGATGCTTTCCTTAATAACGTGTTAAACCAAGGGTGGCGTTTAATCTATTTTTTTTTACCTAAATCTACATCTTATTATCCTTATCGTTAACTAACAAAATGTTGTTGCTAATATACCTTTTAGCCGTAGTCAGTGAACGGTTGCTTCAGATCCGCAGGATTATTTTTGTATTATCGCTATGGCTACAAGTGAATTGATTTTGGATAAATTACACTCGGCACCTCTGAGATTTATCCTAAAATATACACGACTACCTCTAACTTTTTTTATTACACTCCATTCCACGAATCTCAATTTTTCTGACGGTGTGACGCATAATGACTTTTTTGCTCTTATAGATTACAAACGCTGTTGTCTTGAATTTGGAAAAGATAGAGCCATTGGCATGTATGAAGTCGTGGAAGCATACCTCTTGGCACACCCTCACGCCTATACTTGAAAAGAAGTCTCTCTCATTTTCTTGTTTACAAATTTGGGCAGTGTATGATATATCTTTGTTTGTGATTTTCTTGCTGGATAGGGGCTCGATCTATATTAACTTTGGACTTTTTCTCTCTTTTGAACATTTATACATCCAATGACTTTGGCAGAGGACTTTTTTGTATACATTTGTGTGGTATTCTTCCACGTTAGATCTTTGATTCTGTACACTCAAAGCAAAATCAAGTAGGCAGTAATTCATAAAGTTATCTATATCTTTTGGCAGTAATCCATAAAGTCGAAGCTCACCTTCGACCAAATCCGCCACCAATACCAGCAGAACAACTAATGGCCAGAACACCGTCGCCAAAAGCCACCAGATCTATCGTCGATCTTGAAATTGGGCCACCACTACTGCCGCTGACAGCCACCATACCCGCAACCAACCCCGCACCACAAACGCCGGTCGATTGATAGCAAAATCACACCTTTTGGCACACACCTCCGAATTTTGATTCACAAACCCCAACACAAAATCTCTGTAGCCAAAGATTAGGTGAAAAAAAAATAACTTTAATTCTGGTAAGAAGTTGGAGTGGATGGAAGTTAGCAATTGGGAGATTGGTTTCTTTAG
Organism: Escallonia rubra; assembly: GCA_033065855.1. NCBI lineage: Eukaryota > Viridiplantae > Streptophyta > Magnoliopsida > Escalloniales > Escalloniaceae > Escallonia > Escallonia rubra. The sequence goes on from JAVXUO010002086.1 coordinate 37,763, forward strand.
AGGAAATGGAGATTGTTAGAAGGGGAAGAATGAAGGGAAGGAAGGAAGAACGGGAAGGAAAAGGGGTCTGCATAAGGGAAAAGAAAGAAGAAGAAGAAGAACCCTATATGACAATATTGGTATTGAATCAAGAAAGATGGGTAGTTTGGGTATGAAAAAAGTAAAAAGTGGTGTGTCAATGAATCTCCAAACGAAGTTAGGTAATCCGTCAGTTTTGTGTCGCTTCATGAAATGCGGGCACAAACTACAGGGTGCGGAGTGTAATAAAAAAAGTTAAGGGTAGCCGTGTGTATTTTGGGTAAACTTCAGGGATGCCGAGTGTAATTTACCCATTAATTTTTCATGAACAAGCTCATGATTTGTTCAATAAAAACTCGTCCGTGATCATTTATTAAACAAGCGAACCGAGCTTATACAAAAAAATTGAGCTCGTTTAATATACGAGTCGAACATCAATCTTTCATGAATAAGCTTGTGAATAACTCGTTTGTTATAAGTCAATTATTTTATAAGCCCAGTCCAGATAATCCAAACATTAACATAAGCATCAAATATCAGGGCTTTTATGAGTAGATCCAGGCTTTGCTAGTGTTTGGATAAATTTCTCGGATATGAGTTCGAGTATATATTGGAGCTTGTGATGAACACGAGTAAACGTTGAACACTGTCAAAATAAGCGAATACGAGGTCGAGCTCTGCTAAAAGAGTCGAGTGCCCGTTCGGTTGTATTCCTATTTATTGGTTCTTCTTTTTCCTTAGTTTTGGACAAGTCTTGTAGCTTATTCAGCAAATAACTTATCCAGTCATATCCTGTCTTATTCGAATTAACAATCTTGCACACAATACGAAACCTACAATTTTTTTACTTAAATCTAAACCGATAAAAAAATGTCGCTAATACACCATTTAGCAACCAATTAATACGAATCTAATCACCTTCCAAGCCGAAGCCAGCCCCATTGCAGCCATTGCTCTGAGGAGAGCAGCGTCTCCCCCTCACTCTCACGCAAAGGACTGCTCGAAGTAAAGACAGATAATGGGGTCAGCCACATGGAAAAGCCAGCATGTGCCACGTGGTCCCATCTCAATGATGTCGAGCTGTACACGACGATGACGATTCTGAAATCTTTTTATGTATTTTTTTTAAGTTTAAAATTTCTAAGTTAAAAGAATTAAATTAAATAATAAATAAATGAAGGCTTACGAGGCTAAGGAACCGCGTGCTTCCCACCGCCCCGACTGGGCTCCCGACGCGTGTCCCCCTCCCACCCTGCCTATATATTCGCAACCACACCCCTCACTCTGCATTTGCAGTTAGTTGGCTTGCTCGCTCAAAATAATCTTAACAGCCTTCGTCTCTTGTTTGTTCTTGCGCTGCTTTGTCCCAGAAAAAGAGACCTTGTTTTGTGCAGGGAAAGGAGAAATCATGGAGCCCGGAACAGCCACCTGCCTAGACATCATCTTGGCCATCATCTTGCCTCCGCTTGGGGTCTTCCTCAAGTTCGGCTGCAAGGTTTATCCTTGATTTCTTCTTTGATTACCCATCTGCGTAGTTTTTAAGCTTGTTAAAGTGATTCGGATGGTAGGATGTTGCAGGATTGTTTTTGGTGATTGATTGATAGCCTTATGTGGAATGAGGCTGGCTGACAGGCAAAATTTATGGGTGCAGGTGGAGTTCTGGATCTGTTTGGTGCTGACCTTGTTTGGGTACATCCCTGGAATTATCTATGCTGTTTATGCCATCACCAAGTGATCATCCTCCGGCTCTTCTTCCTTGGTAATTCTTTCGCTACTCTGATCGCAAAACTTTTGGTGCTACTCGAGTTTCAGGGAGATAGTTAAAATCTTTGGTCGTTAATTATTTTTAGTGATATTTATTTAATGAAGCTAAAAAATGTCGTTAAGAATTGTATTGAAAGTGTTAGAATAAATGTCGCTAAATACATGTAGCCACTACTAATAGTTACTGCCTTATCTATGGGCTGGAGCTATGCGCATGTAGCTGTCAAATTTTTTCTTTAAGTTGTTGGGACATCGGAGAGAGATCTTTGCCTCCAAATACAGTAACCAATTGTTTTATTTGTTGCTAAAGAGTTAACACTCTTTAAGATATATGGAGTAATTAAGCAGCAAAAATGGATATAAAACATTTAATGGGGGTGAAAACAACATTTTCCTGATAAGTACTAGTACTTTCGAACCAGATTTCCCGATCAACTACGACATTTATGCCAAACGCGTTTGGTGCCATTTAATAGCCAATGAGTTTGTTAGGGCACGTTAACTACGGTTAAGCCGCTTGTAGTTTGTCTAATGAAACTTCCTGCACGGTATAGTTCTGCTTAATTATGATTAGCCAAATAAGGGTGTCGATAGAATCAACAAAGCCTAACAAACGCGTCAAAACAAAGTACTACTATAGTTTGAGATGATACCGGTATTTAAAAGAACATAGCCCGAGACGGTTTTGTTGGCCCGTGTGACACGACAAATATGCTGCATAAAAATGTCAGTAGTTTCTCAAAGGGAAAAGTTTTGGGCTCTATTTGGCTTCTATAAAAGTAGTAATTATAAATATATAAATATAGTGATAATTAACGATCGTTAAATGTCTTTAATCACTTTTATTTAATGATATTAAAAGACGCTCCACCTTCTATAGGATCTGCACCCCTTCGGAGAATGAAGCAATAATTGTTCCATTTATATCCTACAGTATATGATATGATTGCAAAGCAAGTTAGTACATTGTTTTGAAATAACTTGCTTTGCAATGGAAGCACCCTGTTTGTGTTTCTTTTGATCGTGCAGTCTACTTTCCATCATAAAGCACTTGAAGAATCTGGATAAAAAGTTGACTAAAGCCAAAGGGTACCCTATTCTGTTTTCTTCTGTGGCAGGTGGAGATGCGAAGGCGATCGTGTAGGCCTTTTCCATTTTGCCAGGGGGAAGGATATTGCCTACTAGTATTCAATTGATGGACAGTGCTGATTTGGTTCCTCTTCTTCTTTTGTTTTTCAGTTTCCTTCTTTCTTAAGTTAGTGGAGGTTGGTGATGTGTCTTGTGATTTATGGACCTATGGTGTCGGTCATCATGTTGATTTTAGTCTCTTGTTGAGAGGGAAACATTTGTTTTCATGTACTCAATTATTGTTTATCTATCCATTTGTAAGGAACTTACGTTTTACAGTATGATATTTCTTTTCCCAAACAGCACTTGTGGTTTCAATTATTTGGCAATTTCATTCCACTAATTCATCAAAGAAAAAGCAAGCGAGAAAGAACGAACGAACAAGCTATCCTACAAAAGAGGCCCAATTAGGTTTTTCACATCTTCGAGTCGGATAGGACCACATGGGCGGCAAAATTCTTCCTACTAAGTTTTGACGCAACTGTATTCTCAGTGTTTGAAACCGAGACCTCACTTAAAATTCCTTACCAGCTGACATATGCGCTTGGTGATAAAATAGTTTCAAATCCGCTCTATTTACTGTGCTCTTGCATCTCAATTACTTTATTTAAGTTTCCTGATCCGTTCTCACGCTCTTGATTTCAATCTAGCAAAACTAACAACTTGGATATAGCTCGCTAGACGTGATAGACACTCGATCTAATCACGTAAATTGGTTTATGCCTAATAGTCAAAAGACCTACCAAAGTACGAGTACATGTGTCGGCCATGGCGGGCACTGATAGCGCAAAACAGTAGATCTCCATTTGACGATGCATCGTCAGGCATTTGAATATGTATATCTACGTATTTGATCCTCTTGATTCACACAATAAACTGGCTTCAAATTCTGGAAGCATCTCACCACCTGTCATTATATCTGAATGAGGGTGTCGTCTTCATGTTATATACGTAATCCTTTAGCTGCAATTTATAGTCAACTTCATCAAACTTGTTACATCCACATTGAAGATTGACATATCCATGTCCATGAATCGACATGTTTACATGCATAGAAGGCAATACGAATCATTTTGTTTTTCTTGTTGGAGAAGCAAGGAGAATCTATCTGTTTATCAATAGATAAATGTTTAAAAAAAAGAAGGCAAAAAGAACATATATCATGGAAAGGTTTGTCAAGACTGTGACCCTCTCCAAATCCTTTTCATAAATCCACAAAAAAGGAATACAAATCTACAAAGGGTTAAGCATCTCTTTCCACTCACCGACCCAAAAGCTAGGATATGGAGAGAGAAGTAATCAACTTAAGGAGAATGGGATGAAATGGCATGACCACTGTGTGTGTGTGTGTGGTGGGGTGGGGGAGGGAGGTTGGATAGTCCACTCTCAGATGCTGGTCAGCTGAGACAGAAGAAGCCCGAGCAGCTACATAAGTGGCAAATTCAAAAATCAGGCAAGCTCTCACAGCAGCAAACGCTTGCACCCATGTGAGCTTTCCCAGTTTAACAGTAAGGAACATCAGAGAAATCGGTGCATAGATAATATTGTTTTCCAGATCTTCGATGCATGCATGTGCCAAAGCAACGCGTGCTCACGAGACAAGATAAATACAGCTAGTCTAAGGATAGATGGCATATAAAAGTTGCTATTGAGCAAATTTTCTTGCAGATCAATGCTTGACCAACCCTTCAAAGCCAGTAACCAATTCGTCACACTTATCTAGCAACATTTGAATAAGCTGTTGTCCTACAAAAAAAAATAATACAGGTCATTGAACAATACTTTCAGGTGAAAATATTAACTCTAAACATTAACTTATCTACACACTAAAAGACGGTCAGAGAGAGAGTGAGAGAGGTGGTCATACAGTTGACTTCATTCTTTAAACTGCCATTCCCTGCGGCACATGGGACAATGTGCTTGAGGAGTCTGTGAGTTCACCCACTTCAAGATGCAATGAAGATGAAATGCATGGTTGCACGCACCCCAAACTGCAAGACAAATGGTCAATTAGTTGAAGCAGTACCGAAGTATAAGTTATTTGCCCATTCAAACCAAAAAAGAAAATGGTGTCCTTGTTCTCTCTACCATTGACTACGACAAATAATGAAAGAGTTCCTCCAGCCCCACTTAAGTTTAATCAGATTGATACGTACCAAAAGTAGACTTGTATGATTGCCAGGAGAAGCTGAGAAAACGTTGTTTCTACCAGGTTATCCATTGTTTAGTGTTAAATATGTAAGCTTGCCTATCGACCTCCAGAAAGAACGTGATATCTCCATGGAAACCCAGGTGCAAAAGATTTTCCTAGCAGGAGACTGAAAACTGTGTGCTTTTAGGATCTTGGAGCAATTCTACAATCTACTTTTGAAAAGGTAAGCATCTATGACCCTCGAATTGGTCAGAAAACTCTACCAGTGGTCATCAAAGGTAACATCAGGCCTTGGTATCTCTTTTTTATCTAGCAAAGAAAGGAAGCCTTCGTATGCGGTCTACCTTCAACCGTACATAATTAACCAATGATAATCCCTTTATAGAAGCAGATCCAGATGTATATAAAATGTGGACTCTTTACACGTATGAAGGGGGAGCAAAATCGTATCAGCCAGTGGTTTTTCAGATCAGTAACAGATTCTACTACCCGTCATATCCTAGTCAAATACCGAACTTGATGTTTCTCTTTAATCGTTGCTCTAATCCCAGGGGGATCTGAAGTACCACATATCAGCAAACTCACAGGTCATATTAAATCCCATAACATAAAAGTTGGCTAACCAACGGTGCTTCAAGTATCATTTGGGAAAAAAAAGCAGAGACATGCAAATTGCATTCTCTTAGCTGTAGCGAGCAACAAAGTTGAGACAATGGTATGTTATTACTCGGCAGAAATGTTACAATCTCATGACACATGCAACAGAGTGAGTTGCTAATAGCATCAAAGTTATTCAAAAAGCCATACACATCCACAGGAACCTAAGTACGCAACACAGACTGATAGTAATTTGCCACCATTTTTTTGTATTACACGGAGATAAGACAGCAAACAATTTAGTGCAACGGGATAACCCTACATCTTTTTTAGTAAGTGAAGTTCAAACTAAAGTAAGACACCCCTCTTAGAAAAGGAAAATGCATCTTCCATAAGGAATTCCAAAATAAATACCAGCATGAATGGCTCATAGAACAGGAAAGTGCAGCAGCAAAATGCCTTTTTCACACTTTCCTTTCCATAAAGCCACATTAAAAACTGGTGCATAAAGTGATAGAACTTTTTCAGGCAATATAGAGAAAAAAACAGAAAAAGTGATCACTCAGTTCTAAATAAAACTCAGCTTGTATCAGCCAACTATTACCAAGTTCATTAGTCCTTGAAAGTAACACAGTTTATCAAGAAACTTCCTAAAAACTAACCATACATTTTCTTCATTACTAAAAGTACGCATCACTATCCAACCGAGCATACCTTCTAGTAGGTAATCCATGAGTGAACATGTATCTTCAAATAAAAATCTCTGGTACTGGATAGATTACTAAACAAGTATGATAATTTCTTAAAAAGTATAAAGATAATGCTGCTGTAAGTGTCTGGACTTCACAGATTTTTGGGTTCTATGTAAAAAAAAAAAAAATAGAACACTGCATAGGAAAAAACCTTAGTATAAGAATCCCAGAGTTGTTTTAAGTGAAACAAGTTAAATCATTAAAGAGTGGTTATATTTCACTAGAAAAATGGATACAGAGATGAATCTTTACCAAACAGAAATTAAAAACCAAGTCAACTGCAAACACAATAAAGTGCAATGTGAAGGATTCAGGCAAGGTTACATAAATTTATATGAATTCTACTAATAACTGCAAGCACACTAAAGTGCAATGTGAAAAACTTCAGGCAAGGTTACCTAAATTTATAAAAAATTCTACTATAGCCCATTTATCAAGAACAAATGTAAACATGTAATACTTTTGTCATCTCATAAGGAGGTTCTTGGTGACCATTTTCATTGTTGAATCTTCCTTTACTAAACCAGTTTAGACTGGACAAAGTCAGTATCAACTTTCGTTGCGATGCAACTCTAAAGTCGAAATGAATGCATGGACAATATGAAGTCACTGCAGGCCTTAGGTCTGATGCGATGTTAAGAGGTTATGTTCACTTTCTTAACCCAGACACCATTTATTTTATTGGTACTCTAACGGCAATATGAAATGATTTAACCACATTGAAATCTACAAGCTAAAGATGAATGTTCCCCCTTATCCTTCTCTCTACCAGGGCTTGAACCCTTGACCTTAAGGTTAGAGCAACACAGTGCAACCACTATGTTGTTTCTCTCGGAAAAGAATCAGTGCATTAGCTTAAGTGCAACAGCTTTTTTTGATTTTCTTTCATAGTTCCAATTGGGAGAATAAAGGTTGAGCCTTGGTGCAATGGTACGATTGCTCCATTGTGATCCAGAGGTCACGGCTTCGATACTCAGAGACAACCTTTTCACGAAAATGAGGGAAAGGCTCCGTAAGTCAATCCTCCCAAGACCCCGCGGATGCCTCGTGCATTGGGCCACCCTTTTAGTATCACTAGGAGGATGAAGATCTAAATACTGCCACAGGGAGGATGTGGACTTAAAGACTAAACAATGGATAAAATATTCTATTTCGCTCCTCTAATATAAATAATAGATAGTAACTTAGAGGTAGTAGCATGATACTCGGCCTCTATATTCCTTATAGGTGGCAAACCCGAGCATCATTCATGGATCACAAGGCATTGCTAAAACTGCATGTACTAAACTGAACCTTCAGCAATTTCTCAGGCCACGTATAGCATTTGGAGATGGTTAGCTACATCTCTGCAGAGGTCAAGTACATGTTCACGCTTGCATGACCACCCCCCAAGGCATGCATTATGCACCCTAAAGAGAAAATATTCTACAACTACCATGATGATCAAGACATCGATAGTTGAAACGCAATGGAGGACCTAGGGTGGTATTATTTTCAGAATGTTAGGGGGAAAGTTGAATATAAAATGCAATTTCATGGTCATTATATTACATTGACACACCTAAAATTTTTGTGGGGTACTGAATTTCCCAAACTTTGGGCATAGCACCTAGGCAGAATGCTAGTATGTTCCTTTTGGAGGAACTACCAATACTGAGGATCCCAATTACGTAAATGAAGAACTATAAATGGTATCTTAACATAACTCTAAGCCCCAACAACAAGACATAACATTGTATTCTGAAGCCAGTTACTTACTTAATGGGCAATCATCCCCGGGCAGTTTACAATCAGGACAACAGCCATCAAAAGCCATCCGACATATCCCACATGTTTCGTCCTGGGCATCCCAAGTCCATGAAGCTACAGCATGCCAACTATTACAGATGGAGAGGAAAAAAAGTTACAGCTCCTGCCATTCTGAATTCTAGACAATTATGCAACACATAAAAGATAGAAGCATACTCTGTTTGAAGTCCAGCAGTACATCACAAAGGACTAGGTCAAGAGAAAACTATTATTAGAAACCAACAAGACTTCAAGAACTTTGGCAGTACATATAACAAGTAATATATCACCCATATCGACTTGGGATAAATTTATTTTAACAAAGCTCATAGTGCCCATACCAAGTAATGTCAAAGCTACATACGAAATGGCCGCAATGTTTGTGCAAAGAAATGCAAGAATGCCAGAGCAAACAAATCACAAAAGATTCTCTTAGCACCAGAAATTTCCAAGCATAATTTGCTTTCAACAGATTGATGAAGAGAAATTTTATCGAAGCTGAACTCTAGCTAACCAACAGTATATATGTAACAGAACATAAGAGGTCAGCCTTTGAACCAACACTATCAAGTTAATTCGTGCTTTTTGCCATAACCCCGCCATTACTTGACAATCACTGCCAAATGCCTTCTAACATTGGAAGTACTAGCAAACGCATTTCTGATTGCACGTGGAGCGTACAAAGGGAGCAATTGGGATTATGAGACTGACAGCTAGCATCGAAGCTAAGTGTTAGAGTACATGCTGTGACAATACATTTCAGGCACAGATGAGAACTTGAAGCACTAAAGAATAAAACATGACAGTCATCATAATCCGACACCATTATATGGCATTTCATATCACAGAACAGAGAGCTCATTTCACACTCTAATCATGGTTCAAACTGACCAGGATCTTCTTCACTATATCAAACTCCTCAATTCAAATTTAAACAATACCTCCAAATTTCAAATTTCTACAATGAATTAGCAGAATTCATGGTATTCAGTAGCATCGCAAAGCTGAGATACTCCTCTGTTTCATGATTTTCGTCTCTTTCAACTTAAAAAAATTTCTATTATAGATTTCAAACATTTAAACACAAGATTCAACTAAAATAGTAGTAACAGATCAAAGAAGTAGTGTTTGAAAAGTCAAACTAGCGCAAAAAAAAATTGAGTATCGTATGTTTGCATGCTCAAATTCATGTTACAGGAATCCACAAAAAGTCAAATGGTACAGAAACTATGTAATGGACGAAGCAATAACCAACTTAAAATCACTTGAATGCAAGTGTGTCTGTGTGCGTGGGGGTGGTGGGTGGGTGAATATATGGTGCAAAGGATACGCAAGACTTTAACTTTCATCTTCTTGTACCCTGCATAAAAAAAACAATGGATTCACATGCACATGTCACATACAGAAAACTGCATAATGGACATAAGAGAGCAAGACGAAGATATAAAACCTGAGAGAGCGATTTAGTGAGTGAGATGGGCTTAGCGAGCTAAGGAACGGCAGGGATAGTGGACGACGGTGGTCGCCAGAACCCAGCTCGGACGGAACCCTAGATCGGCTCGGAATGATGATTACAAATTGAATTTCTAATTTTGGGCCACTTAACCGCGCGAGACCCTTCTCATGATTGGGCTGTTTGTTCACAATGGACTGTGTGGGCCCGATTCACGTTTCCTATATTCAAGATCCATAAAAAAGAAAAACAAAAGACCCATAAGTTTTCAGGCAAAACAACGTTGACAACAATCATACTGTAAATGATACATACAGTATCGTAACAACAAATAATACTAAACAGATCATATTTAAAATGGTTGCTATAATTTTAGATAGGAATGACAATGGGCGGAACGAATGCGGATCTTATAAAATTCGACGCTAGTCCTGAAACCCCGTCCCGCCCCTGTGTCATTAATGTACAATACCATATCCGATCCTAAGTAAATTTAGGAAACCCGTCCCCGCCACAATTGGTAGCATCCAAAACCCGCACCGAACTGACTCTATCCGCTTAGTTTGGCCGTTTTTTTTTTCTTCACTTTTTGAACATGTATTACAAAACTTACACAAAAAATAAACTAGACAAATATCAAATTAATGTCCAAAGATCCTAAAGGAGAGATTAATAGATTACAACACAATTCAAATATATTACACTACAGTTCAAATTAATGTTTAAATAGATTACACCACAATAACGAAATAGTTTAACTCCAATACAAATTCAGCAAAACAATCACTTGGAAGTAGCAAATACGAATACAAACGTGGCAAGGACCAAAAAAATTTCCAGAGCAAGCTAGTCCAGCTCGTCCGCACTTCAAATACAAGCGCAGTCACTGTTCACTGAAAAAAGTTGAAGGAAAAAAAAATGACATTAACATAAATAAATTTAAAAAAAGGTAAAGAGTAAAATTAAACTGAATTCTGGTCCTCCAATGTAGCTCTAGGGGTTTGCACCGGAGATGATGCAATGGGAGACGGCGTAATTTCATTGGAAGACATCATTTTATCTATATATTCATTCGAACACAAAAGAATGATTTTCAAGAAAATCAAAAGAATAATACCTACTACGGAATAATACCAAATTCAGGTTACAAAAATGATAAGAAATGATGCCACAAAGTAAGCTATGATACTACGAAATGATACCACAAAGTAAGCTATGATACTGGGAAATGATACTTTGGGAAATTAGCATTAAGAAAATAAACTGGGTCAATCGATGACTAGGGAACTGCCTAATTAGACCAAGCCAGAAACTAACATAACAAAATTTAGAAGACAATGTTTCCCAGTTTAACATTCACATAAAAACAACTTTTTATGGTCATAGATTTGAAAATAGAGCTCCCCAGGTCAAGTTTGGATATGAAAATAACGGGAAATGGCAATCTTGCGGGCAGCTAGGTTTGAAAAGATGTTATAGAGAGAGCGTAATGGCAAACAACTACCTACATCTTTCTTCACAAAGAAAACACAGCAAGTATATACAATTTTGGCCTCACTCTACAGCTTTACACATGCCACCAAAGTTCATTTGTTGAAACCAACAACTGTAAGTGTTTTGCAAAATTGGATGAAGCTATGTATCAGACTAAGGTTTGGTACCAGAAGATATTAGAAAATGTTAGTTTGATCCAAGGACGACCACCAGGGACTGGGAAAACTGTGTCTTCTGTAGCAATTGTATATCACATGGCCAAACAAGGCCAAGGGCAGGTGATTGCTACGCATGTTCTGCCTTCTTTTTTCCCAATATTTATCACATTTTGATAGTTTTTTCCTCTTATTAGGTTTTAGTACGTGCTGGTACTCTGTGCTTCAATGAAATTCCATCCACACGTTAAACAAGCTCTACAGTAGAACATATTGTCCAGTGGTGAATTAGAACTTGGATTTCTTAGTAGGGTGAAGGCTAAATTTTGAATATTACTCTTCAAAAAATTTTGTGGCATTTTTTTGGTTTTCTACTCAGACAATCGTATAAGGTGGGCAAAACTTTTCAATTTTCAGCTAGCTTAAGATAGGAATGAGAAGATCACAAATATGAAAATTTTGCCACAATGACAACCAACTTTGTTATGGAGCCACAAGGGTTTTGCAACCCTTTGTGCTTCTGAAATGAAGATAATTAATGACAGAAATGTCTGCCATATTCAATCACTATGATTTATAGATATACACTTATGCATAACAATGGGGAGATGATGATCCCACTCTAAAAACAAATTAACGCACTCCAATTGACATTAAGCATGTGATAAGAAAGAATATAGCTAACCTTAGATTCGGGATTGATTCAGTGATAAGGAGAGAAGAAGGCAACGCAGCTGGCGTAGCCATGGGCAGAGCCGTCGCAAGTTTGTGGTCATGCGGTGGAGCCGTCGGTAGCGGCGGCCGACGTAGTAACAAGTAAGTGGGCAGAGTCGGTAGAGAGTGGTTGAGTGAGAGAGAAGGTTGGAATCTAAAACTTATATATATTACAGGATGGACGGCTCGCTCCTACCGGATCGAGATGTGTCGGAGACCCGCCGGATTTGGATTTTATTGCCATCCCTAATCTTAGACAGAATTAAAAGTAAAAAAATTATTTCATTGTCAAGGATCGTATATAACAGTAGTCTTAGACAATGTTCGATTGCATTGGATGAAGGGGCCGACGTGATTAGGTGGAAGGGTTAAGGAAAGCAAAAAATTATAATATCATATATTCAACGGTCCTAGATGGTTGAGACTATTGATCCCGCACCACCAAACATCTTCTATCTTCTTTGGACTATTAGCAGACAATGTCCAGATATACCACCTATGTCCATATATAAATCTCAAAATAACTGGAGCATGGAAAAAATGCACGAAGCTGTAGTTTTTGAAGATTGAAATTGGAAGTTTGGAGTTTGCAAATATGCAGCACTTGCTACTTTTTCTCCCCCATGTCTGTTGCATGGTTAGCCACGGCCAAGATGACTATAATTCTTAGATTTCTCTTTTATTAACTACTCTTCAATGTCCCTTATCTATTACCATATATATGTGAATCTAGACATAAACTTTGACACCAACATATAAACGTTACAATGCAGTTTCAAATCTCATCATTATAGCACTGATATTAGCTTACCCCAAAAAGGAAATCACGATTAACTAGAGAATGTGAGTCAAAGAGTACACCACATGTCAATATCTCCATTCCAGATATCATATACACAACTAGTAATTGTTACTATTATTTTTTTCATTTATTCGTACTGAAATACATCGACTCGACAAAAGTACAGTATCACTCTCTCCGTTATGCTCCGTTGTTTGTCCGACGGAACGACCACTTTTTTATGCACCTGATGTGTATCCTAGTCATTAGTATCTCTAGCAAGCAGTACAAACTCAAATCTTGTCACATTAAATCCGGTCGCTCTTTCTTTGTATAAATTGGAGTGACCTTTTGGGACAAGACCACAAAGGAATTCTGCAAAGTACCTGTTGTTCTAAATCTTTGCCTCTTTGGTCTCCGAGTTTAGCTATGACTAGGAAGAAAGTGAAGCTTGCTTTCATCACTAACGACTCGGCAAGGAAAGCAACCTTCAAGAAAAGGAAGAAGGGCTTGATGAAGAAGGTGAGCGAGTTGAGCACTCTATGTGGTATTGATGCGTGCGCAATCATCTACAGCCCTTACGAGTCTCAGCCCGAGGTTTGGCCTAACACCTTGGGAGTCCAGCGTGTGCTAGCGCAGTTTAAGAGGATGCCCGAGATGGAGCAGAGCAAGAAGATGGTCAACCAAGAGAGTTTTATCCGGCAAAGGATCGCCAAGGCTAGTGAACAGCTCAAGAAGCAGCATAAGGAGAATCGCGAGAAGGAAATGACTGAGGTCATGTATCAATGCTTGACAGGAAAAGGGCTGCAGAACTTGATCATGGCGGATCTTAATGATCTCGGGTGGATACTTGATCAGAACTTGAAGGAGATTTACAAGAGGATCGAGTCACTCAAGAAAATGACTCCTACCCAGGTGGCACCACCAGTTGCACCGCCGCCACCACCACAAGTGCCAGCAGCTACTAGTGAAATGCTGGCAAGAGGAGTGCATGGACAGGAGCAAAAGCCGGCTGTGGAATCAGGGAATGTGGAGGGGATTCAAAGGCCACAATGGTACACCGAATGGATGAACAACCCAAATGAGAATCTGGGGTTTGGCCATGGTGATGAGATGATGATGCAATTTGGAGATAACCACAATGCCATGTGGTCTAGTGCTTTTTTTCCTTGAGAAAAGAGCTGTATTGTGAACCCTCTCATCAAGAACTTCTTTTTCATGTTTTGTGCATGTTTCAGCACTGTGGAGTGTCGTTGATTGTTTGTGTTTCTTCTTGTTTAAGCCTTTACTTTGATGTTTGAATCAATCCTTTGTTCTTAATCATGTCTTTACTTCAACCATAATCTGCAAATTTTATCTGTTATATGGTTGTAGATGACGGTCTGAATTGGGTTACAAAAACTCTCTGTCGTGCATATTGCACTGCATGGAACGGTTACCATTAAAAGAGAAATGCTATGTAGACGTAATTCTTGCTCATACTTTAAGCTTTGAGCAACATTTTTCACAGTAATGAATGTTCTTGGCTCTTGAATCTCCAAAGATATGTGCATGACTTGAAAATGAAGCACTTCAAAGATAAGTGCATGAACACTCTTGCTTAATCTTTGCACTTCAGAAAAGAACACGAAAACATTATTTTTTTTGGTGCAACGAAAACATTATCATCTGACCAGAACTATACTATGTATAGTCAAAATGAGTTGCACTATAATCTACTACATTTTATATCACGATTGTTAGCATTCAAACGTGACATGAAAGTTACATATGCTCCTTGCCTCACATGTGAAACATTTTGATTTTCCCCTACGACGCATGTCATTAATATACTAGTCACGTCAACATGCGATACACGTGCAACTCAATTCAACAGATAGGGAGAGAGTTCGGGGGGTTGTGTGAGTTTGTTTGACCCGTGTAAGTGCCTTAGGCAAAATTATTCAATTAATCATCGTTAAGTTATTACAAAGAGACTTGAAATAAAGTGATAAAAATGTCCAATCGAAAGTGCAGAAAAGGCTTCACCATGAGGGTGTTCAACATCAATAATAGTATAGATGCGCAACGCGTAAAATGTGCGCTCCACGAAACAAGTTGATAAACTTCTTCGAGCTACTTTGACTAGTATAAAAATATCTGACAAAACCTCCTCATGGATTATTGCGAAAAATCTTAAGTATTTAATTCAGCTATCAATACAAAAGATTACCGACTATAATTGGTCGAATAATTAATTAAAGAGATTGGTTATTAACATGAGATACTCGGTAACTTATCATTTATCATCACCAATATAACAATGTTGATTAAGAAAATCTTGACTTTATTTTAAGTATCCACGCACAGGTTCTGTATCAGCCCATAACATATAGTAAGACTTCTCAAGAAGACCAAGGCGTGACCCTGCATTTGATCTGCTTCAACTGATTATTTTCTCATAATTAGCTACGCAAGTACATAGATTCTCCTCGAAACATTAAATGCACGTTGGTAACGGAGTTTCCCACTGCTTCACCGTAGCTTTATACGATTTGCATTTTCATGATTTTACAGTCAAAAAGCAAGTAACACACGGAGAAGAGCATATAACATTCATCCAATTTCTCCTAACAGAAAATTCATTGCTAATGTAGTTTTCTAGGAAGGTGTCACTCGTGATGCATGCTACACTAAGTTCATCCACAAAAACGTAAGGTGAGGGGCGGATCCAGAAAGTTCAACCGGGGGGACCAAAATGTCATAAAAAAATTAACGGCTAACATAAAGAATTCGCGTTACGATTGAATATGTTAAATGCAAAATAAATTGCTCAATTTGACTAATAACCATATAATTTAACTATTTATAGTGATTTATTTAACTTGCATGAAAGATATTTTACTCTTATTGTATATATGCATTATTAGTGCGATTATCAATTGCATGATGACAATAATGATATCACGTATAAGTTAACATACTATAACAATTTAAATTAAAAAAGAAAAAAAGAACTAACCTTGATATATTAATGTTTACTTTAAAATCTGGAGATTTAGAATTTGGAAGAATGAAGATAGACAAGGGAACGAAAAAAATAAAAGATTACGACGGCTGGTGGCACAAGAAGTAAAAAAAAAATTACAAAATGAAATCTAATACATTGAATAATTAAAATGGTGCCATTTTAATAAATATTTTAAACATAACTACCCATTATTTAAAACAACTAAAAAAATAAATATTTTTTTGGGTTGGGGGGGGGGGGGTGCCATGGCCCCCCCCCCCCGGTCACGCTTGGGCTCCGCCCCTGCGTAAGGTGTAGGCATGGGCGGAACTACATGGGAACTGGGGGGGGTGGCTAGTGCACCCCTTGAACTTTTGATTTTTTTTTTTGGGAATTGCACCCAGTCGGCCAATCCCCACCTCTCAGTTCTCTCTCCCTGTCCCCCGAGACCCTATCCCCTCTCACCAGTCACCTATTTCTCTCTCTCTCTCTCTCTCTCTCTCTGTGTGACCGGTGAGGCGGTGATTCACTTCGACCGACGACCGTGACGGACAGACGGCCACAGGCACCGAGACGCCGTGACCGGTGAGGCGGTGACCATATCCGGAAGGACAGAGACGAGTCGTACGACCTCATTGAGCACTGTGCATCGAGAAGCCGTGACGGGGAGGACTGACCGACAGCAGGGGCTATGTCGACTGACAAGTGGCGACTGACTGACTGAGGACCTAACCGGCTAACGACTGCTCCACTACTCCCTGACCTTGAGGCTATTGCTTCAGTGCTTCTCTCCTCTCTGCTTAGTCTGCTGAGGTGAGCTGCTTCATTAACTTTAAGTTCTTAAATTTTAGTGATTATATAGAGATTTTAAAAAAATATGTTTGGTTAATTTGCTTGCTAATTCTTAACTAGTTGTTAGAAGAGTATGCCTTGATTATATTGCAAAAAATATTGGTGATTTGGTGGAAGTTGGAACACCTTAATTATTTGGTTAATTTGCTTTGCTAATTACTTTTCTAATTCATAAATTGGTGCATAGATAGTTTATAATTATGTTGGAATGTGATGTTGAGTTTGAGATTGTTTTGGCTATTTAATTTTAAAATTGGGTGGTTGAAAATGTCTTCAAAACTATTGGAAATGAGGCTATTGTCAACCGCTACCAATCTTCGGTGCCTCATCGAATAGTAATTTAGTAATTTCGTTTGTAAACACTTAAATATTTAATTTGTATTTTTTTTGTACTTGTACTGTACCGTAAAGAGTCTTTAATGACTCTCGTGAAACTTAATAATTCTTTTTGTATGCTTTTTAAGTGCATTGAGTTTTTTTTCTATTATTTTACTAATAAAAAAATTTGTGAATTCGATACAATTTTTGCACCCACTGAAAAAAAAATCATGGTTCCGCCATTCGGTGTAGGATATTTCTAGGAGTCTACTAGCTAGATTCCCCTTAAGAGTGTTGTGTGGAGTATGAAATTAATTCCATGGACTCTCCTGATTACTTATTTTGTAGAGTTCTGAACCTTTTTGGAGAGGCATGCAGAACCCAAATGGTGAATCCACGGGATCAAATAGTTCATTAATTATTATTATCTTTCTCGTAGTTTTGGGCACTCGGACACTGTTTCTCTGGGGACAACTAGCATATGATCAGCTGAAGGCCATGCGCTTGCTGGAGTAATGCATATCTTTTCAGAGTTAACCTTTTCTGTGAAAGGCTTATAAAGGAGCGTTCTTTGGATGTTCTCCATACATAGTCCCGAATGCTGAAAAGCTTACAGGGCAGTATTGATCATACAATGGATGCCACTTTTTCCTGTAAGAACCATTGATATATTGTATGAGGAGGGTGCCACCACGTACTAGTGCCTTGCGTACTGCCATGAAGCGAATGAGACGAACGAAATTAGCATAACATTTATCATTTTCAATTGAGAACCACAGATTGTATGAGGATACAATCACTATAGATCTTAGCTAAGCTAGATATTTTCTCCACTAATTAAAAAAGATGTCCAGTACACATGAAAGTGCAAGAATCTGAATATGTTTTTGGGTTATATTTTGCCTTTATCAATGGTACAGTACTAAAAGCAAGAGGGTGTAAAGAAAAGTAAAATTGTACATCCAGAAATTCCTTTTTCTCTTCCCATAAACTTTTGAGAAAGATCCAAAATAACTTCACAGGGGAAAGAAAAAAGAAGAATAAAAATGGAACTGGCAAAACCAAGAGATGCACTGCACAGAAGGGTGAAACCATGCATAAAACAAAACTCAAAGGGTAAGTGAACAAAAAGGAGAAGAGTAACAAATTTAGATGGTTATCCTTCAATACAGCTATACAAAAAGGCAAATAGAACCAATGTAGCAGTTGCTTTTAGCCTGGCATATATAATATGGCTAGAGATCTCCTCCACTATGATTGCTCGATCAAGTTGAAATCGGTGGGTGGAATCCTTCAGGGGGGGAAGAAGAGTGAAGGACAAGAGAGAATCCCTCTGTATTAGTTCTGGAGTTAGCATGCGGGATGCCATTTAATTCCTCGATAATCACTTTAATTAACAGTTACTACTGGTGCTATCTCATCACAAGTTGGTAAGCTATGTATAGCTACAGCTGGAGTAATAAATTGATTATCCTGGGAAACCAGAAAAAAAGAATTTGTGTTAGCTCACATGTTATGAATAACAACCTCTCGTATCGTGGGTATTATGTCAAAGAATATAATAGATTTCTCACCAAACAATAAAAAAGAGAATCGAAAACAATAATAGAAAATAGAAACACACAAGACACTGGTAGCAGCGATTTCACTATGTCTAGCTATGGAGATTACAGATCTTTGTCTCTCTTAACAAACGCTCTCAAAGAATGACTGACAATCTAAGACAACACATATATACTTAGAGATAGCTAGTGACTTTTTTCTAAATAACAAATGTGGGACAAGATTTATATACTTAGGGCCAAGTTGTAACCTTATTTGAATAACCAATGTAAGATATACCCACACGTTCCTGGTCTTTTACCCAAGACACATTATTATTACATATTATCGTTATCACTTTTTATTTCTGTTTTTTTTTTTTTTTGCATTGTGAAGATCGTTGATACGCCTTGTTTTCTGAAAAACACGACAAACTATACTCGAGCATGTTCCATTTTCACCAACATTTCTTCGGTACAAGTTTTGAACTAGGGCATAATGACCGTACCAATAATAGAATGATTCGTCGAAAGCTCCCAACAAAAGCAAAAGGGGCCTCTTCAGTTATTCTTAACATGAATGACAAACGCACATTCACTTGCTTGCATTCGTATCAAATCATCAATCAAAGCAGTTTTCAGTAAAACTCTAACTCGCAGTAGACGTCAATATTCCAAGTATTAATTTGATCATTCTTTTGTTTGCTAGTTTGCTCATAAAATGCAACATTTTAGCTTGTATATATAATCTGACCAGTGTTCTATCTACAATGGAGGGCAGGCTCATTTCTCTTTTGCTTTAATTTGCTGTTTTTCTCACTTTACAATTACTGTACTACTGTTCCAAACTCTGCCAATAAGTTGTAACATAAAGAACAGACAGCCAAAACAAAGCAAAAAGGTGGGATTGCTGGGCACTAGATAGCCTAAAAGTAGAAGCTTGAGAACAAGTATATATGGGTACAAGGTACAATAATGCTCGCGGAAGAAATAACCACCATTCTTCATGAGAATTTTCCAATATCATTGCAAATGTTCTATTCTGTCCATAAGAATCGCAATTATGTGCATAACAGAAGCTGAAAAAGTGATCCATATACATGTTACTAGTTAATCTTCCCCAGCCTCAAGCTAAATATTGATGGAGGCATTGCTAGCCCTTGAGAGAAAGAATAAGGTTAGAGTTATAATTAAACACAGTCTTTCATGTTCCTTTTCGAGGTTTTTGCAGGAAGTTCTGGTGTAAATGCATGAACTCATGGCCAAGACCATGCTTGTGATATAGCTGTAGCAGAGAAGATGTTCGAACAGATGGAAACCTTGAATATTCTCATTATTAAGTGGAATTCACAATTTCAACTTACTAGCAACCATGATATAGAACAAATTACAAATTTGGAGACATGCATGAATCACATGACAAATGTAGGAGTGGCTTTCAGATGGTTGAGATGACATCGACGTCTCGATCTAGTTGGAAACCTCTAAGTTCCATTCTTTTTGAATAGAGTCGATATAGGCCGAAGCTTTCCTGTCAATACCGGGCTCAGCCACCGCCCAGCGGCGTCCGTCCTCGTCGCTAGGAAACACTTTGTAAGCGTTCACAAAGTCGTCCCTTGTATCTTCACCTCTTCGTGGCTTCCTAGACTTGAAGATGTTGAAAAGAGAAAAACCAGAAGACTTCTTCTGCCTGTTGTTGCCTCCCATAGCCTTTCCCTAGTACTATTGTTAAGCAAGGCACAGACAAGACAACTTGAAGGAGCTAGAGAAGAAAGTTGTTTTCTGTGCTCTGTTGGTTTCTAGTGGCAGTCGAGGGTCTATTGAATTTATAGTACGAGAGGTACCCTTTGTTGGGACGATCCAAGGGTGGAGAATCTAGAGAATTCAAGACCGTTAAATCAAGTTCATGGTCCTGATCAAATGAAATGAAAATACACTCTAGGTAAAAACTTAGGCAAAGAACTTGTCATGTGGACCGCTGCTTTCTTAGTTGACTGGAACAGCCCCAGTGGGGTGTTTCCTGGACTTCCTTTCTGTCTTTCATTCGTTGCACTTTCTTCTCCTCTCATTGACCCCTTTTCGCAAGTTTTTTATTTTAATTTGACCGCATAAGCCTATTACTGTGTAGCTTCGAAGCAAAATGACCAGCATCAACAAGCAATAAGTTCTTAACCTAAATATAATTAGTCTAGTCATGTTACAAATCACTTAGAAAAAAGTTACTGCATAATTCTAACACATTATTGAGTGTTTCCCATTCCATCAATAAGCTACCTGATCTAACATTTACCTTAACTTTTGACAGTTCTATTTCTATGGTGCAGCTGATTAACAAGATACCCTGTAGAGTTCAGTTGGCGATTTAGTTATTAGGTAATAAACATTCTTTGAAAGGGAGATTACTGTATGGGAATGAGTAAGCACGAAGAATATTAGGTTTAGAAAAACTAGAGGGTGAATTAAGGAAGTCAAAAGACAGCTACAAGTCTCTTTTTGAATCTGTCGATTCCACCTACATGCATTGGCTTCCGAGTACCAATGATTTTCCCCTTCTTAAATTATTCTACGAAGTCAGAAAAGCCAAATATCATCCCTGCCAACAGTCCTGATTGCAAGCTGTCTACCTTTAGGGATGCTTCTAAACCCCTAATTGAAGCCAGAGGTTGGCAGATTTTACTTTGTATTTCAGGCAACGGAGCAGTCTTTTCTTTTGCTTCTTCTAAACGTTTTCCCTTAATTAATACACTAAGATAACTTTTTTCTTGCTGTACAAAAGATGTCCTTTTCTTTCAAAATGCACCATTGACCATTCTTACTTTTTATTAGTGACAAGTTATTCCCCTAATAGAGTGTGGGTGTGTATGTATGAGCTTGTTTGGAACTTTGGTAATTGCAATAGCCGAGAGTGTTACCATGACTAGTAAACTAGGTTAAACCCTCGTATGCACGTAGTGGCACATAATCGGTGTCATCTGGCACTGAACTTTTCGTCAATTATTGCCAAGATGTGCATGAAATTGGATGTCTGGGAACCTTTTGTTGAATGGCCTGGTTTTACAAGAACATGGTCTGATCTTTATTCACTTAAAGCCAACTGGAAATGTAAGACTTCTGTATCTCAAGCTATGTTCAAACAAGCCTTTGTTCGAATCAAATTACTGAGTGTTTCTCTTACTACTCGTAACTTATCCAAATCCCACAATTACCTTTTAGTATAGGCAAAAAGATATTGCAGCTTGTTTTTCTATTACTCTGGTTGTTATGTACCTAACTTACCAGATGCCTCGAAAAATATTTACAAATTTCAGAGTTGGGCCTGACAAGCTGTTCAAGGGCCATTACTATGTGGAGATTAGAGAAACTAAAAGGTGAAGAAGAAAGTCAAAAGACACCTTCAGGTCTCTAATGTCTTTTGAATTTTCTGATCTACCAAATGGTTTCATAATTGAATAATGTACAACAGTAAAGGAATGCCAAATATCTTCCCTATCAACATTGTTTGCAAGCTGTCTACCTTCAAGGATTCGTAGAAATCTAATCAAAGCCACAGGTTGGCATGTTTACCTTGTACTTTTTAACATTTTATCAATACTTAAGACCCTATTATAAAGATTTCTTTGCCTTCTGTACTAGCATTATGAATTTTTCTATGACATTGAAAGCCAAATCTGATTCTGTCGGAGTTGATTAGCTGACACGCGTCGTTTTGTTCTTAATTAAAATCTCCAAGTCTATTATACGCAACCTTTCGTGGCTTCGTATCGTGGGGGGGGGGGCGGCTAGATATGATGTGCTCTAATGGTGCTCAAGGCTGCAAAAAAGTTTAAGCACCATTCTAACATATATTCCCTTATGAACTTCATCATCATTGGCGGAACGAAAACCATTCTTCTTACATACTTTTCAAAAGAAAATTTTAGAACTTGTTTAAGTAATACTCTGTGTGTGACAGCTAGAAGAAAAAAGTGTGTGGGTGGGTGGGTGGGTGTAATTTCAAGAAGTGTATCCTGGTGATGATTTCTGAAGGATTTCTTCAGAAAGAAGACAATGATCTAAAGTGTGATCTGTATTTGAATACCCCATACCAGGGGACCAGCCAAAAAGTTGTTGGAAAATGAGCAAATGAAGCCATAAGAATATAAAGTGTAGGCCTTCTAGTTCAGGCATCAAAACTTAATTAATTCCATCAGGAACCTTTGCTATCAATGGCAATTAGCGTGTTTGGCATGCTTTACGTGCATTGCACCTAAAAATTCTAGAACGATATCCTACCAACTCCTTTTGAAGTTACATTATTTCAGATGCGAACTCTTCTTTATATGATTCTGCATGTTACTTTCTGTTGTTTTATTCATTCTTCGATGTACTTAAATTAGTTGGGAGCACAATTAGCGACTTAATTTAATTTATGGGTGTGGAAGTCATTGTTCTTTTAAAGATGCCTCCTAAAATTCGCCTTTAAGGACTTGCAAAGGCGTCCCTCACACGGTCTTTTTTTGGTGTTTCGCTACTATTTTACATGCATATCTATCGGTGGACTCTAAAGTCTAAATTCTTTCAAATTTATGCTAAATAGTTTGTGACGATCTTATCCAAGTGATTAGGTACTAGTTAAAAGATAATTGGCACGACACATGTCTTATTGATGTTAAACAGATTAGATAATGCAATTGAACTTGTTTATCAATTTTCTTGAATATCCAAAATGAAAACTAATGAGTGACCTTATATCTAACTTGTTTATGAGTGCATTTGAACAAGTTTGACTTGCTATTACTAGGAGGTTTAACAACACATGTGTTATCTCCGATACGGGTACAACTTGGGCCGGACAGTTTGTGGGCATCTCATGCCAACCCGTATATATATATACACAGGTTGGCATGAGATGTAATCTACATCCTAAAAAATTCGATGTAATCTACGTCCTCAAAAAAACCTTAAACCTACTAGAATAATACTTTCCAATTTTTTCTAATAGAATAAAACTTAAAGGAATATTTTTATCTCTCTCTTTCTCTCTCTTTCTCTCAATCCCCATTGTTGTGCATCTTCCTCTCCACTTTTATCTTTTCATCCTAAACATCGTAACTCATGCACACATAAACACCATTTCGAGTTTTCCTAGTCCAGAAGCAAGTTAAAAATAAGCATTAAGCCGCTTGGACTTTATATATTGATGCCAGAAAAAGTGGGTTCGTACCTACGTGGAGGTGCCACAAAGGCTACAGCCTGAGTCAGCTTCCAAATGTACAAAATGAGAGACAGTGAGGGTGGAGTAAGGGCAGAGAGCAAGGCTTCCCAGACAGGCCGTGAGAGATGACAGTACTGTAGAGATAAGGCTGAGACGAACAAGGCCGGCAGTCGACAGTCCAAGTCAAGGTCCAAGTCAGGGTCCTATGTTATGTCCAATTTGTGTTTCTCTCTCTAGAATCCAAGAGCTCTCAAATTCTAGAGTGAGAAAGTGATTTTATCAGAATGAGCCAAAAGTCCTTAAATAAGTCATAAAGTCCATTATTTATAAGAAACAATGTGCATGTGACATCAAGTGCCACATGTCGTCCCTTGGGAGTGACACGTCACCAGGGGTCCAAAAATATCGATTCTCTGTTGGACTGTCGGTTCCCAAATTCGCGCTACCTGCCCCCACACATGCGTTGCTCTACTTGTCTGAGAAGACTGACCATACCATGACAGCATGATCAGAGTAAGCTCGTTGCCCTAGCCATCGGTCCAAGCCCTTACTAAATCCCACAAGGTGCGTCAAGAGACGCGTAAAGAACCTGACAGCGATGAGGGTAGCCCCTGTAGCCAATTGCCAGACGGACTAGGCGCGATGCCCTCCAAAGACCTACTCCCGTCTCAGAGTGACCCGGGGGTCATCATCCTGGGGGCGCCGATGATCACCGCTAACGTGAGTGGACATGGTTGCAGCTCAGTGCCTAGTGTCATGCAAGTCATCCCAGGCGGACAGCTTTGTGGTAACGAGCCTATCCCGTTGTGAATGGTCCTCGTGCCGGAGCACTACGAGCGGAGCCCCTCGAAATGCTGCACACTCCGGAGAGTGGGTCAAAGCATGTTTCATGTCCATGGCGTGGGCACATGGTGTGGTGAATGAGTGTGATGCTCGGAGGCCTATAACATGATTGTGGCATATGGGCGCGATGCCTGCAGCACGAGACATGATTGTGGCGCATGGGCGCGATGCCAATGGCACGAGACATTGATTATGGCGCATGGGCGCGGTGCCAATGGCACGAGACATTGATTGTGGCGCATGGGCGCGTCGACGACCATCGCGAAACAATACCTGGTGCCGGGGCACGTATCATGAAAGTGGCGCACGGGCACGGAGACAATCGTCGTGAGACAATATCTGGTGCCGAGGCACGTGTCATGAAAGTGGCGCGGCGACTACCGTCGCGGAGACGGCGCACGGGAGTGGCGACGACTTTCGCAAAGACGGCGCACGAGCGCACGTCGGGTGTCTCGGAGACGGGCGTGAGTCGAGTGTGTATGTTATGCCAAAATAATAAATGCGATCTTTAGTAATGACAAAGTTATGAATGATGGTACGCGGTCGTCGGCGATGGATCATTCGGCGGTAGCGTGACTTTGGGCGACGGGCATCGCGAAGGTGGTGCGCGACCGCCGGTGACGGATGACGGACGTCGCGAGATTGGTGAGTGAGCATCGGTAAGCATCGCGAATATGCAAATCCCCGTGAAGAGAAGTGTGCTTGGGAAGGGAGGCCCAAAGGCCAACATTTGGGGGAAGGCCAAGGCCACTCCCCCTTTTGGTAAACTTTGGGCGGGCCGACGATTGGTATTTCGGTGGACAACGCGGATTTGGGTAGTTGAGGTACGACGAGTGTGTTGTCGTGAGTCGCACCCACGTAATGAACAAGGTACCAAAGTCACACACGAAGCGTACGAAAGCGAACAAGGCTCGAAAAAGACTTTGCGCGAGAAGTGAGCAACCGGAGGGGGGGAGGCCAAGGTCAGCCCCCATTGGGGGCCGAGGCCGACCCCATAGGCAAGGTGGAGGCCGAGGCCGACCCATGGGGTTGGCCAAGGCCTTTGCCCTATGACCCCGTTGCTCCGTTTGCGCCGTCAGCCGATGTTTTTGGTGAAAAGGTGCTCGGGTGGTTGCGGGGCGACGAACGTGCTACCGTGAGTCACGTTAACGTGAAATAATTGACACCTAAGTCGCACACGAGGGGTGCGAAGCGAAAAAAATGCACGTGACTTGGGCGCCCGCACTTTGACCGGTTCGATGCGTTGAAAAGTTGACCGTTGAATGCGTCGACGTGTGCGAGCGAAGTGGGATCCCTAGTGGGTCCTTGGGTCCGACCAAGATAGGTTGGGAACATATATGATACTGAGGTGTAGTGGTAAACAAATTGGGGTGGGGGAGGGGGTGTGTTTGGGAAGTTAATGGACGTTAGAGAGAGAGAGAGAGAGAGTGTTTTGGTGGATCAAGGGTGGTGGGTGTCCGTGTGGTGGTGATGTTTTCGCCATGGTGGTTATGGGTTCTTTGTTTATGACGGTGGTAGTTTGACCGATGGGTTCACTTTACTTTTCTTCATAATCATGAATAATAAGTAGATTTAGATGGTTATTGCTATGCTTCAAAATAAAGTAAACAAAAGCATATATACAATTACGACAACAGTACGTACGTGAGCAGTTCATACTTACCGAAATTTTTATGAGCTAGGTGGACAGTTATCGAACCCCTGAATCAGCTGGGCTTTGATAAATCTTACTCACAAAAATAATTTTTAGATAACATGATAAATGGACAATTCGTATGAAATAACAGTGGTTCTCTGAACCATTTTCAGCCAAATTACTCGAAAGATTAAAGACAGAGTTCTAGCCGTAGATGTTGAGCTTTTTTTTTTAAAGCACTTGGCTTCGGATGAATCACATGATGTTGAGAGAGAACTCATACGCTCCATACTTGAATAAACCTTGTATCTAGGTTCTACATCTTATTGATATTTGTTATAATGCCAACATCGCTTGTAGTGTAACATGCTTCTTTGCATGGTATGTGGCACTCCAAAATGAAGAGCAAAAATGGTTAATTTGAAAAATAACCACCATTGTCATAAAAGTGGTTAATTACTTAAAACAAAAATTGATTACTTAAGTACTACATTTGCTAAAAAGTATTTAAAACAATCATTTTAAAATAAATTCAGGAACAAATTGTGAAATCACACGTAAGCGTTAACTAACAAATAAATAATGATAATGCCAATTTCATCATCTTCCGAAGGTTAGCCGTAGACAAAGCATATGTCACTTGTGCTAGGACAATGTATGCTCCAGAAAGCAAAGTTTTACCATCTTGAAACCAGATCAGGATCACATGCTCTTACTTCTGATGTAACATAAATATATCGCTGAGTTCTTTTAACTACAAAAAATTATCATTACAAAATTTAACAAGCGACGAAACATAATTAACAAAAATATTTTGAAATGTTGTGTTCTCTTTCACTTTTTTACGAGGGTCGAGAGGTGAAATGAACCGGGTTCAGTATAGAATAATGCGGATATAGTTGTAAAACCAAATCTCTTAGCAGACAGCCGGACCTGTGTTTCCTTCCACCATCGGACCACCGTGAATTGCCTCGGCTAACGGCGGTTGGACTCAACCCTCCGACATCGAATTGGTACTTCCTTAAATAAATATTCAATTGCTTCCATAGCTGATCATTAACTTTTCGGTCGTCATGAGAAGTAGATCTTATATGCACATATAGATGTAGAGTGAGTAGTATAAACCCATTTTTCTGCTTAAATTTGATGATTTTGGTGAAGTGATGGTGGAAGCGTGTGTCAAGTGTGTCAGATTTGAGGCCTCTTTGACTTTTGTTTGCAAAAATCCAGGTTACAATTGGAAAACATAAAAGATTAGGTTAAACTGAAATAATTGTTCGAAATAGATAAACAGTATTCGACATGTTAACCAGAGGTGAAACAGACGAGTGAGGCCTATACTTGGGCGTTCAAATTTTCACCTAGGGTCTTTCTTGGAATCTTTGGAGACCTAAATTCTTCAACAGGTGGGGTGTAGTTTTAAGGAAATTTACCTTGGCCACGAGGATGATTTGTACACTATATAAAGGTGTTGATGCGTATTTATTATGGATTTCGCATTGGGAGTATGGTTTTTGTGTTTCTTTCAGATGCGGTTGATAGCTGTTACCATTTCTTGTTTCCTTTAATTTTTGTATGGAAATCCTAGGGAAAGAGTAAAAGTAGTTCCTCAGGCATGGATCTGGAATTGACGTTTTCGTTTTTGTGCAAACACTGGAACATTTTGCTGATGGTTCCTTCTTTATAGGGTTCCCAAAACAATAGGGTATAGTGGTGTCATCCTTCAATCTCACCTGTTGGTTGTACCACATCATCGTCACAATGGTTGCACCGACAATTTCCTTCTCCTGATGCTAACAAACTTTAGAAGTGTTGTGACGTTCATTGCATCATGCAGTTGACTAACTCACCAAAGTGTTTGACTTTGATGTTTCTTATCATGTGGATCAGGCTGTACGACATGGACAATAGATGGTATAACGGGAGACAGGAAATAAGCATCAGAGATAAACAGCAACAGAAAGTTGAGGAGGTAAAGATTATTCTCCGGTTACTGTGCAGATCCTTTGTTTCATTTTGATGAGATTGTACTCCTATATGCATAGAATATCTGTCATGGTCAATTTTGTTAACACACAGAGCGATTGGTGTGTACCTATTTCTATTGATTAAATATCTACTTACAAATTAAGCTGTTAGCCTTAGATGACATATATAAGTTTCCTGCCTACATGGTTTTGCACTTGCGCATTCTATATCGTTATACCATTTCGAAGTAAGTACCTCAGTTGCTTACTGTACATAGGGTGGAAATAACATAGAATGTGATTAAAATAAAGTTATGATGTCAAATAAAGTCCCCCTATTGTTCAGTTATTGATCATGGTGAAGCCTAGGGATTTCCTGATTAGAAATCTTTGAGGACGAGATTCCTAACCAACTCTACCTAGCCCGAATCAATCATTTGTCCATATTAAGTTTTACCTAGGACAAACAAATTATCTCTTGATACCTTGTTTACTTTTATTTTATGTTGCTTTTTTTTCCCCGGTATCTTCACACTGATAAAGGAATTACCCCAATGTGACGACACGTCTATTCTGCATTCGATGTTACAGCAAACTGGGGATTCAGTAATTGAGGATCTTGCAGAGGACTTTCGTCTACCAATTAATCACAGGCCCACAGAAAATGTAGATCTAGACAATGTGGAGCAAGCATCATTAGACACACATTTGACATCATCTAACATTGGATTTAGGCTTCTCCAGAAAATGGGGTGGAAAGGAAAAGGTCTTGGAAAGGATGAGCAAGGTACGTTTTTCAATAATTGCTATTGCTTGCACTGGTGCATCTTTTTCATGTGATCTGCTTGACAAATGTCGATGTATGTTGTATTTATAATCTTGTGTTGCTTGCATGAGTTATGCTCATATAATTTATTGTGTAGACGCGCATATAATTTTATTAATGTCATTGTAACGTTGAATTCGAATGCAATACAGAGTGTTCCTTATCCAAACAATTTCAAAGATCCTAAGTTTTCACTCTATTGTTTTCTAAACTACAAGTTTAGCATGAACTAAACATCTATTAATTTTAAACGGTTTGTTCACTGTTCGTTTGATTCTGTTATTCAGCAGCTTGTTGCAGACAAATTCTTGTTAATATCCATTCTCAAAACTTAAATTGAGCTTTTGTCTCATTTTGTTGGCTGGTTGGTTCATGACCTGAGAAGCTGTAAACTCGAAATGTCTGGAACTTATATAATCGCAAGTTTACTAAAGTTTTCCCTTATTTCACGATTTTGTTGTTAGCAGTCATTGATTGGGCTTGTCTCTGGCAGATTGGGCATGAACTGAGAACTTGTGAACTGTCAATTTATTCCTTAATTTTTGTTTATTAGGCACTCTTGGGTTAGGTTACCCGCAACAACTCACATGTATACGTGAAAGTCCATGTATTTAGTTTGTGACATTATCACAAGCGTTGGAGCTTCTGAACTTCTCTTCCTCAGAGTCACATTATATATGATCCAATAGTTGGTCTCTAACATGCTAACTAAAATCCTACACAATCGCTGTGTCTGTCTTTTATGGTTGTTCATGAGGTTTTCTTAGTGAGTCGTGTCTTGAATCCGTTAGTTTAGACTGCTTATGATAAGTAGAAACCTTCTGAATTTTTGGTATGGTCAGCAATCCTTGTTATCTCTAATTCTTAACTAAGGGTAATCTTGTTTTGTGCATACGTAATATTAACATTCTGATTTGGTGTGCTCATCGTTTCCTTGGTGATATATGGAGGCCATCTTTATGCTTAGATATCCTTGTGATGCCAAGGGCTAGCAACACCTTGTATGATAGATCCCTTATGTATTTTATATTTTGGTGGTTCTAATTTCCCTATGTGGTTTGTGTGAAGGGATAACCGAGCCAATTAAATCCGGGATTAGAGATCCAAAACTAGGAGTTGGGAAACAAGAGCAAGATGATTTTTTTACTGCAGAAGAAAATATCCAGCGGAAAAAGCTCGATATCGAGGTCGAGGAGACTGATGAAATTGCAAAGAAGCGGGAGGTATGCCTTCTAACTTGTAATTAATGTTATTAGATGTTTCAGAAGGTCGGTTTAACATTTGAGGTTGATGCTTTACTTTTTCTGAAACCTACATCTAATAGCAGAAGGCAGCATATAGCATATATGTGTGTCTTTTGACGGGAATGGTATATCATAAGGGAACTTCAAGTTTTGGAGGTCTTGAGAATTTCGTGCAGTTTTTATTACCTGGTGGCTTCTACTGCCTGCTTCCTGCACATTATGAAAATCCAGGTTATGGCAGAACGTGAGCAGAAAATTCAAACTGAGGTGAAAGAAATACGCAAGGTGTTCTATTGTGATCTTTGCAACAAGCAATATAAATTGGCTGTGGAGTTTGAAGCTCACCTGAGTTCATATGATCATAACCACAGAAAGGTATGAGGTCCTTCATTGGCCGGTCACTTATTGGGTCATTGTCACTTTCTTAGCCTTGTCTATATTTGACATTCACTTGGTTGGATGGTTGCAGCGTTTTAAAGAAATGAGAGACATGCATGGTAGTAGCAGTCGCGATGACAGGCAAAAACGAGAACAACAACGCCAAGAGAAGGAGATGGCAAAATTTGCACAGATGTACCATCTATACCCAACCTTCCTAATTTCTTTCATGGCAAGATATTTTTTTCATAATAACATGTATTATTTTGTCCAATCAGGGCTGATGCCCATAAGCAACAGCAGCAGCAACAACAACAAGAGGTGTCTGGAACTGTTATGGCCTCCACTACTGTGAAAAGTGTTACTACACTTGCTGATCAAGATCAAAGGAAGGCGCTAAAGTTCGGTTTTTCCTCAAAAGGTGGCACATCTAAGGTACTTACATGTGTAATTAGGAGTCGGAATAAAAACTGTTCTGCTACTACTTGGTCTAGATGTGTTTGGAATCTTGGTGGATTTGGTCTGTAGGGAGTACATCCGGTCATTGTTTGACATCTTGTTTTAGAATATTCTTCTCCAGTAATGCTTATGTAAAAATCAAGTCGGTGGACTAAGAAGTAGGAGTTATTTTCAGTTTTCAACAGCTTTTCTTGGTAAGTAAGAGGAGTTAATAGTGGAGAGAGGAGAATGTTGAGCATTAAGGATAGCTAGAAGAGAAACTGGGAAAGTATTATTGTGCTAAAATGAATGCGTGCGCTCAGTTTGTCCCCCTCAACTATTGCGGGTCGGGTATATTTTGTGCTGGGGGATATTTGACCAAGGAAGAACAACCGCAACTAGAAATCATCACGTGACTTGCAGCAGATAACTGAATGGCCAAAATACCCTCTCCTAGAACCAAATACTTTACTACGAGGTAGGCCAAATCGACGTACAATCTGTCCCCAAACTCCGATCAAACCACAATATTAGGGCTTTCGGAGCAAGATCGTTTTGGATGGTCTTAACATTATGCCAATATCTTCCGCTGGCGCTAAAAACCCATAGGCTAGAGACCGCATTCTTTTACGAAAACCCCATGGCCACATTGACTATTAGGAATTTCTACTGCGTTTGGAATGGTGAAGATGAGGAAAGTGAGGCAACAGAGAGATGGCTACTAAGCTTTAAAGGGAAGCTCTAGGTTCAGTGAGGAAGAGGTGGCCAGCTAAGAGCACCGGTGCGACACTTGGGGTGAAGCACCGGCACCGGGTACGCGTCAGGTGCGGGTGCGGCTCGGGTGCGACATGGGTGCGACATGGGTGCGTGTCAGGTGCGTGTCCGATTTTATTAATTTATTTTTTTAATTTCTTAAATACCGGGTGCGGCTCGGGTGCGTATCCGACCTCTGACCACCGCCGATCTGTGACCACCGGCGACTCCAGCAACCACCGGCAAAGAATCTGAGAGGAGAGAGGAGACCGGAGAGAGGAGGAGAAGAAGGAGAAGAAGAAGAAGAAGGAGATCTCACCGGCGAACCAAGTGCGGCGCTGCGGAGTGTGAAGAAGAAGGAGGAGGAGGAGATCCCACCAGTGAACCAAGTGCGGCGCCGCGAAGTGCGGCGCTGTGGCTGGAAGAAATATGAGGAACCCTAATGGCTGATACCCTATACAATGTTATTTTTGTGGCTTGAAGTAATTAGAAATGACTTTTCACTTATGTTATTTCATTTTTGTACCCTAACTTATTAAATCAGCCCCAATACTTCAAAGAAAATAATAGTACAGCACATACAAACTTCATTGTGTTCAGTTATGCACTTTTAATATTTACAAAACAGCCCAAACTTAACAAACTATCACCAATTTAGTTGAAAACTTCAAAATTCAAGAAGCAACATATTAAACTCTACAAATTCCCACTCTTTAGTTGGAATATTTATGCTTTCTACAAATATCTAATACATATAAAGATTCAAACTGTTTAGAAATTCAATACTAAATGTATATATTTTAAAAAATATTTATAAAATCTGCCGTATCCCCAGGGTTATGTATGTATAGTGAATGGGAGATAAATTCTACTTTCTATAAGATCTAGTTTGAAACTCTTCCCTGGTTGCAGTTATCTACAGTCGAAGGATGCAACCCCATTATGAAAAATACCCAATGGGGGTTACCCAAGAACCCAGAATAGTTTAGGGAGCAATGCGGAATTGCGCCGGAATGCTACTTTGAGTAGCAAACTGTACGAGTACAGTTACTCCGGCAAAAAGCTGCTTATCATCAAAATTAGTACTGACCTTGCAATAATTAGCACCATTCTCATCACTATCTGGGACTGCATCAATAATGCTCAACCTTGCTGTACCTGCCAGTATCCGTACCACTCCCGCCGCTGCCATATAGTCATTCTGGTTGACAAACAACCACACTCATCTCTCTGTTTGCCGGTATATGGCTTTGTGGCTTTGTTGCAAGAGGGAGTGAGTTCTGGGGGAATTGACAGTCACCGATATTGTTGTCTTTGTGAGAGTTGGCACAATTATTTTGGCCAGGCTGGGAAATAGCAAGTCCGTAATAGTTTGTGCTTCTCAATTAGTTTTATCAATCAATTGCCACTTTCATTGACATTAGTTCAGGTTAAGTGGCTTCACCTTTCGTTCACTGCCAGAGACTATTGTTTGATTATTTCAGCCTGACTTAAAGGGCCAGCATGTTTATTAACTGTTTATTTTGGCTGATGGACATGTTGAATCATGGTTATGCAGAGTTCAGTTGTCAATTCCGTAAAGAAGCCAAAAGTAGCTGTCGCCTCTGTTTTCAGCAACGATAGCGATGAGGAATGAACAGAATTTTACCCCTTTACTGGGCAAATGTCAATTGTAGACAAGAAGTGATGTACGATATGAAAGCTCCCAGTGCCCCGGCAGTTGCAGAACAAACAGTTATGAAACTACAGCTACTGTAATCTTAAGTTGGTTATATGCTTCGACTTCATGCTAGGAGTCTCTGGATCTTTTCGAGTTTAGGCTGTTGCTTTTAAAGTTGAATATTTCAGTGATGAGTACAGATTTTTTTTTTTTCAGATTGCAAAAGTTTATTGTGAGCTAGGAAGTGATATGCAGAAGTGATATTTATTATAAAAATGTTTAATCATACCGCATTCATGTTTCATTGTTTGTTGGGGGTCGGGCTGGTGTGGGAGGAATGGCCGTGCAGAAGTATTTGGTATTAGCATAGGTTGTCTGCCGTCAAATTCCCATGGACCGGTGAACTAGCTTTTTCAAATGAGATATACCCCGATCATTTAACTCCAGAAACTGAGTTTTAGTCTTGTTTGGTAGTCGGAATTTTATAGTGACGATGATGTTTTTGCTGGGCAAGGGCACGGGTTTGCCGTTGATGAAGAATGCAATGACACAGGAATTCTCTTAAATAGTGCAGCAAGTGCGACTTTTTTGTAGAAAGAGAGGGGATTCATGGCCAGACGGAACCAACAAACCAACGGACCCAAACGCGATCTTAACAAAGTAAGGAGTATCTGGAAAATGCCATATATGATTTGACAATTTTGTTTCACCCTGTGAAGGAAACTCGATGATTACTGTGAATGTGGCTTTTGCTAGTTTCATTACCTGATAACAGCAACTAACATTCATACTATATTTACATATAGCTTATCTTCAATAGGTGCTGGACTAAAAGTTTTTATTCAAAATCTACACGAAATCTAGCCTTAGAAGCAGCTGATGACTGCTATCTGCTGGGCACAAGTAACGAGATAGTTAGCAGGGTCACTAAGCAGCTTCGGCAAAACCAAGCTGTAAATTTCCGTAGTCGAAGACGGTGTGATACACCCCCATGAATACATCTCCAAGGATCCTGCAGACATTTATTTAGGTTTTAGATATACAAGATTTCTAAGCATTTTCGGATGTTTAGTTTCGCGATGTTGGTAAGCAAAATTGTTATGGAGAACGTACCACAGAGGACCCCGAGGAGGAGGCACATCCAAAGCAATAAACCCACTGAGGCAGACGGCGGCAACACCTTCTCCAGTTTTAAGAATATACTGAAGCAAAGCAAGCAAAGGTTTGGATAAAGAAGTCAAGCTCTTGTGATCAAAGCAAGTATTAGACCCTCATTGGTATTACTCTCCATACTTCGCTATCAACCCAATTCGAGAATTGACCTATTTGTCTAAACAAGTTCTCTTGAATTGATGCACCATGATACCAGTCACTGGTTTCAAACTCAAGCAGACAGCGAAATTTTAAGTATTGTACTAAAATAGTGAGTCCTAGTTTACTGCCACAGTTATGCTGTATGCAAAGCAAGCATCATGAAACGAATCGTGCCAAGGAAATTTGATTGTAAGAAGGTATGCTACAACAAAAATCGCACCTGCTCTGGAGTGAGGTTGAAAGCTTTACTTCCAATGGTGAATGTAACGTTTGGCATGTTCGAAATGCTATCGCAGTCAATTACTGATTCTCCCATTGGACTTGGTATATCCTCACAGAGCTATAAATATGGTAAACGTATGTTGAGTACAAAGTTCATTTGCCAATTTTAGGACATTAAATCAATGTGCGTGTTTCCGGAAAACTCACTTGATTTACATAATCTAGCACTGCCTCCTTAGTTCCCTTTTGTTTCAGCTGGTTTTGAACCCACACAACAGCCAATTCACAGGCAGTGCACATAGCACTGTCCCTTGAAGAAACTTCTTCTGTGTTCTCCTCCTCCTTTTCAACTACTGTTTTGATATAAGAGCTACAATGGAAAATTGGGGAGAACTATCAACTCAATTTAGTGGTACTTGCTGCAATTCTTAACTGAATTTAGAGAAAACCCACGAGAAAGCCTCTGTGTCGCCCGTTTATGAGAGGGCAAAAATGAAGCAAGACCATTATCTTAAGACTCGAATATTAGAATGTGCCATCACACAAAAATTTACTCTGCAAAGTTTTTGAAGATTCGTTCACATCCAGTGGCATCTTGATAAGATAGAAGCCATCCAAAAAATCATGCACAACATTAGGCAAGGAGGATAAAATGATCAAGAAACGGTACGGGCTTCCTTACCTCTCGTACTGAGCTCCACCGGACATACATAATCCAATTTCGGAACATACTTTGCTAGGGAGTACCTGTAGAGTGCAAACCATGAGATTAACTTAAAGCTGGATAAGCTTAAAAGACAGTAGAAGGACAGAAATGAAGCGACTTAAAGCATACCCCTGATACTAAGAGATCCCATATCAGGTCTCCGTACTGGGAAACAACCTCTTTACATTCCAAGCTCACAACTCCTTCTGCCCCAATGGCATGGTTGACTTCAGTAACAATAGACTGAAATTGATTGGTCGGTTAGGAGAAGAAGAGTAAAGAGAACGATTTAATGCGTATATCCCAAGGATCTGTTTGTCTGAATAAGACGATAGCTAAAGGAGCAGAAGCACATACAGTTGGACCAGCAAGCAAGGATGTCCCAGAATCCACTATAGCAGCACAACCACCCGCACAAAAACCTGGAGCAGAAGAAAAAGGGAACTCAAACTCATAAGTAGTAGGAACCGACTCTAGTTTGACAGTTCTGGTGTTGCTTAATCGATTAAGTTGGCATACTTCAAGATTCTGTTGGGAGGTCTGCTTATAAATATACTAAAACAAATAATAAGCAATGCAGCCTGATCATACGTTGGGTTTAGTGTATGAAGGATAATATCCAACTAAAACAGATAGTGTGAACATAATATATGAGGACGCAAAAAATATGATAAGGTAACTAAATAGAAAATATGGGTTTCCTGTACCTCTGTATCACCTACTTTAATAATACCAAGCTACAAATTATCTCTTGTTTGAATGCTGTACTAATTACCTGTAGAATGGTTCCCAATAATGAAATCTTCCATTTCAAACTGAATGAAAAATAAGTGAGAAAGATGGTGGTAAGTTTTCTGTAATAAAAAGTTACGTTGGAATAGTAGAAACTTATGACGGTTTTCTCCACACACACCTGCCAGTAACCTTTTTCAGTAACAGGAACATAAGTATGCTTCCCTTTGAAATGTTTAGGATCAACACCCCCAAAAACAAGTTCACCTCCCTCTGTTGCATCTTGATCCCGATTGAGCCAAAAAGAGAACACCTCGTCATTCACAAGACCTTGTTCCACCATATTGTACCTGTAGATGCATCATTATTTTTTTCAAAGCGAGGAAGATGAAGTGAACTATTATGCACTTTTTTAAGGAGGGGGGGGGGGACGGACTTAATTGTTCACTCCAATTACGTTAATCAAATGATACAGATCACCCTATAAATATACGATTTTGGACTTCTTGTCAGCTCAGTTAATTAGTAGTGAAGGCAATGTGTAAAACAGCGTTATCTTGGATGCCAAGACACAACTCAGGAACCAAAGTTTGGACAAAAATTACCAGGGTGGCACCACATTTCCAACAGAAATTTCTTGGAACCCAAGCCCAAATATCCCATCGAACTTCGCAATTACGAACGTAAGACTTCCTTCACGAGTAGCTTCAATAAAAAGCTGAAAAGAATAGAATGCATGAACATCATTGAGACAAAAAGGCAAGAACCGTATCTGAAATTAAATCTCGAAACAAATTAGGACTCACTTGATCTTTGATCACAAGATCACCAACTTCGACGTTATCTTGACTCAAGAAGCCAGAAACTGATCCAGTTCCATAATGGATTGCACATGACTTTCCTGAAAGACAACATAAGAAATAACTCAAAACCATGGATCAGGTAGCCAAACTCATAACTAGGCATGCTTTCTTAATAGAAGATACTATGGAACTCATTAGCACTGAAATAAAAATATGTCTATACCATCTTTGCTGTATGTACTCGACTTGCTCGCCTTGTACTTGTGATGCAATAAGCAAGCA
This sequence comes from Escallonia rubra, assembly GCA_033065855.1. Classification (NCBI taxonomy): domain Eukaryota; kingdom Viridiplantae; phylum Streptophyta; class Magnoliopsida; order Escalloniales; family Escalloniaceae; genus Escallonia; species Escallonia rubra. The sequence continues at coordinate 75,257 of JAVXUO010002086.1, forward strand.
ATCTGCAAGAAGTGTCGGCATTTAGGTGATTCCATCATTAGGACACGTGAAAGATTATTAGATTAGACTTGTGCAGAACTCACAGAAAAGTAACATTTCGAAGATGGAACCCAGAGATTCGAACTGCCAGTATCAAATATGACAGTGAATTTCTGGGGGGGTGAACCAATGCCAATCTCTCCATAGTACTGGGCATCCAAGTAGTTCTTCAGAGAGACGATATCTGCGTCCGAATCACCCAAACTGTGATGCATGTCCTTCACACCCTTCCCATATCTGCCTTCCATTCTTGCTATCTTGGCAGCATTTATGCTCTGAATATCCAACTGTCGCTTCTTCAAACGAATTCTCACCAAGCCCTCAGAGGAAGCAGGAAGTAGAGAGCATGTGAAAGCCAATAAACAAAAAGCTGCTCCTAGATGTCTGTACGCCATATCTGGAAAATCCCCTGCATAATAGATGAACTAATAAATACATAACTGAAACTGTGCCACTCTCTTGTTTTTCCTTGGAAACAAGCAATAAGGATATCAGTAAGAAATTTGTGCCTCTTCGGCTCGACAATTTTCACAAAAAGCCACTGGAATTTCCCTCGGCAACCTCAAGGACTAGAAGTCTTGGATAAAAAGCTCGTTATGGGGATATTCAGGAGAAATTTTAACTAGATGCATGGAATGTGCTCAGATAGAAAGGGCTCGAGCAGTGGGGCAGAAACAATTCACAGAAAGGCATGAACTCTCTTAGTAAGCCAAATCTTCTGATGTAAGCTGGATCCTATATTCTTCTTTTGGGCCAAAAGGGAACAATGGATGTAGCTTCCACTATTTGAGTTTGATTCTCTAGATACTTTGCTGCATATATATTTTCCCAACTGAGCAATTTGGCTCTTTCTCACTCAAGTCCTTTATAATCACTCTGAGAAGGTTCTGTCTATCGGGTACTCCTCCCCCGAAGAATATTCCTTTAGCATGTGAGCCACTTCAACAAAGCTTTCGATCAAACGACTCAAAAATTATGGTTAACTATGTCGAGCACCGTGGAAATCAGGCATTGCTATCATAAATTAGAAATCAAAACATCAAGCACAAAATTGTGGTCTGGTTCAAAAGCCTACTTACAAGGAGAAATGCACCAAAGACTGAAATGACGGAAAAAGGGAGCAGGGTCAGGTTTTCGTACTAACAGAGTTGTTTTTTGATGGAATATATGTTCTCAGGGACACTCGACACTTGGAGAGGGGTACGGGATGTGTGTCCAACACATCTCATAGGATATGCCACTTAAAATATTATAAGATAGTGTTTCTTTTAGTTCGTTATTGCTTTGAGATGATACAAGTTTCAAAGTAAAATAATGTGCATCACATAAAACACATGTTAACAAAGTAATAATTACAAAATAACAATAGATAGGACTATTTTCTGGTATCCCCTGCCTTGGATTTTGAAAACTAGAGAAATTTGACACTTGAACGCGTAACCGACTCGGGTACACTCGCACCGAATCCATGTAACATAGGTTCACAGGACTATTACAGCAGAACTACAGTAGCACAACATCAAACTCTGCAAACCTAAGTATGCTGACAAAAAACTGCCTACATCTGAAATCAAAATCCAAGCTCATCTAAGAAACCAAAATAACCCGCAAGTATATCTCTAAAGCCCGTGATTAAGCAAACGTAGAGTTGAAATAATCATATTGGTATCTGAAAACTTGGATAAAAAAATCCCAACAAAGTGAGCACATGCTCAACCAGTGTTCCAAAAGAGTTCCATAGACTGACACAGATGATAGCTATTAAGAACACGAACCTGGTTGATAGCCTTGAGAAACAGAAGGTGAATATAGTGATGATAGAGTAATGCCTGGAACAAGGGTACTGAGTCCCAGAAAAAAAGGAGTTTGTAAAGATATTTCAGGGAGGGAGACAGACACTAAAGACACTGGCCATGTCTGTAAGGAAATTAAATAGAAGTAAATGAGCTTGGGTGGTGAAATGCTTGGGGATATCCGGAACCCACGTGGCTTGCGGAGACGATCGAGATTAATGAATAATGATACAGTTTTACCTTCTATAATACCCTTTCCGTCCCAAAAAAAAAACCTTCGTATAGAACGTAGCTTAACTACGTTCTTTAAGAAATATTAAATAGATTGTGAAGACCGAACTTATATTTAGGATGTCAAATGTCATAATTTAGATAGATATTAATGCAACACCAAAACATATACTACATATTACACTAAAAATGCCTATCCCCTCGATAAATATTACAGATTATTATACGTTTAGAAGTCATTTCAAGCAAAAGTAAGAGAACTTAGAGATATTAACGAAATATATCAAGCAAAGAGTAAGATTACTATAAATTTCATTTTAAGGTTAAAAGTAGTTTTGCAACATGGCTTCATTTAGAATGTTTTTTTGTGAATGTTAATGTAAGACGTAGCGAAAATTAACTATCTTAATATTGGTTTACAGCGAGATGCTTTCTTGAATACTTTTAGACTTGTACGGATCAATAATAATGGAGGCTTGTTAGTTAACATGGGAAGGTGCCTAGAAATTTCCAACCAAGAAATTGGGACAAGGATGATCATTGTGCCATTTTTTCAATTTTAAAATTTAAAAAATGTGGAGTTGCAGACAAAAGAAGCATATTCTTTATCATAAGAAAATGAGGTAGACAAAAGTTGCAATCCTTCCTTGGCCCATTTGTCGTGCAACTTCTTTGGACAAGAGAACATTAATGAACCCCCCAAGGCTTTCATCACCGATACTTCTTAGAGCACAACGGGAGGCAAGGACACGAGCAAGTTTTCTGCTCATAAGTACTCCTTTCGTCTTACGTAAATTTGATCAAATTTTTTTTACACGCACGTTAGAAATTTAAGTGATATATTGTATTCCCTCCGTTCCTAAAAAATTGATCATATTTTTTTTTGGACCGTCCCACAAAAATTGATCACTTTCAAATTATGAAAGATTTTGTTTGTATTTTTACATATTTACCCTTTTTATATTTTTTTTATTCTTTTTCTCTCGCCACATTTAATTCTCTACCAACTCATTTTCTCTCTCATGACCCACCACTTTACACTTTTTTATTCTATTTCTCTCTCCACATTTAACAATCTACCAACCAATTTTCTCTCTCATGACTCACTCTCTTCCCCCTTCTCCCTAAAGGGTAAAATGAGAAAGGTAACAAATATAACCTAAATATTTAATATACGTGCAAAGTCAAATATATCAATCTTTTAGGAACGGATGGAGTATATTTTTCATTCTACTCTTGAGAGAGAGGAGGAAAAAAAAGTGAGTCAGAAGAGAGAAATAAGACAGTGGAGTGTTAAATGTGGAAGGATAGATGAATAAAATTGGTAAGAAAGTGGGTCATGAGAGAAAAATGAGTTGATGGAAAGTTAAATATTAAGAGAGAAAAAAAAAATATATATATATATATATATATATATATATATATATATATATATATATATATATATATATAAAGATAAATATGTAAAAGTCCTTACAAAATCTTCTTAATTTAGAAAGTGAGCAATTTTTATAGAACGAACAAAAAAAAATGTAATCAATTTATGTAGGACGAAGAGAGTATTTCATTTCTAACTTGTTGCCTTTTTTTTTCCTTCACTAGGCCTTTTTCTAACTTACTTTTTTTTTTATTATTATTACTATTGAAAAGGTGCTCCAATCTCACTCTTTTTGGCTAATGCCATTTTTTTATGCACTTAATTTATGCAAAAATTAAAATCACAAGTAAAAACTGAAATCGACAATAATATTTTTTTGTTTTTGTTTTTTGTTCTCAAAAGAGCCTTTAATTGTCCTAAATACTCAAAGATGACTCTTTTACTCGCATCTAGCACAACTTAATTCCCTTCACGATAAGCATTTTCACATCAGCAACTTCAACCTCGAGTAAGAAATTAGGTCAAATAATCTAATTATAAACATATTCATTTTATTCCAAGCTAACTATAACCCCTCCCATTACAAGTCTTTTTAGTAAAATAAGTACTTTTTGAAAGAAAATGTCTATTTTAATGTGATTTCTTGTCACGCTTTATTTCATAGCTTACGTTGTTAGAAAATACTCTGAATTAGTTACAAAAGAATTTATATTTTAATTACAACTATGATACGAATAACAATAATAAGATATGAAAATTGACATTTCTGTTATAAAAGTCATTTTGAAAAATCACTTGCTTTACCCCCAAAAAAAATTTCAAATAATCAAATTTGTCAAAAAAGAATAAAATCAACTCTCAAATGAACAAAGTGTTCTGTGTTTCATTTCATCGTCACGAGGCGATGATTCAAACTTCGTAAAAGCTAAAATTGCCAAGGAGAAGGCTAAATACGCCAAGGAAAGTGAAGAGAAACAATGGCATCGAGGCGATTCTTTGGGTTTTCTGAGGGGGAGCCGATGAGATCGGATTCAAAGCCTTGCACCAGATTGATGCGACAAACCGCCGGCATTTTCTCTGTTGGAGGAGCTTTAGGCTTCTGGGTTCTCTGTCGTTTGCACTACGGTACTCATTTTCCTCTTTCTTTCATCGTTTCTCTGCTATTACGTTACTCCAATTCGAACAAATATGTGCGCGAGTGTGTTTTTTGTTGCGTAATGCGCTGGGCTTTTTTGCTATTTTTCTCAATTTGGTGCATGTTTTTTTTGGTTCCAGTTATGTTGGTCTTTCAGATTTGGGTGAAGAAGTTAAGTGGCTTGAATAGGGAGAGTACAATTTAGTATTTGCAATTTTGTGCGAGCTATTGAATAATGTAGGTTTGCAGAGTCTAGAAAAGTCATTTAAGGTTGTTAAATCTGGAATCATCTGGTTTATATAGGTCCCCGTGAACTGAAGCAAATTTATTCTGATTGTAGACTGGGTTTCTAGATTTTGCTGCGGTTAGTTGTTGCTGGGTTTCTAGATTTTTGGTGTCGGGAAAATGCAGTAGACCTTCACTTTAGATGAGATACTAATGGTTACGAGTCTTAAGAGTGATGACTCGCCGGTAGGATTGTGAGTTGCACACAAGAGAGATTTATGAAGAATGCTTATACACAAGAACTTCAAATCTTCAATCTAGCTGGTGGAAATATGTTTGACACATTGTATGTAGGGCTTCAAAACAAACCAAGCTACTCAAGGGCTTGCTTTGACTCGGTGAGAAATTGGAGATGTTAGACATGTCAGCCAATCCTGAACAAGGTTTTGAACTCATCAACTTACTAAGCTAATAGATGAGAGAAAGTGTTATATCTCCTCTTGAGTGGAAGCTTGTTCAAGATCAACTCTAGAGCCAAACATGCTCAATATCTTCTAAACCAATCTTGAGGAACCAACTGTTTGGCTCACCTCCGCTTATGTACAACCCTGATGACATGTATTTAGGAAGGTTGGCTTAGTGCACGATGTTGGAAAAAATAAGGCAGTATGGAGAAACTGGACTGAGCCTGAGTCGAATGCGTTGCACTCTTTCCTTTAAGACAGTATTTGCTCCCTTATAATCTGCTTAGGGTAGCAGCAAATCTGCCTCCCAAGATAAAACAGGCGAAACTCTGTTGATCACAGCAGATTGCAATCAACGGACAGAAATTTGAGAGAGAGAGCAAGAGAGAATTCGAAGTATCGAAATGATCTGACCATCAGCCCTATTTATAGACACCAAAGGGTGCCTAGAACATGTGCAAACAGTTGTGACAGTTAAGTGATTCTGCAGATGTCACTTAACAGTCACAATCTGTAGACACAATGAACAACTGCAATATTTGAACTAAAAGACACCTTAAACAGGTGCCATTTCGAAGTGCAACTCACAGGCTGAATTTGTCGCAAAAAGTTTACGCCCCCGCCGGCGTGCGCGTGCGCGTGCGGTGCGGTGCAACACACATGTGCGAGTGCATGGCCATGCATACCATGTGTTTCTAGAACAATATGGTATGTCACATGGCCATTTAAATACCCTTAACTTTTCCATTTCCCAAGCCATGTGGGAACCCACATCATGATTATTTTCAACCTTATTAAATGCCAATGTTTGAGAGTTAATATCTCTCAAACCAATTAATCAATTTGATTGATTCTTTTTGCAACTTATTCCTTGTAGTACAAACTTTAATAAGGTAAGAATCAATATTGGAAAATTCCCAACAATTTCCCCCAATTTTCCAAAATTGGAATTTATCACATTCCTAATATAGAAATGTTCCTCTCTCTATCCTTTGGTAGGTCCTACTAAGATAAAGATGTCTTTCGACTTGAACCTTTACCATATAGCAATGAAGTCAATCAGAATTCAAAGTAGCCTCAGCCTTGAACTATGAATCCTTGGTGATTGATCATCACTACTATGTGTAGAACGTTCCAACCAAATTTCCAAATACCTGCACATTTACGGCCATGTGCTACATCTTAGGATTTTCATAAGTGCCATAGAGACTTGCTCAAATCTCATAGAAGCGGCCCCACTTCCTGCACTTATATAGGTAAATCTACTAAGGTGCACTTGTATGACTTGCACCCTTCTTTAAGGACATAAATTTATTAAGGGAATAACTCTCACCCTCCTCTTGTTCTCCATACAAGTATGCACTACCTTGAGATGGCATGAAGATCAAAATTTTCATCTTTTAGTGCATCTTTGGTTATGAATACAACGTGTTTTTCCATTGAACTAGAAGACTAAAGGTTACTCTAGTATCTAGTTGGTTTCCACGTGTATCCTTGGAAGTCTGACATATTATATCCCTACCTAGGCCTTTCGTAAAGGGATCTGCCAAATTTCCTTTGGACTTCACATGACTAATAGTAACAACTCCTTTGCTAAGTTGTTCTCTCACATAGCTATGTCTAAGACTTATATGTCTAGACTTCCCATTGTATACCTTACTATATGCCCGCGTTAACGCTGCCTCGTTATCGCAGAATATAGAAATAGCAGGCCTTGGCTTAGGCCATAGAGGAATCTCTATCAACAGGTCTCTTAGCCATTCTGCCTCCTTAACCGTCATTGCCAAAGCAATAAACTCGGACTCCATGGTCGAATATGAAATCAAAGTTTATTTCTTGGAACCCCAAAAATAGCACCTCCACATATGGTAAATATCCAACCACTTGTGAACTTTGTTTCATCTAAGTCCGTGATCCAGTTTGCATCTGTGTACCCTTCCAAAACAGCAGGAAATTCTTTATAAGTTAATGCATAGTCCATTGTGCCCTTAAGGTACTTAAGTACTCTAAACACTGCATTCCAATGAACTTGCCCGGGATTATGAGTAAATCTACTCAAAACACCAACTGCAAAGGCTATATCTGGCCGAGTACATTGCATGATATACATCAGGCTGCCAATAACACTAGAATACTCTAGCTGAGAGACACATTTCCCTTCATTTGTCCTCAACTTGATAGAAGGGTCATATGAGGTAGTAACCGGGACACAATTCTCGTGATTAAATTTCTAAAATTTTCTCAATATAATGAGACTGTGACAAAGAAATAGAATCCGAGTATCTTATTATTTTCATTCCCAATATAACATTGGCTTCCCCCATATCCTTCATATCAAACGATGAAGATAGAAATAATTTAGTTTCCAACACAATATCTAAATCAGTACCAAAGATTAACATATCATCCACATACAAACATATTATCACACCACGTCCTTTATCAAACTTAGAATAAACGCATTTGTCACATTCGTTTATTCTAAATCCATTAGAGAGAACGACTTGGTCAAATCGTTCATGCCACTGCTTAGGAGCTTGTTTTAAGCCATACAAAGATTTGATAAGCTTACAAACCTTTGTTTCTTGGCCCTTTAGTACAAAACCTTCCAGTTGTTCCATGTACACCTCCTCATCTAAAATACCATTTAGAAAAGCAGTCTTGACGTCCATTTGGTGTATAACTAGTTTGTTAATGGATGATAACGCAAACAATAATCTTATAGTGCTAAGTCTAGCTACCGGAGCATAAGTGTCGAAATAGTCAATTCCTTCCTTTTGTTTAAAACCCTTGGCTACAAGTCTAGCTTTATACTTATCTACGGATTCGTCTGGCTTAAGCTTTCGCTTAAAGATCCATTTGCAGCCTATTGGTTTAAACCCTGGTGGTAAATCAGTCAATACCCAAGTTTGGTTTGACATTATCGACTCCATTTCATCATTTATAGCTTCTTGCCACAAGTCAGAATCTCGAGAAGTTATGGCTTCTCGATATGTAAGAGGGGTATGTTCTACGTTATACATATGAGAGTAATCACCTTCATTTCTACTTCCCTCAACTAAGAATTGGTAGAAATCTGGACCATAGGTCTTTTCAATTCTTGCTCTCTTACTTCTCCTTAGTTCACCTCCTTCCCCCATTTCCGGAGTAGGGTGAACTTGATCCTCATCGACTGTGTCTTCATTTTTCCGATCTCTAGAGAAAGAATTCTCAAAAAATTCTGCATCTCTAGATTCCAAAATAATATTTTGGCTAACGGATTCCGTTGATTCCACGGTTAAGAATCTATACGCTTTGCTATGTTGAGCATAGCCTATGAAGACACATTCGATTGCCTTTTCCCCCAATTTGGGTCTTTTTGGATCAGTTAGCCTTACTAACGCCCTACACCCCCACACTTTAAGGTGTCCAAAAGAAGGTTTTCTCTTCTTCCATAACTCATAGGGTGTGACATTAGATACCTTGTGGGGTATACGATTAAGTATATATGTGGAAGTCATGAGAGCTTCCCCCCACAAATTCTTAGGCAAATCAGAAGTAAGTAATAAGGTATTAACCATTTCTTGCAAGGTCCTATTTTTCCTCTCGGCTACACCATTTTGTTGTGGACTATAAGGAGCTATAACTTGGTGTATGATACCCCAAGTTTCAAATAGATCATCAAAGGAAAGATATTCACCTCCCCTATCCGACCGTAAAATTTTAATCTTACGATCTAGTTGATTCTCTACTTCTGCTTTGTAAATTTTAAATTTATCCAAAGTTTCATCCTTAGTCCTAAGAAGATACGTGTATGTATAACGTGAACAATCATCTATAAATGTAATGAAGTATCTTTTACCACCCCTTGTTAGGTTACCTTCCATTTCACACAAGTCCAAATGTACTAATTCTAATAATTGTGTTTTCCTCTCAACCCTTTTAAAGGGTTTTCTGGAAATTTTAGACTTTATGCAAACTGAACATTTTTCTAAACTAGGTGAAGTATGTTGAGGTATTAAACCTAATTTTACCATACTTCTCATGCGTTTATAATTAACATGACCTAGTCTAGAATGCCATAAATTAAATGGAACAACAATATAAGCAAACTTAGTATCTTTATTAGCAATAGTAAGCTTGTACAATCCATTGGTTACATATCCCTTGCCAACATAGTTCCCTCCCTTAGTCAGAATAACACTATCTGACTCAAACAAAATCTTAAATCCAAATTGATTAAGCATACTAACAGATATAGGATTTTTCCTAACATCGGGAACAAAAAGCACATCCTTTAAGGTCAGCTTCTTTCCGGAGGAGAGATAGAGCACCACAGTTCCTTTGCCCATGACCTTAGCCGTAGATGAATTTCCCATGCAGAGATGATATCCCTCTGTAACTGGCTCAAGGTCCTTGAACAGATTTCTGTTTTTAGCAATGTGCTTGGTTGCACCGGAGTCCACCCACCACTCATCATCTTCCCCCATCATGTTGGCTTCGGAAACCACTGCAACGAAGTCCTCGTTGTCAACCACATTGGCATGGTCCTTTTTCTGCCTCTTAACCACTCGGCAATGCTTCTTAAAGTGGCCAATTTTCCCACACTTCCAACAGGCCTTTTTAGGCTTGTCTTACCGGTTGGTAGAAGCAGAAGCTTGACCATCAAGCTTACGCTTAGTGCCACTAGAGGAGCCATGATCTACTACAAGAGCCTTGGAGGACTTGTTGTCTTCCAACTCAAGCTTATCCAAATTTCGAGAATTCTCTTCAACTTGGATATACTTGACCAACTCTTGCATGGTCGTGGCATCCTTCTTTTGTTTTAACTTCTTACGACATTCTTTCCAAGCTAAAGGCAATTTAGAAATTATAGTAGACACTTGGAAAGACTGGTCAAGAGAGTGGCCCTCCGAAATAATTAAATTCATAATCATTTGCAGTTCATGAATCTGAGTAATAACAGAATTGCTATCTACCATGCGGAAGTCAAACAACTTACTGATTATGAATTTTTTATTCCCGGCGTCCTCCGTCTTGTACTTGTTGTCGAGATCATCCCATAGTTCTTTTGCGGTGCTGTTTGTGTACTTGATCTCGTACACGTCGTATAAAGTGTCGGACAACCCTCCCAAAATGTAGCCCTTAGAGTAGGTGTCATCCTCCTCCCACCACCTTTGCTTTTGCTTCATGACAGTCTGCTTTATTGCTTCGTCTGCAGCTTCATTCACGATAGGCTTTGCAATAGTGAGCACGTAGGCAATCTTCAATGTAGCAAGAAAGAAGTACATCTTGCTCTTCCATCGCTTAAAGAAAGAGCCATCGAACTTAGCCAGCTTCGAGATGTCGTTGATCACAGGCATCCTTAAAGTATTCTCCATCGTAGCCAAATACTGTCTTAAGATTGTTGGAAAAAAATAAGGCAGTATGGAGAAACTGGACAGAAAATGCCTGAGTCGAATGCGTTGCACTCTTTCCTTAAGACAGTATTCAGCAAATCTGCCTCCCAAGATAAAACAGGCGAAACTCTGTTGATCACAGCAGATTGCAATCAACAAACAGAAATTTGAGAGAGAGAGCAAGAGAGAATTCGAAGTATCGAAATGATCTGACCATCAGCCCTATTTATAGACACCAAAGGGTGCCTAGAATAGGTGCAAACAGTTGTGACAGTTAAGTGATTCTGCATATGTCACTTAACAGTCACAATCTGTAGACATAATGAACAACTGCAATATTTGAACTAAAAGGCACCTTAAACAGGTGCCATTTCGAATTTAAACAGATCTGAAATCTGTTTAATTTCGTCAACAGTCACATTATTTCAGTCCAAATTGCAACTCACGGGCTGAATTTGTCGCAAAAAGTTAAGCGGGCTCGGGGCGAGGGCTCCTAGCGACGATGTGCACGTGCGAAGTGCTCCTTTACGCCATCGTCGGCGCGCGTGCGGTGCACCGCACATGTGCGAGTGCATGGCCATTCATACCATGTGTTTCTAGAACAATATGGTATGTCACATGGCCATTTAAATACCCTTAACTTATCCATTTCCCAAGCCATGTGGGAGCCCACATTATGATTATTTTCAACCTTATTAAATGCCAATGTTTGAGAGTTAATATCTCTCAGACCAATCAATCAATTTGATTGATTCTTTTTGCAACTTATTCCTTGTAGTACAAACTTTAATAAGGTAAGAATCAATACTGAAAAATTCCCAACACACGACACTGCCGCCATTGCCTGGTACAGGTGTAGGTTACGTAAGCAGCCATACCCACACTTTGTGCAGAGGCTGTTAGCCCTCTCTAGGTTACAGTTTATGTTTGACGTTACTCACAAGAATATAATAAAACTTTTTTCACTCTGTTTGGTTCTCGCTAGAGTTGTCATTAGGGCCGGGCGGCCCGCGGGCCGGCCCGTTTTGGCCCGGGCCCTTGCATGAATAGTAACGGCCCGCTGAAAGAGGGCCTGGACCAGGCCGAGAAATCTGGGGAAAATGGCCCGGCCTGGCCCGGCCCGGCCTGGCCCGGCCCGGCTTGGCCCGGATTTTCTGGCCTGTTTGTTTAAATGTGAGTCTTTTTTATTTTCGTAAACGGGTTCGTGTTGAATCGTGTTCTTAACTTATGGCCGGTTTGATGAGTAGAGTGAAAATTAGTTTACAGATGATCACATTGGTTTTACACTCCGGAGACAAATCCATCTGCCGGTTCTCTTCTTCTTCTTCTTCCCTGATTGTGAAAATTGTGATTAACATGAGATGATGACAATTGTTATGCAGGGGGACCCACTTTGGATAGACAAACACGAGCAGAATTGTTTAATTATGATGGGATGGGACCAAAAAGGATAACAAATATATTTGTGACCAAAATCTGTCTTCTAAGCAGCTATGAGCTACCAAAGCAGCAACAAAAGATAAAGGTTATGCTTTTGTTAATGATTTGAGCACGCTTGTGCTCCCAACTTGTCTTCAACTTTGTAGGCCAATGTTCTCTCATTGAAGGGAACTCTGTTTCCAAACACATTTTCAAGTTGTCTGCCGGGGAGACTCTTCTCTGTGCTGTGCTAATCCATACCGTTGATCAAGTCACCACAGTGTGTGTCAACAAATCAGAGTCATCCCCTTGTGTGTGTGTGTGTGTGTGTGTGTGGTGTCACATGTGGGCATGTGCACATTGGTAGTACCAAAGGAGTGTTTTGGACTTATGTCTGAAAAGAGCCAGATCCAGCACAATCAAGTCAACTGGAGTGTCCTTTGAGATAGGGATGTTAGCTTCACTTGCTTCTTCAATGATTTCTGGAGGAGAGAAAAACAAAATCGATCATGTTTGAATTTCCTGTAAGATCCAGCACATATCACATGATGCCTCTTTAGGAAGTTTTTACAATTAAACTGTGCTTGCAATCTTCTTCCAGTTACTTTATCGTTCTTTATCCTAAATGATGAAATGATGCATCTATAAAAATAGTGGCACAGAACAGTGCTGCTGTTGGTTCAGGATCACACATTTCAATTATCTGATATACCAAGTTTAGTTGGACAGGGTGATTTTAGGTTTGAAAATGTAAAATTGAGAAAAAGCCAGTGAAATTATCTCTCTGTGCATTTTCTATGTGGTCATCTTTTGCCTTTTTATTTAATTTAATGGCATGCTTGCGGTATGTTTTATTTATGAGTTGCATTTGGTCGTTAATTGTTTCACTTTTATTGGGTAAATTCAGTTTTTTAACAGTAAAAGCAAGAGAAAGCTAGCAATTTTTTTTTTACATTACCTAATTTGAACGCTGTTTTTGGTTGGAGGTAAGTCGTGAAGCACTCAGAATATATTTTCTAATATTTTTTAATAATTTCTGTCTACTTTGAGCTATGCTAAAAATCTAGATTAAGTTTAAATACTTGAACATTGAATTGAACTTGGATAGTGATGATTACGGATCAGACAAGTTTTTTTTGACAATTCAAACTAGGTTTAAGACAATGAGTAAAGTCAATATTTCACATTCTTAAATTCTATTCTTGGGATTTGTTAAAAGTTAAAGTGTACAAGATTCATCAATTAGAGGAAGTGCTAACCAAATAGGCATCATATGTTGGGAACAGTTGATTGTAGGTAGGTTGTTGTAGTTGTAACCGTCTTTTTGTATTTGTTTAATGAGTAAATATGACATCAGTTAAATGAGACCCGAAAATCAAAAGCACTTCGCCTGTTTGTTTACAAGCAGCCGGTCCCAAGCCCGGATAAAAGGAGGAGGGCCTATGCACATTTATTATTTTTCTATATAAATTGTTATGTGTTAAAATTGAATAACATGAAGAAAAAAAAAGGGCCCGGCCCAAGCCCGGCCCTAAATATTGGGCCTAGGGCCTGGGCCTGGACCAGGCCTAGGATTCCCTTCGGCAGGCCCGGCCCGGCCCGGCCCGGTTTACACTCTTCTTGGCCCGGCCCCACTGCAGGCCCGATGGGCTTGGGCTGGGCCGGCCCAAGCCCGGCCCTTTGACATCTCTAGTTCTCGCTGTATCAATCTTGAGCAATTGTATCATCCATGCACCTAATCTTGTTAAGCGTTCGAGGTAATATCTTTGGATTCTGACTCATTCCTTATTCCATGAGAAACTTCTCTAAGTAATCCTAGACTTTTGTTTTTTACCTCTGGCACATGACAAGACTCAAAAATAAGACACCAGTAAAATCTAACTTCTCAAGTTACCTATCGCAGTTATGTATGGTTGAAACGCGCCTAAGGAGCAAACGATTTGGCAGTGTAGGAGTAGGCGCATGTTTGGAATACCCTAATAGATCGACAGCAGCAATCAGTACATTCGCAAAATTACAAATTTCAGTGAGGCAGTAGTTCAAAATATTGCCATAACTAGTCACGATAACAAAAGTAGAGGTAAGGCAGGAAAAGAATGCTGGTGTAAAGGGGAGATTGGGGGTGGGGGGAAACTGAAAGCTGTCCACTACAAGAGAGAAGAATCAAGAGCAGGTCAAATAAGGGGAAGGATGGGAAGCAGGAGATGGGGGTGGCGATGGGGTAAATGAGTGAAACAAAGCGTCACTGGACATGTAGAGGGAGGTAATGAGTTGGATTCCCCAAGAAAGTGCAGCTAGGGTTTGGGGAACTTGATTTTTTCTTCTTTCTTTACTTCTTCACTGTGTTTTTTCTTTCGGAACACAGCTCATTCTCTTCAGAACTTCAGGCAGAGCAAACATGGGGAGATTATGGTCCAATTCTCCCTTTTTCATGTGACTTCATAATCATTTGACGCGCAGATGCACACAGAGGAGCAAAGGGCTCCTGGAACCTAGGCGCAAGGTGCAGAGCACACCTGATCAAAGCAGCACGCAAGGTATATAAATTACCTTTGTTGAATCCAACAATATAAAGCATTAGATTTACAAGACAAAGCATTATATATAAATTTCAGTAACTCATATATCCAAATTCAGTCATTTCCTGAAGAATCTCGAGCAAAAGGTAATCTCAAGCCGTGGACATTAATCTCTTCTAGCCAGAGTTCGAAATCAGACTCCATAAAAGTGAGTTGAGTTAATCACGTGTTGAAAGGCGCTCAAACAGTTGGTAGATAAAGTGGATTGATAATTTAGGTACCAATATGAAGTTGCTTGTGTCAATTGATCAGTTGCAATCAATGATACATCACATTGGAGTGTTATTTGTAAATGTCTTGGATTTCATGTATCTTACTTAGAAGAGTGTTTCCATTTGAGTGAAATGTTGATTTTATCTGTTACCTTGTGTTACATCATGTTTCTTAGGATTTTCTTTGCTTTTGGTCCTAAAATGTGGGTGGCAATATGGGTCCACTGGCGTGAGAGCCCTTTATTCCCTGTCATATCGTCTCGCATCTTGATAATGTGTTTCAATTTTTCATTAGGTCTTATGTTATTTTCTTTAGAGTCACGAAAAGCCTACGTCTAAGAATTTGGAAATCAGTCGATGTAAAATTGAAAACATAAGCAAACATTCTATCCGGCTAGGTTTCTATCTTTCTTTTAGAAGTCCTAAATCTTCCATTCAAATTGACTTGGCAGCAATTACTGACACGGCGTATGAATTTTATGATTTAAGATACGCATCAGCAATTACTTTTGGAGAACTTACACCCCCAACCCTGCGGGGTCCCACTCTAAACAAACACAAACTTGATTCTGCATTAGAAGCAACTCTGGTTCTGCAGCTTTACAACTTACAGTGGCTTACTATGCTGCTCACCACTTGTAATAACTGCTCGTTTGCTACATGAATACTGTTCCTTCCTTTCTGCTCTACGTAGGATGCTCATACTGATGCTTTTAGGTTTATGGACGGTGAGTTATATGGTATCAATGTTTGTTGGTGTAATTTAATTTGCACTGGGATGAATTTCATGTTTGGATGCGCTGGAAGTCTACATGTTATGCTATCCCCTTCTTTCATATTAACATACTGATGATGGTGATGCGTTAAGAACTTGCATTTACACGGTTTCAATATAAATGCAGGTACTAGAATCACAGTTCCACGCAGTCTTCCGTGGGTGGCTTGTGGTGCTGTCTCAGTAAGCTCAACCACAGCGTTGCTGGTTCGCCTTTTTAGTCCTGAATGTGAACCTCAAAATATAGCTGCTTATGACAAAAATACCTAGTGACGGGTGGTTTTCAAGCGCACAAGTTTCAACATGTGAAGTTGATCTTTGTTGTCACTGAAAGAGGTTGAGGTTACTAAGCCTAAATACCTTTATATCACAAGAAAAGGGTTTGTTCTGACATGCAGAAAAACTTCCTTGAGGTCCTCCAAAAGGGGGGCCAAAAGTAGTCCAGTTTGTGATGCCACCAAGATTTCTTTTCAGTATGGAGTCGGTCATGGAGACAAGCCACTAGTACACGAGTCGTGACCAAAGGTAACAACCACCAGAAACGCAGTGCAAAGAATGGATAACATTCCCAGCAGGTGGAAGGAATAGAATTTGTTCAGTTTCTGTTGAGTCTAATGTTGTAAAGACGAGCCACTGTTCTTGCCTCTAAGACTCGGGTAACAGCGATCAGTATTCCAATGCCAAATTGAACGACAATTGGATGGAATAGAATATGTCTACATCTTTATTGCCGACCCATATTCTCCAACTTAAGGCAGATCCAAATCTAAAAGTGCATTTGACATCGTCAACTAGGGTGTCAACACTCAATATCATATAAAATATGCAGATATATATAGTCGCCAACTAGGGTGTCAACACTCAATATCATATAAAATATAGTCTTGCTATGGCTAAAAAGGGGAGCATGCCGAGCACTGTCAGCAGTTACTAGAAAGTCTTTCTATAGGCTCACAGTGTGTGGACGGACAAGAACCTAACAAGTGAAAAGCCAGACATATCCTCCTCGACCTAAAAAGTGAAAGCAATGCATATCCTCCTCGACTAAGATATTGAGCGACGAGGGATCAGTGGTTTGGACCATTTAAGACCGTTGCATCATTGCGCTTTTCGAAGAAAGGTACGATGCTTCATCAATGAAGAAGCATTTCATGTTATAACTATCTTTATGTGCCAAATTCAAAATATTGTATCTTACTTTTGTTTAAGCATTATATAAACAAAAATAGAAACTCTCTCTGAAAAAAACTTCCAACTTGTTCATGGACCTTGCCGGCGGCAATGATGGTGAGTCGAGGGAGGCGGTTTGGTAGGGGATTGAGGTTATTCAGTCTAATCTGGATACATAGTTTTGTAGGCTGGGTGGGGTGAGGTGCTTAGGCCTTGGCGTTGGCCCCTTGTTCTAAATGGTCGGCACTCCCATTTTCTAGTGGCAAGGCATCATTGGTACGTGGAAGTGGCGGTGGAACGGCGTGGATATTGTGGTGACGAGGACTTCTTGTCCGGGCTGACATTCCATAGGTCGACGGATTAACTCATGTTTCGTGAAGCGGCATGTAATAATAAGTAATTCTAAGGGTTATCATTTTATTTTTATTATTTCATGTTATAAATGTTAAGTCAAAAAATGCTTATCAATGAAAATCTTGTAACTTTTACATTATCAATGTTCGTCATTCATTTACCAAAAAAAAACATTGTCAAACCAATCTATCACAACTTTAACAGGATCGTACGTATCGTGTGTAAAATATGTTTGAGGCACACATTCGTTATACGAAATTCTGATTTTACAAATATTACGACCAAAACGTACATATACTACTCTTTGCTTTTGCCTTAATATCAAGTGAATCGTGCAATATTTCATTTGCTACCTCCTTATTTCTGCAGATTGCAGACAATCTTTCAGTAATACTTAAATTAAAATAACTGTTTATTTCGTTTCAAGATGGATCATGTAACCTGCCCCCCATCTCGATCTTGTTTCAGTGATACCTACTTCGTTGAAATTTACTATCACGTGACCAATTTCACCAGCATCACGTGCCTCCCCAACGTTCCCTCTTTCTCTCCCAAACTTTGTTTGTTCTGGGTATTGGAAGCTCCCATGTCATCCATCAACTCCTAGTTCTCTTCTCTGATAAATTATTATTTTCCAAAACACCTCCAATATTGCAAAAATGATGCCACCCTCCACTCACATCATTTCCATCTGAATGTTTTTGTCTCGCTCCCTCCACAAACCTTTCTCCGCCACCACCTCCTCCTACCTCTCCTCCATGGCCTCCCACCACCTCCACCACCACCACCAAAATGGCGACACCACCCACAGCCCCCCGTCCAAAAAGCTCAAGCCCACCCCCATCACCCCCTCCGAACTCCTCGCCGAATTCTCCCACCACCACCCCTCCACCGCCCGCATCAACAACGGCAGCTTCGGCTCCTGCCCGGCCTCCATCATCGCCGCCCAGCGCAGATACCAGCTCCAGTACCTCCAGCAGCCCGACGACTTCTACTTCAACCGCCTCAAGCCCTCCATCCTCAAGACCCGCTCCATCATCAAGGACCTCATCAACGCCGACCACGTGGACGAGATCTCCGTCGTCGACAACGCCACCACCGCCGCCGCCATCGTCCTCCAGCACATCACCTGGTCCTTCTTCGAGTCCAAGTTCAACAAGGGCGACACCGCCGTCATGCTTCATTACGCCTACGGCGCCGTCAAGAAATCCGTCCAGGCTTACGTCACCCGCGCCGGCGGTGAGGTAATCGAAGTGAAACTCCCTTTCCCGTTAAAATCAAATGACGAAATCATAACCGAATTCAAAAAAGCCCTAGAGAAGGCCAAATCGAATGGCAGGAAAATCAGGTTAGCTGTGATTGATCATGTTACTTCCATGCCTTGTGTGGTGATACCCGTCAAGGAACTAGTTAAGATCTGTAGAGATGAGGGCGTTGACCGGATTTTTGTTGACGCGGCGCACGCAATTGGGTGTACCGAGGTGGATATGCAGGACATTGGGGCGGATTTCTACACAAGCAATCTGCACAAGTGGTTCTTCTGCCCGCCCTCCGTTGCGTTTCTGTACTGTAGGAAGACGGATAAGGTAGCGGATTTGCACCACCCGGTGGTGTCGCACGAGTACGGAAACGGGCTGGCGGTGGAGAGCGCGTGGATTGGGACAAGGGACTACAGCGCGCAGCTGGTTTTGCCCGAGGTGATGGATTTCTTGAGTAGGTTTGAAGGAGGGATCGATGGGATAAGGAAGAGGAACCATGAGAGGGTTGTGGAGATGGGGGATATGCTGGCGGAGGCGTGGGGGACACACCTCGGGTCGCCGCCGGAGATGTGCGCGAGCTTGGCTATGGTCGGGATGCCGGCTTGCTTGGGGATCTCGAGCGATTCGGATGCTTTGAAGTTGAGGACGCATTTGAGAGAATATTTTGGCGTTGAAGTGCCGATATATTATCGGGCGCCCAATGATGGGGAGTTTAATCCGATTACAGGGTATGCTAGGATTTCACATCAGGTTTACAACACTACCGAGGATTACTACAAGTTCAGAGATGCAGTTAACAAGCTCGTTAACGATGCATTTACGTGCGCACTTCTCTCAGATTGAGAAGGTATGTTTGTCATCAAAAGGTTTAGATTACTGTCTACTTCCGCTAACACTTTTTATGCACAAAACTTCATTGAAGTTTACACTTAGCATGGGGCCATGATGCAAGTTTGCTAACAATATCTGTCAAAGAATAACTCGTGCAATCTTGTTTAATGTGTCTGGCTGTCATTCTTTAACGGCCTGTTCTCCATTAATATCTTGCCATGCGACACAACAAGTCATCGGCAACTGCATTTACTGCTTGTGATGTATGCACAACTTTATGAGAATTGCTTCCTCGTTGATGTGTTGTGTTTGGAGGGAGGCAAGAAGGGTGGCGGGGCGGGGGACGGGGGCCGGGGGGGGGGGTGTGCGGCTAGTATCAGCTCTTATGTAGCCAAAGCAAACATATTGGGAAATGCCACCATATGCATCAAGTTGTTTGCGCTTGTGTCTAGCTAAAAAATGTGACTAAGGCTATCAGAATTTCGCAACAATAAGCTAGCATCTCTTTGACAAAGCAATTCTTATGCAGCCAAAGAAAACAATTTCTTAAATGCTTCCATATGCCATTGAGTTGTTTGTTCTTATGTGTGTCTCGGGCTAGAAAATGGAACCAAGGCTATGACAATTTCGGAACAATAGGCTGGCAGTCAAAGCAAACAATTTAGTATACACTTGAACCGTATGCTATTAATCAGTTCAACAAGCACAATTACTTTGGGTATACTGGTAGCCAGCAAATATAGAGACTCGTCAGTGATAAGTTGTATAAACATTAACTTTTTTCTTTTCCATAAAAAAAGCAGTTTAATATCAAGGCCCTCATGAGATCATGGACTTACCATGACTGTGGGTATTCATAAATTTCTGATTGTCAGAAACTTGTTCATATGCTTTGGCATCTGCACCCTCTGACATGATGTAAAGCCATGTTTCAACAGCACACAAGTTTATGAGGGGGAAAAACTGCTTGATGAGCTAATGGACAGACATAATGCAGTACTAATCTAGTTTCAGAAGGTGATTTCTAGTCTCCATGGTATTCCTGTGATTGTGCTCTAAACGAAGGCATGGAAACCTATCTTATTAGTGGATAACCTTAAGAACTCCCTCACTGTTCAGAGAAATTTTTAAGAACTCTCTGCACTAGTTCTTTATAACACATAATTACAAGTAACATATTGCTCCCAGTGTATAATTTTGATCGTGTCAGTGAAAAGCCTTCCGGTGGAAAACCATTTGTGACTTGGGTTCCACTGTCAATAATAGGATATAATGTATAAATATATTGGTGTTAGAATTTACTGGATATCTTGTTTCTGATCTTCTGATTTTCTATTTTTGTAGTTATGTCTAGTTCAATTGGAGTTTAGAGACAATTGAGGAATAACAGCCGTGTTGCAGACCCACCATGGAGCCTCTGAGAGTACAAGCTGCAGATGGAGGCATGTCTGAGAACTCAAGAAGGTCTCTTCCTAGCTTTGAAGATGCGTGTTTTAGATGAGAGGTTGCTTGTAAACTTATCGCATCTTTCCAGCTAACGCGATTAGGCATGACCGGGTTGTTTGTCATCCCTCCATCTTGTTTGGAGTAGCTTTACAGTTTTACTGTGATTGACTTAATGACAATAATGGAGGTACTTCGAGTTGTTTGTAGACCTGCTTGAAGCAGCATCGGCTTTAGTAACTTGTGGGATCAGCACATCATAAGTCGGTGTAGTGATTGCGCAACTTTTCTTGTTCTCTTCATCGTCTTACCATTTGGATCATGGACTTGCATATCAGTTAACATTTCGAATAACAAGAATACATGCTAATGTCTTACCCCAGTGTCTTTTGCTTTTCAGTTCTTGTTTAGCTTTTTATGTAGTTTAACTCTGATCTTCTCAGGTGATATCCCATTTACGATTCTGAAACACACACACACACACACACACATATATATATATATATGACCTAATAAGCGAAGCGAGAAATGAAATGAAACTCAACGATAGTTTCTTTGTGCGATAAATTCTCATGTTATGTTTTTAATATGAAATAGAACTTGTCGAAACTATATAACAAAATATTGTCTTTAATATTATTTTGGATGGGTCTTTATTTATAGATTGATTCATTTTTATATTAGTAAGTTTTATATAATTTAAAAACTAATTCTAAGCATACCAAAATTTTACCTAATCAATATACTAATTTATTAAATTTAATATTAACAATTATACCCCTAAAAAGCATTCTCTATTATGTAAACTACAAACCATCATCCGAAACTATAAATAACCTAGGAGATTTAACAACAAAAAATGATCTAACACTAATTTAAATTTGGATAGTCTTTGTTTATGATTTTATTCATTCAACAAGAATAATGACAGTTACATTCGTAAGCCTTATACAATTTAAAAATTAATTATAATTATTCTAAAACTCAACCTTACTAATATATTGCTCCCTCCGTCCAACAAAAAATGTTCAGTTTTTTCTTTTTTTGTTCTCAAAAGAATTGCCCGCTTTGCAGATTAAAAAAGAAATTGTAGATGTTTTTTTCATTTTTACCCTTTGTCCAATATTTCAACTCTCTCTCTCTCTCTCTCTCTCTCTCTCTCTTTATTTACTCTCCATTTTCTCTCTCTACTCCTCTCATTTCTCTCTCCTTCCCATCGATCTCTTCTTTCTTTTTCTTCCTCGATGAGCGCCCCACCACCATCAATGATCATCGTCCTTCCAATCAATGACCAATAGCTTTATCTCCAATTAACCACCGCAATTTGCTACCCTTGTTATCAACACCTCCGCCACTCACTTCCATCACAACCACCAATTTGCTACCCTCGTTGCCGACAACCCAATTGAGCATTTAAAAGTTTTTCATAGCAATATACCAACATTTTGGACTTTACTTTAATTTTTATATTCGTTAAAACATTCTATAATATGAAAAAAAAATTATCTATCTATTTATCTACATATATGCAAGAAATAACATACAAAAAAAAAGTTAAATTATTTTATGGTTAAGCCAAATATAAACTTCATTGATAACCTTATTACAATTAAAGATGAATCTATATTGGCAAACATGTTGCTTAAGAATTTTGGTTCAAGTTTTGGTTAGATTATTAGCACCTTAAAGAGTCTCTAAACGTAAAAAGAGCAAATTTTATATCTAAGCATTTATAATTTGAATAGGATACGTAAAAAGCGGTACTATTTTTTATCACAACTATAATTGAATTTGCTATGTACGGTTACATGTTACCAACAGAACTATTCAATTGTTGAAAAGGGTAAGCAACTATTGGTTTGAGATGTTATTTGACGATATAAAACAAAAGTTTAAAGAAGACAAATATCTAAGGACGGCACTTGAAAGTAATATACTCATCGCCTATTCAACTTACAGTTTAAGGAAATTAAAGCGCGCGCACACACACACACACATATATATATATGGGAAAACGAATACGTTGCTAGCCTTAGGCATGATCAATTGCTAGCGCTGACAAGTTGCCTGCATGATTTAGTGTAGCGGACGGCCAGATCGCGTTCGTTATATTATGTAGCGGACGATGAAAAAAAAGGTCGTCCACGCTCGCGATTTGGCCGTCCACATCTCACGCCTGGACCGCTAGATCGCGCTAGTAACTTGGGTTAAGTTGTCAGCGCTAGTAATGGATCACGACTATATATATATATATATATATATATATATATATATATATATATATATATATATATATCGCTTAACAATTGCATGACAATTTAATCAAACATTCAATTTTAATTAGTTTATAGGAAAATAAGAAAAAATTTGGCTGCTACCCGGGTTGAAGGAACATTCCTCCTACCCCCCATGTAGCGACAATTAATAGTTGTTAAATATTTCTAGTGGCTTTTATTTAGTGACGCTAAAAAAATGGTGTTAAAAGTTATCGCTAAAAGTGTTAACAGAAAAGTCATTGAAAATATTTAGCGACTATTAATTGTCACTATATAATGGGTTGTACGAAGATTCCTACAACCAGAGTAGCAGCCAAAATTTTTTCATTTTTTAATATAGCACGATTACATCTTAATAAGTTAGTGTATGAGATAATATGATAAATGAATAAAGACCAACAGCTCATTAGCCCACGCCTTATAAAGCTTATGACAAAGAATATAGACCAGCATTTACGTTTTGATAGGGTCCTAATATTACGAACAATAACAAGGCTCTTTTTTGTACTTACTTAAATTTACATGAATTACAGGAGTAATTAATAAATTTGATACCAATTATAAGCATTAAAACTATATTTTGAAGATTTACCAATGAGTTGCAATTATTGTACAAATTTAATTACATTTTTGTGGTTAACCCCCGCCTATAAAGTACCGAGTCTAATGTAAGGATATTTATTAAGGATTGTAAGTTCATTATAATTATTCGTATAACTTAATAAACTTTGGTATCTAACAAACTTCATTGTACTCTTCCATGCAAACATTTAAAAGAAAGATTCACATATTTTAATGGTGAGAAGAAATTCCTAATTATTAATGTGCGCGAACTTGAGAGACTAGGTTTTGAAAGGCTACCTATTGGTTAACAAAGAAAGTCAACTATTAAAGCCTTGATGGGTTACTTGAAGCTGTTACAAAGAAACTTAGCGATGTTTCAATTCTACACAAATTTGCTAAATATAGGAGTACAAGTGAATTTTTTTTTAATTATTTATATATTACTTAAGTAGCTGTGACTAAGTTTGGTACTAATTTTATTCTTTGTAGCTAAAAATAATGCTTTATATAAATGAACTCTCTGTTACCATAATTGTTGTTTTAGGAAAAAATATGCATGTATGTCGGTGTATATAATTATATAAGATAAAATTACATATGAAGCAAAAATAAGTTAGATACATTGTGGTTAAGGGAGATTTCAACTAGATTAATAACCTAGTACGGTAAAAGATAAATCTAACTCGGTAAACACGTTGCTTAAGATATACGGTTAGGTTATGGTCAATGACTTGTTTACTTAAGTTATCATATTTAGTCACGTTGCTTATATGTAAAAACACTAGTATGTGAATGCTATATGAGATATAGAAAAAATAAAGTAGAATTAACCTTAAGATATTTGAAAATAAATGTAGAAAAAGTTTATCTTTAACAATTTTCTATCACGTAATCTTTTAGCCACGGCATATGCATGGACAAGCACGTGAGATGCAAAAACGGACGCTCAAACAAATTTAGCATACAAAAAGTATTAACATAATACAGTGGATAAAACATGAGTTAAATTCAACTAATTTAATGTTGAAATTTTTTTTTAAGAAAATATTTTTCTACGGTATTCTTATGTTGTGAGTAATTATTTTTTAAGCATTCTACATTGTACCTTCTTAGCAACATACCAACAAATTATGACTTTAACTTAACTTTAATTTATACTCCTATCTTGTATGAGAAAAATACACTAGGTATCTAAAAACTTAGTCGCACATAAAATTTAGGGTTAATTACAAAACTGTCTCCTGAGGTTTACACGTTTTTGCACTTTGTTCCCCGTGTTTACAACTTTTGCAATAATGTCCCCCTGAGATTGACAAAACCATTGCAAACAGTTCCAAAATTGGACGTCTGTTCAATTTTAGATGTTAAGTCCTAATGTGCCGTGCACATGTCATTTTGGAATGGACAAATTTGTAATTTGCCCTACCCTATCTTCCCCACTGTGTTCATATCTCTCTTTCTTTCTCATGCGGCAAAACCCTTAAGAAAACATGATTTTTGCATGTATAACCCAGCATGTCCAGCTGTCCCACCCCGTATGCTTGTCCACACAGCGTCTTGAGCGTGCTCCCCATGCCGAGTTGGTAAGATTTCAACGTGATTTATCACACAGAATCCAAAAACATGCTTTCAGAAACAGGAACTTTTCGAAAAACATGCTTTCAAAAACAGAAACGGCAGGAGTAGCCGAATTAGCCATCGAAACGAAAGTTTGATCCATGACCTGAACTTTAACCCGTGGATGAAAAGTGACGGGGGATTAAAGATTTTACATCATGATGCCGAAAGAGAAGCCGGCGATGACGGAGTTCTCGATAGAGAAGGTGGCCAGCACCAGGGTACTGACGTGGCCGACGAAGGTCGATCTGGGTGACGGCGCCGAGCAAGTACTAACAGACGCTGGTGAAAATGGCCGGGCCGGTGAGGTACCAGAGCTTAGACTCCACGGTAAATTCCCTGAAGAAATCGCGTGGTCTGGTGATCAGAGCAATGTCGTCGGTATCTTCCAAGAAATATGAAGCAAATGAGGCGTTTGATGGTCGGAGGAAGGTGGCTAGTCACATAAACCCTAAAACCTTGAGAAATCGACAGAGAAGAGAAAATGCAGATCTTCGTGAAGACTCTCACCGGCAAGACCATCACTCTGGAGGTGGAATCTGGCGACACCATTGAGAATCTCAAGTCCAAAATTGAGGACAAAGAGGGTACCTCTACATACTAATGCCCTTTACATTTCAAATGAGTTTTTATTGTTTTTCCCAAATTTCACAGTGGGGAAGATTTGGTAGGGAAAATTACAAATTTGCCCGTGCCAAAATGGCATGTGCACAACACATGAGGACCTAACGTCCAAAATTGAACGGACGTCCAATTTTGGAGTTGTTTGCAATGATTCTGTCATCCTGAAGGGACATTATTGTAAAAGTTGTAAACACGGGGAGCAAAGTGCAAAAACGTGTAAACCTCAGGAGACAGTTTTGTAATTAACCCTAAAATTTAAAGAGATATTATTTATGATGTAATTAACTAAGTTAGTTTCCAACTTATATTGAAAACCTTAGTATATTTGAAGGTAAACTAGACTTATATAATTGTCTCATGCAACAACATATTGATCTTAGTATTTTTCTATGTATACTTTTAACAGTGGATTCTACTTGCTCTTAAAAGTGTCACCTCATCGCTATTTAATTGGTCGTGTTCGTAAACTTTTATAAACAGTACAATATGAAAAATTATATAGGCCAAAATTTTCTCTATCAAAGTTGATGCCAAGGAAAGTGGGTTCACAGTCGACGTGGAGGTGCCACAAGGAATGCAGTCCGAGTCAAATGCCAAGTGTGCTCACGTGGGACACAACAAGGGTGGAGCAAGGGCAGAGACCAAGGGCTTCCCAGACAGAGCCTGAGGGTGGCAGTGCTGCAAGGGCGATGACCAGGATGGATACGTGACGACAGTCACAGTCTGATGCTTAGGTCCAGAGTCAAGGTCATGTATGTTTCTCTCTCTAGGATTCTAGAGTGAGAAAGTGAAAGATATTATGAAAATGTTCAAGTGTCTCGAATGAATTCTCTCAAGACCCTTATTTATAGAGGTTGAGATGATGATGTCATTAAATGACACGTGGCGCTCCCCGGGAGTGACACGTCACCAAGGGGTCCACAGGTGCTGGTGCTCCACGGACTATCGGACCGCATATTCACCCGGCCTGCCCCGTACAGTGTCGGTGTGGCCAGAGAACCTCCTTGATCAAGCCATCAATCCAAGCCCTTGCAGAGTTTCACAGGCCGACAGTGGTGGGGAAGACCCGACGCTCAACTGCCAGACGGACTAGGCGCGATGCCCTCTAGAGACCTATTCCTGTCTCGGAGTGACTCGGGGGTCATAGTCCCTAGGGGTGTTGATGAAGCCCCCAGTGCCGGTGCATGTAGGCCAGTCACGTAGACATCTTGACGGAGATAGTTCCCCGGAGGAGTCACATATTCCGCTGGCCGAGGTAGCATCTCGGATGAGCCGTCTACCTGGCGGAATGGGAGTCTTCGTGCCGGAGCACTTAAAGCTCCATGGCAGAGATAATGTCTCGTTGCTTATCCCCGCGGGTGAGTCCTTATGCCAAAGCACTTGGAACGTGTCAAGGTAGCATCCTGAAGGAGCCGTCTACCTGACAGGCCGAGGTAGCATCCCGGATGAGCCGTCTACCTGGTGGAAGGGAAGTCTTCATGCCAGAGCCAGAGCACTTAGAGCTCCTTGGCGGAGATAGTGTCCCGGAGGAGTCGTCTATCCCCGTGGGATGCTGCATACTCTGGAGAGTGGGTCGAAGCATGTTCCACGACCAAGGCAAAATGCGTATGGTGTGGTGAAATGATGGACCAACGCAAGGTGTGTGGTAGTGTGACAAAGAGCCTGGGGTCATTGCTCTATCAGCGGCATGGCGTATGGGCGAGATAGAGTGTTAGAGTGTGGCATGCGGGTGACGGGGGTCGCTAATACTGTGCGCGGGCGACGGACGACAAGCGTCACTGAAGAGATAGTACGGGGGCACAGGCGATGGGGGTCGCGGAGACAGCGCACGGGCGCGGGCAACGAGCATCACAGAGTCGACGCGGGGGCACGGGAGACGGGGGTCGCGAAGATGGTGCTCAGGTGACGGACGATGGGGGTCGCGGAGATGGTGCCCAGGCGACAGGCGACGAGCGTCGCAGACAATGCAATGGTCCTTTGAAGAGTAGTTAAGGTGTTAAGAGGGGAGGCCAAAGGCCAACCCTTGGGGGAAGGCCAAGGTCAACCTCAAAAGAAGGCCGAGTCTGACCCCCATAGGGAGGCCAAGGCCGAGGCTGACCCCAAAGGGAAGGCCAAGGTCGAGGCCGACCCCAAGGGGAAGGCCAAGGCCGAGGCCGACCCCAAGGGGAAGGCCAAGGCCAACCTCATTGGGCAAGTGCCATGGTGCGCCGACGGGCGACATGCGACGGTCGCAGCGCAATGAGGCGTCGGGCAAAATTGAGTTTCTTATTGACAAAGTAACGTAGAAAAAGTGAAAAGTGCACGTGACTTGAGCGTGCATGTTTTGACCTGTTGGAAATGTTGAATATTGATTATTGCTTGTGCGGACGTGTTGTGAAAAATGGGACCCTCAGTGGGCCTTTGGGTGCGACCAGAGTAGGTTGTGAACATAAGCCCCCTGCATGTGGTGTGGGCTGAGGGGCAACCCGAGTAGGCGCCGCACGTATAAACACTTAACAAGATTTTTGATGTTCTATGGCCCAAGAGTCACTGGCATCGTCTCTGAATGACGAAGGTGAAGAGTAGGTGGCTCGAGCAACCTCGTGCACCACCTTCTAAAACCTTAGAATGCTTGGTATGACGACAGGGGCACAGTGATAGGGTGCATGGCGACGAAGGTCGCAGAGACGATGCCCGGGCAACGGACGACGGGGGTCGCGGAGATGGTGCCCAGGCGACGGGTGACGAGCGTCGCAGACAATGCAATGATCCTTTGAAGAGTAGTGAATGTGTTAAGGGGGGAGGCCAAAAGGCCAACCCTTGGGGGAAGGCCATGGCCCCCTTAGGGGGAGGCCGAGGCCGACCCCAGGGGGAGGCCGAGGCCGACCCCAAGGGGAAGACTGAGGCCGAGGCCGACCCCAGGGGGAGGCCGAGGCCGACCCCAAGGGGAAGACTGAGGCCGAGGCCGACCCCAGGGGGAGGCCGAGGCCGACCCCAAGGGGAAGACTAAGACCGAGGCCGACCCCAAAGGGAAGGCCAAGGCCAACCTCCTTGGGCAAGTGCCATGGTGCACCGACGGGCGACATGCGACGGTCGCAGCGAGATGAGGTGTCGCGCAAAAATGAGTTTCTTAGTGACGAAGTAATGTAGAAAAAGTGAAAAGTGCACGTGACTTGAACGTGCATGTTTTGACCGGTTGGAAGCTTTGAATATTGATTGTTGCTTGTGCGAACGTGTCGTGCAAAATGAGACCCATATTGGGCCTTTGGGTGCTACCAGAGTAGGTTGGGAACAAAAGTTAAACTAACACATGGTTAGCATCGCGAGCATGCCACTAAAATTTACATATTATTTTTACAAGATACTCAAACGAGCACACCTCAATATACTGGACTTTATTTTTTTCCCCCTGTTTATGTACTATATAAACTTATAGTATTTGACCCTCTATACCATTACGAAGTTAGAATACACTTTATGCACAACGACACCGCTTATTGATATTTCACCATAAAGATTAATCTATTATGTATATAAACAAGAAGTTTACCTTTTTAAAACATAAACATGACTATCGTTTATAAAATAACCATGAAAACATAAATTGTGCGATGAACTTTATCATGTAGGGGTTTCTAAAGTAGATGGCTAATAAGACTACTCTTGAACTTGGCTAGTGGTGTTTAGTACAGTTAAACTTATCAGAATCTGATGATAAGTCTCAGATATATAAATATACATCACATGCACGTAGAAAGAACAAAAGGTGGGAGAGATGTCAAACGGGCCGGGCGGCCTGCGGCCCAGCCCGTCCCGGCTTGAAAAAAAGCCCGGGCTGGCCTGGCCCTAGTATGAACAGTGCAGGCCCAAATTTTTAGGGCCTTGGGCCTGGGCTTGGACCAGGCCAAGGTTTCAGGGAAAATGGCCCGGGCCTGGCCCGGCCCTAAAAAAGCCCGGCCCGAAATTGGGCCCGATTTTGGCCCAAAATTGGCCCCTTTTCTGGCCCAAAATTTGGCCCCCTGTAGGCCTGTTTGCTGTTTCATTTCTCTTCTCTGTTTCTTGTTTTCTGTTGGTTCTTCTTTCTTTCCCAAAAGGGAAAGGTTTCCCCCTTTTTATTTTTTCCTTCATTATCTTCCACCCAATGTTTCTTATAAAATTACACAAATGTCCCTAAACTTTACGTATTTATAAAAGCACCCCAAACTTTGAGAGTCATGGTGATATTATTGAGAAACGTCTCTATAAGAATATTGTTGCTCCGCACTTCAGATAATTAGCAATCATTTTTCAGTAGACTTTTGAACAAAGAAACGTAATCTTGGGACATATTTTGAGATCGAGATTTGTGTACTATTCGAATTATACTTACAAGATTTTCTTTGATTGCACGATTTTGACAAATCTCATATTCACGTCTCTTACTAAAACAACAAGAATTGGCACACAAAAAGAAAACATTTTTTTTGCTTCTCGCTTTTGCTCTAGTTCTTTTTTAGTATTGAGAAATGATAATGGTAAAATATAAGAGCGCATCAACAATAAAGTTTTTCGAGCCTCAACCCATTATTAAAAGTAAAAGTAGCCTACAACAGTTTGCTCTATATAACGATCATTGTCGCTAAATGTTATTAGTGTCATTTTGCATGCATTCTATTAACAATTGTTTTAGCATTACAATCGTTTTGCATACGTTCTTTTAAGAATTGTTTTAGCGTTACAAAATAAAAGTTACTAGACATATTTAAAAGGAAATACTCATGTAGTAAGCAATTCTTTTTTCCCAATTCAAGATAAATTCATGAGGAAGTGGTATCTCTAATAAAACAACATTATGAGTAAAGATGGATAATTATAGCCAATTAAAGAAAGAAATTACACAAAAAAAAAAAAAAAAAAATTTGGGCCCAGGCCCGGCCTAAGCCCGGCCCTAAATATTGGGCCTAAGGCCAGGGCTTGGACTGGGCCCATATATCCAGATTTCAGGCCCGGGCCCGGCCCGTTTTTCAAACATCAGGCCCGGCTCGGCCCGTTTTCGTTGAAGGCCCGTTGGGCTTGGGCTGGGCCGGCCCAAGCCCGGCCCATTGACATCTCTAGGTGGGAGGGGTGCGTAGGCTGAAAATTGAGATGAATGGTGAATGAAGCCAATCTCTCTACTGTGGAGCTAGAAAGGGGAGACCTGATGGACAGTCATCAGCACTTCAGCTGGCTAAAGGCAGAGGCCCCATGGCACAGGGCTTGCTTTGCTTGTATCATTTTCTGGGTCCCAAATCCCGGGGCTCGACACTGCATCCTGCATTGAGGCAATTGGGGTGGAATAGAAACTCAATGGTTGATTAGGTAAACAGGGAAAGGGAAATGAAAAATCTTGTATGCAAGAGAGTAGTAAGGCCAAGTGGCAACCCCTTAACTCCTCTGTCCCTTTTCTCCTATTTGGAAAATGTCTATTTCTAGTTTTCTACACTTTAATGTTGTTTCTCAGTTCATGATTCGTCACTGAAAAATGCGTTGATGATTATTATATATTAATTTTATTAGAGACACTTGAGGCGGTAGACAAGCATAATAAGATATTAGAGATACTTGAGGCGGTAGACAAACATAATAAGATGTCAAAATAGAATTATTAGATAGGTTGTTATCTCTTTATCGTATTCCTTTCTCTCAAATTCTTCCGTTTTTCTTTTCTTACCAAGACTCCATCTAGAACCAACATGTTACCGTTCTTCCAAGAGCATCCACGAGCTCATGTACCATTTCTTACCAGCAAACTACAAGAGCATGGTGTCACCAAGAAAGCCTGTGTTTACATAACTCGATAGAATTTCAGGTCATCTACGTACATATATTCATCTTACTTTTCAGTTTTAACTCGATGGGACTAACATCTCACACGTGCATCCTTAACAATGAACTTTATGTGATACGGAGCATTTCATAGTGAAAAGAGGAACTCCAATTTATACTACTCAATAAGTTTCTAATAACCTTGAGCTTTACTAGCACTTGTATGTCCATGATTTTTTCCACAGTGTAAACTTCAGCTTTGACAATATTACGTTGATAATTGAATCTTTTGAGACTTTAATATTTTTTTAGAGTTGATATCTATACGCTACATTCCCGCTTACATTGTAAGATCAAAAAAACAAACGAACCCTCAATTTTTTAAGTTAACAAGTAGAATATCTCCTAGACTGATATATTGAAACTAAAAGGGAATTACTAAAAACAGGACTTGGTAATTAGTAATTCACTTACCCCCCCCCCCCCCCACCCCCCACCCCCCATAGCCCCTAATTTTTCGTCAATCTTCAAAGATTACCTATATTGAGTTGTAACTATTTATTACAGTAAGAGATGTATGCATTGCACCAAATCTAAACTTAGCTAAGAATGTCTATTTTCAAGCTCTTTAATGCCTGCTTATAACTCAATCTGTTGCTTACAAATACAAATGAATTACTGACTAGGTAAAAATCTTTATGTCATGGATGCTTCTGTAATTACTTAAATTTCGCTGGGGTTTTCGTAGATATTGTGCATCTTTCTCTATCTTTATTTAAGGTGGAAAGAAAGTGAAAACAATGGAGATTGCAAAAGCCAAAATAGCTGATCAAAATTTAGGTCAAAACCTTGAATCAAAAGGTGCGTATATGGGGTACAAGGATAGGCTTTTAGGCATGTAAAATGATTGGCTGTGGAAGGTGAATACGTCCAGGTGCAGTTACATAGTCATCTTTCCATAACTGGGCATTCTTATATCACTCTCCCTCGTGCGTCGTATACTAGCATCACCTCCCTACCCAAAATCCCTCTTTCCTCTGGAGTTTTGGATGTATCTTGCAAACAATTTTTGCACAAGATTCACACACCAAAATCCCAAATCCCAATACCAATCAAGCCCCTGATTCGAGAAACGCTCATCCAATTCTAATCCGAGCCGTACAGGTACGAATTTGAGTTTTTGCTTGATCTAACCGAATTAAAGATTGTAAAGTTTTGAGCTTTACTTGTAAGCATCCATGTTTTAGGGCAAAAATTTGATAATTTGATCTGGGTTTTTGTCATTGTGCCCTTACGGTTTGTGTATATGTTTGTCTGTGTCAATGAGGTTGAATTTTGGGGCTTGAATTGAGTGCTATTGGCTTCCCATTGTCTACACTGTAAAGTGTTTGGCGCATAGTTTCAATTGTGAAGTGAGTTTTTTAGGATGATTATGATGGCACTCCAAAGCACATGTTGTGTGCACAGTTCAATCTGTTGCACTGAACTAGTTGCTTGTATAGTATTTTTACATGAAGTCTGGGATTTATTTTCTTTTCTCTTCCCCAACCCCTTTAAAACCCAGAAACGAATTGCAATTTTTTTTTTTTTGGGTTCTTGCCCCTATTAAGGTTTTAGTTTTCCATGTTGTACGGGAAATTTTGTTAGATTTTATTTTAGCTTCCCTAAATTTTTTGAATTTTGCTTGTATTGAGGTTTTAGCTTGTTACCCCTCTGATTTAAGTATAAAGTATGTGAGTTAATGCCATTGAGCTTTAAGTTTGGGGCTTGAATTAAGAACTGTTGTCTTTTCATACTCTGCACTATAAAGGATTTCGAGTTTCATACAATTTGGTCATAGTTTCAATTTGAATTGGGAATTTTAGGATGACTCTGATGGCACTGCAAAGCATTAGTTTTTCCACTGTTTAACTAGTTGCATCGAAAAGTTGTTTCTACTAGACTTTTTTGATAAAATTTAGGATTTCTTTTCTCTACCAAACCCCCATTGAGAAAAGAAACAAATTGCAAATTTTGGTTGACCCTATGCAATTTAATCAATTCCGTGGTTCAGTTTGAAAAGTTTTTATCTTATATCTAGGTCATGGATTCGAAGAAAGTTATAGCAATTTGTCAGTCTGGTGGTGAATTTGAGACGGATAAAGATGGTTTACTGTCATACAAAGGTGGGGATGCTCATGCCATGGAAATTGATGATCATATGAACTATCATGACTTTAAATTGGAGGTAGCGGAGATGTTTAACTGCAACATAAGTACCATGTCTGTCAAATACTTCTTTCCGGGGAACAGGAAGACACTTATCACAATCTCCAATGACAAAGATCTCAAGCTGATGATTAAATTCCATTGCGACTTAAGAACCACTGATATATATGTTATGATGGAAGAAGTTGTTGCCCCAGATGTCTCAAATATGCCGGCCAGTAGGTATAGTTCCTATCCCTTTTAATGTGTAGTTAATTTCCTCTCTTTTTTGGGAAAACTATTGAATCATTTGATCTTGCAGGTCAAGCAGGACGACTTTGTCAGAAACAGGGGTTCTTATTGATGCTCCTTCAAGTATTGTGGACGATGTTGTAGATGATATAAGCCAACCTTACTTGCTTGGTTCCACTTTTGATGTTGTAGGTGATACTCCCCATGATGATGACCAGATAGATATATCCACTGAAATACATCCCCCTCTCCCTTTTGTTGGCTTCAATGATGAGAAGAATATGAAAGCTGCGCAGCAATGGCAAAACAACATAACAGGTGTGGGCCAAAGGTTCAATAGTGTTGATGAATTTCGCCAGGCGTTGCGTAAATACGCCATTGCGCATCAGTTTGCATTCAGGTATAAGAAGAATGATAGCCATCGTGTGACTGTTAAATGCAAAGCAGAAGGTTGTCCGTGGAGAATTCATGCTTCAAGATTGTCAACCACCCAATTGATTTGCATAAAAAAAATGAATCCTACACATACGTGTGAAGGGGCTGTCATAACAACGGGTTATCAGGCAACTAGAAGTTGGGTTGCAAGTATCATAAAAGAGAGGTTGAAAGTCTTCCCTAATTATAAGCCAAAGGATATTGTTACCGACATCAAGAATGAGTATGGAATCCAGCTAAACTACTTTCAGGCATGGCGAGGGAAAGAGATTGCTAAAGAGCAGCTTCAGGGTTCATATAAGGAGGCCTATGGTCAGTTACCCATCTTCTGTGAGAAGATAATGGAGACTAATCCTGGTAGTCTCGCTACTTTCACCACCAAGGATGACTCGAGCTTTCATCGCCTTTTTGTATCATTTCAGGCCTCATTGTATGGCTTCCAACAAGGTTGCCGACCTCTGCTTTTCCTTGATAGCACACCCTTGAAGTCAAAGTACCAAGGAACATTGTTGGCTGCAACAGCTGTTGATGGGGATGACGGTTTTTTTCCTGTTGCTTTTGCTGTGGTGGATACAGAAAGTGATGATAACTGGCATTGGTTTCTACTGCAGCTTAAATCTGCCTTGTCAACATGCGGGGGTATAACGTTTGTGGCGGATAGAGAGAAGGGCCTGAAGGAATCAATTGCCAACATATTTCAGGATGAGGATGTGTACCATTGCTATTGCCTGCGCTATCTTTCAGAGCAACTTATTAGAGATTTGAAGGGGCAGTTTTCTCATGAAGTGAAGCGTCTCATAGTTGAAGATTTCTACGCTGCAGCTTACACTTCTGGCCCTGAAGGCTTTCAAAGGTGCATGGAAAGCATCAAAAGTATTTCAGTTGAAGCTTATAATTGGGCCATGCAAAGTGAGCCTGTTCGTTGGTCCAATGCATTTCTCCAGGGGGCTAGATACAACCATATGACATCAAACTTTGGGGAGATGTTCTACAGTTGGGCATCAGATGCACATGAATTACCAATAACCCAGATGGTCGATGCTATTCGCGCAAAGATCATGGAATTAATTTTTTCTCGCAGGGCAGATTCCAATCAGTGGCTGACGCGGCTTACTCCGTCTATGGAAGAAAAGCTCGAAAAGGAAAGTCTTAAAGTTTGTTCACTTCAAGTGTTAATTTCAGCCGGGAACAAGTTTGAGGTTCGCGGGGAATCAGTTGAAATTGTTGATGCCGATCAGTGTGATTGTAGTTGCAAAGAATGGCAGCTAAGTGGATTTCCTTGCTGCCATGCGCTTGCCGTCATTGGTTGCCTTCACCGTGATCCATATGATTACTGTTCTAGATACTTCACGGCTGATAGCTACAGATTAACGTACTCGGAGTCGGTGCATCCTATTTCAAACGAAGATCAGCCTATGCAGAAGGATTGTTCGCAGGGTGCAATAGTAACCGTAACCCCTCCCCCAACGCGTCGTCCACCAGGCCGGCCGACTTCCAAGAAAATTGGATTCCAAGGGGTTGTGAAACGTCAACTCCAATGCAGTAGATGCAAGGGTACTGGGCACAACAAGTCAACTTGCAAGGAGTCTCTGTTGTTGGAGTGCTAAACCGTACATAACTGTTGTTTGTCGCGATCTACTAGCTTTCTGCAAATATTTGTTTCAGGTCAGTGCAAAGACTGGATTCACTTGCAATAGATTGAGCCATTGTACGTATACCATTCTTTGGTTTCTTTGAAATAAATCATTGGGAAAAATATCCCTAAACCCCTCGTGGTTAGGGGGTAATTTCACGTGTATTCACTGACTATTAAAAATATTGAATACTTCCTTTGACCCCACAATACACAAATGAAGGTAACCGATTTTGAAATGACTCATTAACTCCTTTGTTTGTCTTGTTCTTACCACATGCCACACTCCATGTTCCTTTTGGTTCTTTCATTCTAACAGGCCCGCTTGGTTTCCCCTTCAGTCCAACACCACCACACCCACTGCCACTGCTAACCCCACCCACACTCACCACTGGTCGTCCCACCCACCGCCTCCATACCCACTTCCACTACTCCCATCTCTGCCGCAAACACCACGACCCTGCAACAACCATCACCAGCCCCCCACAGCCACCATTGCCAATCCACAACGACCATCACTCAATTCTAACCATCGTCATCACCAACCACCTCCTAAAATACCCACCGAAACCCATTGCCACACCCGCCACCCCTTAACTGAACTCACTCGCACCCACTTCCAAATTGCCACCACCAACCCACTTCAATATGGACATTACCACCCCCAGCCCACCACCACAACCACAACCACTGCATTACCCCAACATCACCAACCACCACGACACCACAGCAAATATACAAATTTGCACAAACGGACGCGTATAGATTTACACACGCAAAAACTTGTGGATCTGGGGTGGATTTGAAGTGACGGTGGATTTGAGGGTTGTGGTTTGGATTTGTGTGCAAATCTGCACACACCCGCATATATGAGGGTTGGATTTGAGGTGACGCTGGCCTATGGTGGTGCTGTGGCAATTCCACCAGCGGCGGAAGTCAAATGGTGGGGGAAGAAGGTAACTTTGATTTGGAATTTGTGTATGGTATAACTTACAAAGGTACGTATTGGCAGTTTCAGAATATGGTATGTTGACATAAATAAAAAGGGTATATTTCTTACGAATACTTTAGATTCTGGACTGTAGAATTCTTAAAGTCGATAGGGTTGACTGAAATTACCCCCTAGCCTTTTTCCTAAAATCATTTATATGATCCAGGTGGGTCCATGGTTTAATATCTTAGGAGAAAACAAAGGTTCATATATATGTTTTTGGCTGCTCTGATGTAAACAGAATAACCTATTAAGTTTTGAACTCGCAACCAACCATGTAGTGGGTTAGGCTAATTAAATGGTCTCACCAGTAAGATTTTCAGCATATATGGTAGTGGGTTAGGCTAGTGTCAAAATAACTAACAATTGTTCTTAAATATTTAGCAATTGAGTCAAGTATATATGCCATACTTGTGCTTGCATTTGGCAGTCAATACGGCCACCGGTGTTAGTTTTCGTAAACTGTTAATTTTAGCATGTATTCAGCTATTGTATTTGTTGAATAGCTATAAAAGTTGTCAATGAATCATCACTATCATTGGAGATTGGTTGCTGAATGATGCAAGAGAAAGATAGAGAGATTATTGGAGAGAATCCTGACCCCTCGACCATTGACATACTAGAAAAACTAACGAATTAGTCAGAGGTGCTAATTTGGGCATCAATCTTTTAGAAGAGGTGGACTCTGTTGCCTCTGTTATTTTAAAAATGAACTAAGCAATATTTCACTCTTAAATGATGTTGATTACAAGAAACAACATAGTTACGACTAGCATATGCCACTTATGTTGAAAAAGCAAGTTTGGGTAAAAGGCATTACTCAAAAAGCGTCCCAGCGTCTCGTATTATAGGTATTAATACCGTCTTAATATTAGTCGATACATATCACTTTTACTTTCTACAAGTACGGTATTGTTTTACATTTCGTATCAGTCAAAATATCGTTTTGTGTCAATGGTGCCGGTCGGTACCGATGATACCACCTGAGAACTATATAGCGGCCGAGATAATTTGTTTTGGACGAATTCCTTAAAAAAATGTAGAAGTTACAAGTTTTGTTGAGCAATTTAGTAAATTGATCATATAAAGATTAATAAGAACAAAATCTAAGTTCTACTATATAGATCAAAGACTACGAAGCCTCTTGCTCACAATATTCAGTCTTCGATTTTCATCATACAATAATATTTAGTTTGCTTTTACTTTTCTTCTTAGCTTTGATTTACTTTATAGGTAGAAGCTTTGGTCATATGATGCACTGCTTCACTCACACACACACGCACACATGCGTGCAGGCAAACAACATATTCTTGAATCCAAATACGTTATTTTTGAAAAAAATAACTTATTTTTTTTTATAATGAGATAGTTGAAAAATGAGATATTTCTAGATGATGTAATTCAGTTGAGTAAGTTGTTCCTCAATGCTACCGTAGAAGAACAAAAAGCTTATTCTAAGAACAAACTTAAGAATAATTTTTTACATCTACATGTGCTAACAGACTCTTCTTTCATTCTCTCTCAGATGACGGAATCTGAGGATATTGTGGATACGGTGACACCTATTCTATATGATATATGCCACTTGCTAAATAATTTCCACCACTACAGTATGTACAGGAGTAGCCCAAATCATTTGAAGGAAGTACGCTCACTAGCTCTTTTTGCTTGCCATGCTCGGATACAAGTTTACCAGGACTGGGTCATGGATTGACTGTGATGCTATAGTGTTTATCCTTGTTTAGTTTGGATTTATGTTTAGATGCTGAACCTTAGTTTTATTTTGCCTATGTTGTAAGGCCTTTAGGCCTGGATCGTACTGTGAACTTCCTTTATTTATCTATGCAATTCTCTTATTATAAAAAAATAAAAATAAAAACAAAAATTTTATTTTAATTCTAAATTAGAGGAGCCCGTGAAGGAGAAATATAATATAGAGTATTATTCATGAAAGATATGAAAGGGCACTGATACTGCTACCTATCTTTTGACAGAGAAAACAGTATGAACTACAACCTACTTGTTACGTTCAAGTGTCGCTGTAACCCTTAACGATCTACACCGACAATATTAGTCCTTAAAGTAGAAAATAGTAACAAAGTCCACCTGTGCTCAAACTCACCAAAACTGAAGTACACAAAAAGTGGATAGTACAGTGTCCGCACATATATCAAACTAACACGCAGTACGTACTAGCCTCTGTACTGCATCTGCATACCCCGCGCCTATAAGCCCTGCCACTCGCTGAACCATGTGATTCGCGACATAATGGCGACAATCCAGCACACAAGCCAAGACGGCGCTACAGCAACAGACGGTGGGGATGGTGGACGAACCTCAAGATCTGGGTAAAAAGGTAAAGGATTGGGAAGATGGGTAGCGGGGGATGAGGCAGAGCAATGAGATGGGCATTCAACGCTTTGGCGTTGCTGCCCATTCCCATGCACTGCCTCTTCCCTGGCTCCTCCCCGACCCACCCACCCACACACAAAAACAGACTCCTTTGGGGTGTTTTTTCTTTTGCTCTGTTCACTTTCAAGTGCTTGTTGTGCTCAGATGTATGATTCCTTTGTTTGATGAGCATACCCTGTTTGCCTTACTAAAGCTGTGCATTTGGAGGTTGGTGGTACTTGTAGGTGGAAGAAATTATGTGTTTGAGGAATGCCAAACTTTTTTTGGAGGTTCACTTGGCAGTTGGCTCGTAGATCCAGAGGACCAGAAGTGATGCATTTTGACCGGATCATGTTTGGCCAATCACTAGAGATTGTTCATTGTCATGGTGTTCTTATTGTACTTGTTCATTGTTGTACATTTTGGAGCCATTGACATGTTATATGTTATGGGTGTCACCGTGTCAGTACATTTAGGAGGCGAAGGCAGTGTAGTCACCGATAGCTATAACAAGAAAAACTATCACCATAATAATGTTGTCCGATACGTTTGTCTTGTATTGTTTGCCTTAAACGGGGAAATATATTTGTTGATTAATTAAAAGGTAGTTTTGTTGGCAC
This sequence comes from Escallonia rubra, assembly GCA_033065855.1. Lineage (NCBI taxonomy): Eukaryota > Viridiplantae > Streptophyta > Magnoliopsida > Escalloniales > Escalloniaceae > Escallonia > Escallonia rubra. The sequence continues at coordinate 115,295 of JAVXUO010002086.1, forward strand.
TCCGACTTCTTTAGTTGTTAATGAAGTGACAATAGGTTTTGTCACGATCATGTTGAATCGAACTATTTGTTGTTGAAAATAACAGGGAAGGTGAAAAATAAGGTACACTTAAGTTGTTGGAAATAGCACGGGAATGTGAAAAATAAGGCGCACCACAATGTAAAAATCAGTGACGTGGATTAACTTGTCTTCTCTTGAGACCTATGATGATCTCTTGAGATTATTGTTTCTAAAAAAAATTCATCAATGTCAGATCAAAAGTGTTCAAGAAGACAAGGATCGTATGAATGAAATAACTTGACTCACAAATGATGTCGTAAACTTTTGAGAGCGGCGAGAAATTCTATATCGCAAGTACAAGTGCGGTAGCATTTTCTTGGGCTCACGTCTAACCCACCTTGGGCCGACTTTACCCCCGGCTCATTTATTTCCCACCTATTTTTCTCTCTTCCTTTTTTTTCCTAACACGCATACACAGAGTCACAGAACGCACACAGGCACACGCACAAACCCGCTACACATTTTACACTCACACTCAAATACACAATAAAAAAAGGAGACACACGAACACACATACACAACGCAACAAACGTGCACACACACATAGACGCAGTCTTACACACATAATAAACAACACAAACGTACGGACAGACACGCAATGTTGGAGAGTGGGAGTTGTTGTATAACTGGTAAAATGATGAGACAAAAGTTAAAAAATCTAATTATCATTTATATATAGGTTTGACCATGCTTAACCCGTTCTCGATATGTGTGGATACATGTAAAAATTATCCACAAATTTACGAGAAGACAAATGAAAGCTTATAACAATTTTTTTTTGTACCGGGCCGGGTCTACCCATGAGTCATTGGTAAGCTTTGCCAAGTCTACATAAGCATGACATCATGTTATCTTACTGACCAAGAAGATATACCATTAAGTCAACTTTTTTTTTTGGTCGAACATGAATTTCATTAACTAAAACACATATGTTCAACCTAAAAGAGTACAAATAAATATTTGGTCTTGAAAACAGAGTATCAAAAGTACAACTAAAAGAGCACAAGCAGGAATTTGACCCTAAAACTTAAACTGGCCAACATGGCCTTGAAAGAAAGCAAAAATGATAAATATTATCACTGTTGGATTTACAAAATCTAGATCAAATGGTGATAGGGAGGAGGAGATGCAGCGGGCATCAATTCCATGGGTCGCATGAAGCAGTTTAGATTATTGTCGCAGTTTAGATTGCATGTGGCCCATGAAATTGATGCCCCGCTGTATCTCCTTCATCGTGTTACCATTTGATCTGAATTTTGTAAATCCAACAGTGGTAATATTTATCGTTTGAGTCTACATAAGCATGCATCGGGTTATCTTACTGATTGAGAAGATATATCGTGAGTCACAAATCTAGATGTCTTATGCTTAACTCTTGTTACGTATAAAATCCAAGGGACAAGATATCACTTGCAAGTGGCTTAATGTCAATTTTGTGTTCGTTGCACGCTACATAGCAAGAGATTCGTCGAGACCGAATAACTTCTCAAGATGACTAACTTCTTTTGTCATGACAATAAAAGCCTATTTCTCATGTCTCAACCCTTCGATGTTGCATAAGGAGAAAAAAAAACTTTTGTTATTTATATGTTACCTTGACCTCAAAAACAACTAAGTCCTCTTTCAAAATTTATATATTCACTTATTAAGTGATAGGAATCGTAAGTTAGTAAGTTTACTACAAAGAAAAAAGAAAAAAAATAGTCTGTTTTATTTAACTTTATACACTAGTGCGTTTTATTTACACTTTCTACACTTTCTTTTTTTAGGTGGAATATATTAGAAACATAACCCATAGGATCATAAATTGAGAAGCCGACATCCCTAGGGACTAAAGTCTAGCAAAAATAAATAATCCAACACAAAACACCATAATAAATAAACAGAGAACAAATGCCCAATACCCTTAGGCTTACATGACTAATTGAAAGATAAGAACCAAAGTCTAAATTAACGCAAAAACATCATAGAAAGAAACAAAACCGAATACCTGAAACGGTCTCCTCCTCAACATCTCCAATAAGCCGATTAGCACCAGTTGCTAAACTACGTGATAGAGTGTTGCCACCATGCATCAACGTCACACTCAAATCCACCCTCACGTACCCTACCAACATATAGAACCACCCCACGACTAGTTATTTTCCACAACACCACAACACAACCACCCACCCTTTTGGCAAAAAAACTAAGGCCTCGACCACACACGACCATAACTGGCATACCAACAAAACTGGCAACGCTAAATGTAAAATGATAAAGAGAAAGGGCACTGAGCTAGGGGGAAGAAGAGGGACAAACCTAAGTCTGAATAACACAATCTCCTCACACCCAAACCACCCACACAATATCACGCAAAAATACATAGAGGGTACCTTGCTAGAGGCGAAGGGGGAGGGAAGAAGCCTAGCCCGAAACTACACCCTTCCTTTATTGCCTCCCCAAGCACCAAACGCCTCAGCCAGCGCTACGCCCACCATATTCAATAACTGGGAGAAAAACCATAACCAACAACTACCACCAAGCGCTGTCGTCATGCTTACCAGCCACATTACGAATCCACTGCCTACCTTGCAAACTACCCAGAGACATCAGAAAACATCGGATCTAACCTCCCTACCTACCACCGATCCAAAATCGACGGATCAAAACAAGAAGCACCACCGAGCCACCGAATAAGGAAGCCATTCATGAGGAAAGTAGAACAAATCAACCCTATGAAGCTCACCACGTGCTGATGGAAACCGATGGTTACAACCATATCGAGTTGGGTATTGCGCAGAGTTGGGAAAGAGAAAGCTTTTTTCGTTTTGTTCCTTTAGAGAGAGAAAGAGCCGTTATACACCTTTTCAACTCTAACAGTCGCATCGGAGTGTCGATTGATAGGAAAATAGCTAATGGCCACCTCTACTATAATTTGGGTGCTATTTTACCCCTCAAGTTACAAATTATGTATTACAATTGTACATTCAATGGAACTATTAAGCAGTCAATGAAATGACATTAATATCCCTCTTTTCTTATCATGTTTTAGGTAAATACCCCATTTCCAACCATTCTCTCTCTCCCCATCTCTCACTTCCTTCCCATCAACCACACCCACCCCACAGTCGCCGCCCACTTCCATTGTCGCCTCCATCCATATCGTCCACCACCACACAAATAGTACATATGTGCGCGCGCACACACACATTTACTCACGCTACCTTATTGCCAGCTTTGTACGTATGCAACTACCCAGCCACTTACATCATCCACAACCTCTCTACGCATATACACAAGGAACACACCCACACGCATGACCAAATGCATCATGGTTCCCCCCGTCCCCCTCACCCACCACCAATGCCCAAGGCCAAACCCAATTACACCACCATAGCCATCGTCACAAAACACCACTCTCATCATCATGATGAATACCACCCCACCACTATTATCAAGAATTGCAATCTAAAGATCCCTAATTAGACCAACTAGTTACAAGTAGAAATTGGATAATGGGTATGCGTGAGCGCATGTGTGTCTGGTGAGATGGATGCGTGTGTTTGTGTTTGGCAGTGGGTGATGGGGCGACAGTTGACGTTTGTCTGGTGGTGGGTGACGGGGGTGGTAGTGAAAATGTATAGCGCTGAGGGGTTAGGGTTTGGGGTCATTGACGGAGGTGAAAGTGAAGAAGGGAGACAAAGTTGTCATTTGAAAAGATATCCGTTAGTTAGAGCATGCGATATTCACACACAGTTAACTTGGTTGTATCCCGTCTAAGTAGCGGTAATTATTTAACTATTAAGAGTCGGTCGTAGAGAGGGTAAAAACGCACCCGAATTATAGTGGGAGGGTTCATGGGTTTCCTTCTGATTTACCAATTCAAAGTAAACGTGGCTGATAGGACCTTAAGGCAGTCATTTTTCTGTTTGATGAAACTCTTAGCCAACGCCGCGAGCAATTTGAGATAAAACAAATTCCTTTGCCTCCAGTCCATTTCACTTCGTTCAGCCTTTCGTCAACCCAGAGAAACCCTAGCTCACTCACTCCCTCTCATCTCCATTATCCCCCCATTTACCCTTCCATTTCACACACACTTTCAGCAGAGAGCCCGCACCTACAGTTACAGACGTACACATACCTCTGCATTCTTCAATTTTGGTAATCGACCAAAAAAGGGCTTAAAAATTAGGGTTCACTAGAAAGTCTCCAAATGCTGATCATTTGACCCGATTACAATGATGCAGAAGCAATCAACTACCGCCGCCGCCGCAGCCGCGTGCGTCAACTGCGGGGCCGAAGAGCGGCGGCTCCCCCTCCACCACGTCCGGCACCGCGGCGTATTTCGGCGTCTCTGCACCTCGTGCGTGCTCCGCCTCCACCCGCAGTCGTTCTGCCCCACCTGCTTCGCCGTCTACGACCGCCCACCGCCGCCCTCCCACGACTTCGCCACCTGCCTCCGCTGCTACTCCTCCTCCCACTCCCTCTGCGTGGGCCCCAGCAGCAGCCACCACCCCGACCGCTACACCTGCCCCCTCTGCCTAAACCCCACCGCCCCCATATTCAGCGTCAAACACGGCGAGGACGGCGGCGGCAGCGAGGGTTACAAGGAGATCGACAAGAAGGGGGCGAAGGTTTTGCTGGCGGCGGCAAAGATTGCCGCCGTTTCGATGAACAAGGCAGCGGTGGCAACAAGGGCGGAGGCGGAGAAGAGGGCCAAGGAGGCGGCGAGTACGAGGAAGCGGGCCAAGGAGTTGTTGGAGCATGTTGCTTCTCTTGTTGCCAAGGATAAGTTGAAGAGGAAGGAGTTACTATCGCCGGAGGTTTCTGGGTCTCGTAATGTGGTTAGAAGTGGCAATGTTGTTAGCAGGGTAGTAAAGGTGGATCGCAACCGGATCGGTGATAGAGTGGATGGTTCTGGTGATGTTTTGGCGGCTTTGAACGCGGTGGAGTTGAAGGAGAAGGAGAGGCTGCAGGTGGGCAAGGGGCAGAATGTGGTGTCTGGAGCAACTAGTAATGTTGTGGCGATGGATGTGGAGGTGAATGACAGAGTGACTGTGGGTTCTGTGTCCAATGTAGGGGCTCGGAACCATGGTGCTCAAAATGAAAATGTGACGGGGAGGTCTGGTGATTCGGGTCGGGTAGATAGTCATAGTGAGCAGGGGAAGAAAGTGGGCAATGGTTTGCATTCTATTTTGCCTGTAGGTCGACCACAGTATGTCAAAAGTAATAATGCTATGGAAGGAAATGTTGGTTCACAACAATAGTGTTTGATGCCTTGAGGATGTTTCTCCTACAGCGTTATACTTTCAAGGTGCGTAATTAACAATTGCCCCTACTCACCAAAGTGCAGCCTTTTGTTTAAACGACTTACGATGACTTTCTTGTTCCAGGAGGTGTATTTTGGACGATAAATGCATGCTTAGTTTTATGGGATTGGCGGCGAGATAGTTTGTGAGTAGCCAAATCTTTTGGGTCCTTATCGTTGTCAATGTGGTTCTCTGGTATGTAGAGATTGTAAGAACATTTTATGGCTAAGGACAGTAGCTCGATTTGGCATAGTCAATTTTGATGCTTCGTGTTCAGCTTCAGCAGTAGCATTGTTGTTATCGGCATTTCTTAGCATCAATGTTCGTTCCAAGTAAAAAATTGTTGTTAACCGAAGTTGCGAGCGAGGATCAAATCCCATAAAGGCATCAAATATCATAACTTTTTGAGAGTGAGGGCATGTTTAGAGCTTGCTAAAACAGCATTTTAGAAACATAAAGCATATGCATAGGCAAGGGTAACATGTGACCTACTTTTTGTTTATTAGGTTCATAAAACGTAGAAGTTCTTAGTTTGAAAACAGTTCTGTGAATATTTTTGAGGATATAAGGTGCCAAGATATAGAAAGGAAGTATGAAAGGACCGCCATCTTCTTTACATTATCGTGAGTACACGTCAAATGTCACATAGAAGGGGATATACTCAGGTTCTGTTTGATTTGAGTCATGTGTAAGTTTAAATGCTAAGTGAGAGAGACGATAGGAGGAATCTGATGACCATCCAATGGTGTTGTCATCACTGAATCTACCCTTGCCAGATGAAGCCATAATCTTGTTGTTGTCAGCTAAATTTTCAGATTTTTTAAAGATATCTTTATAGGAGGTAAGATATTTTCTACATTCCAAATTCTAGAATTATTAGACCCTTGGCAACCCAGATTTCTGGGGGAAAAAAATTTCAAGTTAGAAGGATTGATAGGGAAAATGTATGAGGAGCGAATGCACGATTGAAGGATTCGGAATTGAGTTCACGGATTTTTGGTGACGTATGAAAAAGTAGAGCTCCTTTTTCGCTTTCACATACTCCAATTGCATGCGATGAAATGTGATTAATCAATTATGATAGGGTAAGTTACATTCTTGGTCCCCTAAGTTTGGAGAGAAAGTGTTTAAATCGTCTCAGCCCTTTGATTTGTTACAGATCTGTCCAGCTGATGGTCCTTCCATCTGGTTAAGTGGTCACATGTCTGATAAGTAAATTACACTTTTTCGTCATTTAAGTTTGTAACAAATGTTAAAATGGTCCTTGTCGTTTGACTTGTTTCAAATTCGTTCTTTTTTTCCTTAACAACCCTTACCAAGATGGTCCTTGAATCCACCGGAAGCTTGTTAAGTTATGAGATGATAAACAAGTGACCACATTTTAAAGGACAAAATTGCCATTTTGCCTCGTAAGAACATACATGAATCTATTGCTTGAGTTATTACATGACTCATTGATTGGGTTGCTGACTAGATGAGTTAACTAATTTCTTGACTTGCTAACTTCACCCATTATTTCGCCATTACTACAATACCTTATGTCACCCACCAACTCGCTCCCAACAACGATGGATATATATGAAGTTGTATCAGCATAATAATCCATATGCTCGTGCATTGAACTTGATACCAACGTCAAGAAAAGGCCATGTAAATTTTCTGTCACCACCATCGTTTCTTTGCAGAAAACAGATTCATCACCGAAAATCTAGGGAACTGAACTTGCAGGATCTTGAAATCTCACGGACCATGGGATACAAGTGTAAGAGGGAGGGGGTTTGTGCATTCGATGGATTGTTCGAATTCTTGCAAATGTTGTCAAACCATTTTGGTTAGAACGCCGGTGTACCACTGATTCCGACAGCTTCCAAAATGATTCGCAGACAATACGTAAGGATTTACGCAATTATTCCATGAAAAACACTAGCCCCACCCCCCACCCCTACTTGTATCCCGTTGTTGGCAATTTTTTGCGGTTTGGTCGGTGATGACAGGTTTAGAGTGGTGATGGATGATTTGCGCGGCCAAGAAAATTTTTTCTTGACATCGGTTTAGGGTTCAATGTGTGTGCATATGGATGGTTATGCTAATGTAACTTCATGCATTAGTATTTGGAGCAGCTTAACGGGGGACATAAGGTGGATCATGAATTGCTGCAGTGGAATAACAGGCAAAGGTGATGAGTGAAAACTAGTTGACTCATCTAGTGAGTGTCCCAATCAATGAGTAGTGTTGTTGATTCAAACAATAGACTCGTGTATGTTCTTGACTAAGCAAAATGATTATTTTGTCCCTTAAAAAGGGTCACACGTCTTATCATCTGGCAACTTAACAAGCTTTTGGTGGATGCAAGGACCATCTCGGTAATGGTAATAGTCACGTGTTAGGCATGTGACCACTTAACTGGATGGAAGGACCGTCTGCTTGACGGAAGTCAAGATAAGGGACGAATCTGTAACAAATCAAAGAGCGGGGTTGATTTAACATTTACCCCCCACTTCCAAAAGCGTAATTTATCCATTGTAATTGTAGAATTAGTAGAAAAATAGTGAAAGAGATCAGGAAGATATTTCTGCCTGATTGCAGATGAGTGGTTGCCTGAGTGAGTTTGAAGTAAGAATTTGGTTTTGAAGGAAATAGGCCTCGAGTCAATATGGCTTTAGCCTTATGGCATGCCTACAGGAAAGCTTCGGATTTGAACATAAGCATTGTCAATGTAACTATTAACCTATATAGGTCCATGTGAAATTTTGGAGCAGCAGGCACTGCAAACAGTTAATATGTTGTTCTATGTAGCAATGTACTGAGGTAATTGTGCTCTCGTTTTAAAAAAAGGTTGCTCTGTTTGCAACACAGAAACTGCTTTTTTGCTATAGCCAGGGTAGCATCCACCTACTTTTCCGGTGTTAGGTTCCAGAAGACTATTTTCTGGGATAATTTTAACATAAAAATGCTAGAGCTAACTTAAGGATATAAGGTGTCTAGAAATAGATTGGAAGTATGAGCCCAAGTAGAAAGCATCTTCCTGTCTTGTTAATGTAAATGCATAAAGACGTCAAGTACGAAATATGAGTTTTTTTTCGCTTGATAGAAGGTCAAAAAAGAATTCTTAGAAGGAGAATACTTGAGCCCATCAGCAGTCAAATAGGTTCCAAGGTCGGAGTTTAAGGATAGATGGAGAAACTTTATTATTTACAAATGGAAAAAATTGTACGGTTTATAAAACGAATTCACGGAGGCGCATACGCTCTCCTCTGTTTATTTACGTATGGGGACTAGAGCTGCCTTTGACAAGAAAAAATGACGGTTTCAAATGCACGAACCGACTGTTGATGATATGCGAGACTAGTCAAATACTATATTGCGGTAAATCAAAATACTTACTTGATAAATGATAAAGAAACTAGGTCTATACATCTGCCTGATTGGAGAAGAGAGGTTGCCTAAGTGAATATGCAATGAAGTTCTGTGAGGTGGAATTGTTGTGTAGCCTCTTGGCGAATTAAAAGGATACCTTTGGAATTAAAACTAAGGCATTCTCTGTATAATTATCTACTTGTATAGGCACAATTATACCTTTGAAGTCAGTAAAGCCACTGTTGGAGCGCGTTTTTTTACTGGTAGTGATAAATTGACAGTGCATATCAACTTGATAAGAGAAGATTCTCAAGTCATCTTGTAGGATGTTTGTTGTAGGTAGTTGTGCACAAACTTGTGAGTAAAACTTTTGTTGAGCTTCTTTGGGCAAATCTCTTACATGCGTTCGCATATCTCTGCTTTGGCATTGTAATTTATTGCTGATAGGTATCCACCATGATGAGATAGTGTGAGGGCTCTTCTATGTTGTTTTGATGTTAGGGCACACTTGAATGCCTTGACAAGTTTTTGTCACGTGTCTTTTGTAACATGTTTTGGGTTGCCCATCAGTAGTACCAGTTTTCTGTTTAATCTCTGAAACATAATTCTGGTGGTGACGGGAATAACAAGAGGCTTACTGCAGTCAGATTATGATAATCTAGCTCTTGGTTAGTGGAACTTGGTGACAGTGGTTCAAGCACTGGAGTGGCAGACTCGTCAAGCGATGAGGAGACAGAGGTCTCAATAAAATTTGATGGAGTTAGATATGCAACAATAGGAGATGGTGAAGGGTTAAATTAGCAAGTGTTTAGGGCTGTCTTATGAGGGTGTGGAGAACAAAAGCCCCAAGTCCTTTTGAAAGGCTGGTTAGACGAGTGCGTCTGGAAAACTAGGCTTGTTAGTAAATGTCAAAGGGAATTGATAAAGCTTGAGTGCTTCATTAACTATGACGCTAGGTCGTTTGGGAGTGCAGTTAAAGGTAGTGTTTTTGTTGGGTGATGGGTGGGTGGTTGTGTTTTGATTTTGAGCTGGGTGGTTTTTAGTTGGGTATACGTTGTTGGTAAGTGTATTTCCTGCCCCTCATCCCCCACGCTCTGGCTTTTAATTAATGATTTCTGAAGTAAAAAAGCCAGTAGGTGAAATGTGGAAATTAGATTTCAGCTAGTGATAATTACTTGTGCTGACAATTGGAGTGTTTGCATTATGTTGAGCTCATATTTGATTGTGGTGGAGAGGTATCTATGTTACAGCATGAAGGCTCTTATCAAGAGTGACTTACCCTGTTTCGATCACCTCAGAGTTGAAAATTTCTTCTGATGGTTTTGCAAACTGATGCCGTCATCAATATTAATTCCTCCTTAATTAATGGTCCTTTCCGAATTGGCATTTGCATCTTGTAGTCCAGCTTCATCTGGTGAACCCGTCTGAAAAAGAATTTCTTTTGCTTTCTGAGAGGCTAGTTGGCACCCTTGTTGGAACAATGGTACATACTTGATATAGCACACACTTTCAAATGTCAAAGATACTTGCACAAGTTGTACAATAATTTGAGAATTTGAGAATATGATTAGAGGAGGAATAGTTTGTACTTACCGGAGGAGAGAATCAGCTTCTTTTTCGAGGTGACGATGGATTGGTCTTTTTGTGTTGTTGTGGCCATTGGTGATACGAAAAAAATGTCATGACATTGACTTCTTTTTTCGGTAATTCTCACTACAACTTTTCTGTTGTTTTGATTATTATTTTCTTTCATAAAGCTGGCCCTATTACCAAAGCAGGCATGACTTCTGCCATAGAAAGACGTGTTTTGAGTTGATTGTACCCCCTGTTTAACTTCACATTGCTTTGCTAAGAGCTATATGTGTTTTGGCAGGGTTAGCATCTCATACTATCAATCAAACTTCACGCTTTAAGCATCTGAATTACATGTAAGCTGCAAGATATCAGAATTCTGATTTGATTTTGACCGGTACCAAATTATCCTTCGGGCTGCCAAGTCTTAATGCTCCTTTTCCTTTTTTGAGGTAACTGGTTTTTCCATTTTGTGGCGTTCAAGAAGAGAAGCGTACCATAACCTCTACGCGGCTTCAGATTTTTGAACCTCAGATGTTACTTTAAGTTTTGAATGGGGTAGAATAATATGTCGAGTTTTTCAAGTAGCGGTTCACATGCATTAAAAGTGTGACATGATTATGGCCGAAGACTTTCGGGAATGTCCACTCTTGTATATGCACCCCGATTCCTTAAATATTTTCACTCTTCTGTTTTTCGTTCCTTACCATAGAAAGTTCATAAGTGAAATTAAGAGCAAACTATTTGTAACTCTATAGTTTCTTTAGCGTCAGTTTTGTAGCTAACAGGTCGACTATGATTTGAGAGAAGAAGTGAGAGTCCCCCTCCTGCGTCCTTTCCATCCTCCTGACTCCTTTCCTGCTACTCAGTTATGAGAAATCGAGTTTTTGTACCCGGTTGAGACTTCCTGGTTTATGGTTTTTCTATCTAATAGGGATTAAATCCCACCGAGTCAGTGGAAGATGATGAAGAGATCCTTTGATCTGGATTCTTTCGGCTTCTTTGCTTAGTCTTTTTCTTAGCTTTTTTTGCTTTTCTGGGTGCACCCATGTGTGTCTCGGATTAGTTTCTTGATCAGTCAGGGACCTTTTTTCTCGTGCCATCGTGGTCTCTGTTTCATAGATTGTGGGATAGGGTTGAATATATATGGTTTGGTGTGATATCTTTTCGCTTGTCCTTGCTTTTCAGTCTTTGTTGGTGTTTTTGGCGTGGTGGGGTGGCTTTTGCGTCGATTTTGGCGCGGTTGGATGGATCTTTGTACTATCAGTCTAGGTTCCATCTTTTAAGATTGCTTTCCTCTTCATGGAACGCAGGTTGGGGGTGGGGGTAGCAGTCTCGATCTTATTTTTGTGTCTCTCGGTTGATTTATTTTTTGGTTGTAAGAAATGGGTAAGACTTTAGAAGGTTTTCATTGACGTTTACGTAGGCATATGTGCGTTGCAATTCAGGGGTTTGATTTTGGCTTGTGAACAGGTTGTGGTCTTTTTTCAATCACATTTTATATCAACTACCTCTCTTGATTCTGAGTTACTATTCTAGCTTGGGAGAAGTGTATGTCGATGATGATCAATCTTCTTAGTCCTATTAGGTTGGTCGTTATGACAAGTTTTGGAATTCCGTGAGATTTCTTTGTGCTGAATTTGCTAGTGGAGCACGTTTTATTGTAGGTCAGTTGCACTCTGTACCATATATTGTTCAAAAAGTTGCTACTAAATCCCAGCTTTTACTCTTTGACAGCAAAAGCTATATGTTGAAATTTCGTAATGGGAGTCGATTAAAACAGGTCCTAAGAGTAACCGCCCGAGTTTTAGTTGTAACGCTTAAAAAAACACGGGGTTCATAGTGAAATTAAGACTTTATTTTATGGCAATAATAGGAGAATTGGGCGAGTCTTACCGTGGTTCCAAAATCTATCCGCTTATGCTCGTGAGTTGTGGTGTTGGGCTTCGGGTTCGTGCATTTAAGGGTTTTTGTTATTAATTATGCACCCTTTTATTGTAACTAGCATAGTAATCGAGCAATGTTTGAGGAGCTAAAACATCATATCTCAAGAATCAAATGGATAATAAGTAAGTTGTCTAAATAATAATAATTGTGGTAGCGACCGATATTAATAAGTGGTAGTATCATGTTAATAATTATGATGTAGTAGCCTAGTAGCTATCAAAACTAATGGTAAAATCTCCCTCATATCACGTCTTAATCTTATAACATGCGTTAACATAAAACAGAAGCATGCACTTACGGTAAAATGATGCTTTCTCTTTTTACTCATGTCTATGAGAACAACAATGACGTCTCATTCTGAAAAGGCTTAGAAATTGTTGTGATTAAGAAAAGTGTACTTCATATAGTTTCTACAGAAGGTGTAACTTCCTAGTAGTATTTTAACTACTTATTAAATAAATGAGATAAATTCACTCTTTCGTTATGGAATTGTTACTTAACTTTGCTCATTTACTTTCAGCACAAATAGAAGAAGAAAATAATAATTATACTTTCTAGTCCTTTATTGAGATAAAGCATAAATATTTAAATGACACCAATATTAAAATAAATTACTATCTGATTTTTGACCAAAGTTACAACTTTATGTAGTTCCATTTGTTTCCTTTTCTGTTGTCGTTTCTTATGGCCATAAGTACCATTAACACAGATTATCGTAAGATATGTCATACATGATTTTAGATAAAATGTATATACGTGATCAGTAAAACTATACTAAAGAATATTTTGACATGAAAACCTTGTTAGCGATTTAACACTATATTAGATTTTTTAGTTTTACTTGTACAAAAGGAAGGAGTTGTAAAACATTGTTGCAAACATACGATACAAAATTTAGCATGAAAAACTATGTTTTTCTTAGACACGCAAAAACTATGTCTATTGTGATCAAACTTGAAATTATAGGAAAGGCCATGTGCGCACCTTATATTTATCAATATAAAAGTTAAATATTGTTTTTACTATTAAAGATGAGGCTGTTTTCACTTCCCAGCTTGCTATTCCACGCTCACATTTGTACCAATCAAGTCAGCTAATGTCACTAAAATGTTTTTATGGACCAAAAAGTGGTGAAAAAATATATTTTCTCATCACTAAGTTAGCGTTTGGTAACACTTCCAATTTTGGTTTTCTGTTTCCAAAAAAATAAAAACCAAAACCAGTTAAAATTTTTTTTTTTTACAAAAACAAATGGGTGTTTGATTACCCAGTTTTTATTTTGAGTTCTTTTTGTGGTAGTTTGCGGTGGCGGTAGTGAGGCGTGGCGGTGGCTGCCGATCGACTGCAGTCGCCGATGGTGTCAGGCTGTGGCTACCGACAGGCGCTGATTGATGGCTGCAGGTCGCCGACGGTAGTAAGGTAGTGGTGGTCTTAAAATAAAAACTAAAACCGAAAACTCATTTTTGAAGTTTTAAAAAACAACCATGTTTTAAAAACTGAAGAAAAAAAAATTGTGTGCCAAACGTGTTTATTTTCTTAAGTTTACAAAACTGAAAAAATAAACATTATCAAACGGAACCTTAAATTACCTTGAAAATTGTTGTATTAATGCGTGTCCAACTTGCCGGGTTTACTTTTCTAGAGAGAGAAAAAAAAGTATTTGCAGGTAAAAATATGGTGCAATTAGTCAAATGGTATTTATTAAAACGCATCTCCCCTTAGTTGGTCATTATGGTGTAATAATGAAGGTTAAGCCCACGTGGGAGTGAGCTCTTTTCCCGAGATTGTGATACTACTGGAAAGGACGATTCTACTCATACTTTATCTCGACGATTGTGATACTACTGGAAAGGACGATTCGACTTCAAAGGTCTTCCTTGTGGCTGGGTGGGTGGTACAAAAATTGCAGTGAGAAAACACTAAGGATAAATTATACACGACACCTCTGAAGTTTGCCTTAAACTACACACGGTTATGCCTAAATATTTTTATTACTCTTCGCTCCATGTGATTTGTCAATGTCTTACATAAAACCCACTTCCATTAGAGAATCATCAAGAAAAGTTAGATCGCCTTTCAATTATTATGATATTTCTAAAATGCCCTATTCCTTTTCTTCCTTACAACCCAATGCTTAGCCATTGCCGTCGACGCCTCACCACCGCCGCCAAAGGCTGACACTTTGACCATCTTTCACTGAAATTCCCCTCCTAAAAAACGACAGCACCCCACACCACCGTACCCATCAAAAATGACACCAGCACCCCACACCACCGTACCCATCAAAAATGACACCAGCACCCCTAGTTATGTTGAGAAGAATATATTGTCCTTCTGGGAAACAAGTACCACGATGTACCTGTTAGTTACATTTGTATGATAGACCAAATAATCCTTCTCAAGACTACATCTCTTGTAAGATATTCATCCTTGAGATCCCCTCTTACAGGCATCAAAGAAGATATAATGGATTTAACAGCAGCGGAGAGAAGAAAACAAGAAACATCCAAGACAAACTGATTTTGCGAGTTTATCATGTTTAATGTTTTATGATGATTTAGCATGAAATATACATCAGGTGTACAGGGGTTTGCCTCTCTGGGCTGACTTGATACAACTGTGTCCATGTAAAAAGATGGTTGGAGATGAAAATGATGCTAATCTTCGAAAGAGCTAAAGGAAGACACCTCTCGTATCTAGAAAACCAGGTCAATATCCAGCTTCGATCCCTTACGACATATAAAGCAGCAGTCATACTTCAACTTTATCATTGTGATACGCTACTCTCGCGAAGAGGGAAATTGATGACTGACTATAAGGCCACTGCAGAAAGCATTCTGTTATCATATCTCCAAGCCCTCAACAAGTATGCTGCTAATATTGTCTTGCATGTCAAACTTTTCATTCGAAGCTAATTCGCATTTTGTTCCCCCTCGAACAACAGACCGAATCAACAATTGATGAGTAGTAGCATCTGGAACCCAACCCTTTTCCAACATCACATCCAACAAGTGACGGGCTTCAGTTTTGTATCCCTCGTTCCACAGGCCATTAATCAGTTTGTTAAACATTGCTGGGTTGAGAATTTCATCCTTGGAGACAAAATTATATATTGTGGCAAGAATTATGTGTAGCTGACCATGTTCTGCCAGAACTGAAAGTAAATTGGTCAATGTTTCTGAATCAGGCAATAAACCGTCACCTACCATCCGATTTAGAAACAAAGCACAATCCTCCATCTCTCTGGAAGCACTCTTGCTTCTTATGAGGACGCAATAAGCTTCTGCGTCAAGTGGACAACCTTGTACTATCATTTTTGAAAGCATTACCAAGAGTTCATCCGCCTTCTCTAACTGGGACAAACTTACCATAACAGCATTGTAAGTGGCAGTTGAACAAGATGTCCCACAATAAGAAACTGATGACAACAATCTGATTGCTCTATCAACATTTCCTGTCACACAAAGTCCCTTTATCAACATATCGAATGAGGATGATTGAAGAGTGCATCTGTTACTAGACATATAGCAGAATACATCAGCAGCCTCTTGAATCTTTTCCCTCTGGCAAAGACATTCAACAAGCTTAGCATAAGAGACAAAATCCAGAATCCAACATCTGGACTGAACTAGATTAAATAGCTCGAGAGCGGCCACAGGTTCACTTATATTACATTTTCCAATAATTAGAGCAGAGTAAGTAGCAGAGTCAGGGGCAAACGAAGAAACAATCATTCTGCAAAGAAATTGTGAAGCTATATCCGTCCTTCCATTCTCAGAAAGGCACCTGATAAGAAGATTCCATGACTGGCTACTGGCAACATTCCTCTCAACCATTTTATCGAACAAACCTTTTGCCCCAAGAAAATTAAGAGCATCGCAATAACCTCCAAGAAGTGCATTGCAAGAATGTGTTTCCAGGACAGGTCTATCTTCTAAGAAACTTTTAGCTTCATCTAATTTACCTAACGTACAAAACCCATCTACTATGTCCACGAAAACATGATCAGGCAGCATTAGATCATTGTCTGTCATCTCATCAACAAGGTTTACTGCATCATTCATGTGGAGGTTTTTGCACAAACATTGTATCAAAGCAACATAAGTCAACAAATCTGGCACAACGTTAGAAGCTCTCATCATTTTAAACAACCTCATCCCCTCTTCTAGTATATTCATCCTACAAAATAAGGGTATCAAACGGGTATATAAACTAAACTCTAGCTCACAACCAAGTTCAAACATCTCATTCAAAACAACAACTGATTCGTCCACTTGCTTTTTAGCGATAAGACCTCCTATGAGGATCTCAAAGGTCCTGCTATTAGGATGACACCCCTTTTTCCTCATTCTTCTATATTGATCCATAACAGTGCCAATCCTGTCGGCCTCAAGCAAAGCCTCCAACAAATAATTTAAGGTATCAACCGTGGGGACAATACCTGCTTTCACCATCTCCTTATACACAAACAAAACAGATCGAAAATCTTTCTTTTCCTCCACGAGTGCATCCAGTAAGACATTAAACACACTAATTGAAGGCTGATAACCCCCCGAATTGAGGGTAACAAGGACCCGTAAAGCTTCATCAAGCCTACAATTTCGAACAAACAAATCTATCAGTGCCCACAGAGCCTCTTCTGAACCTGGACATCTCTCTTTCACCATTTCATTACTAAATGCCTCCACTTCCTTAACCATTCCAGCCATTCCTAATTTCGAGATTATTCGAAAATACGTATCTGCCGTGTGATAAAACCGTTTCTGAAGGGACGCCCACTTGAACAATTTCAAAGAAGAGTTCAAATCATTTGTGGAATCAAGAACCCCTATTAAACTATCTGGGTGAAGTTTATTCTTCAAAAATTGTATCTTTCCTTCAAATTCAGATAAATGCGCTGGGTCTTGATTGGGTTCAGGGATGATTTGGTTGCTCTTTGCACATGGTAATGTAGAAAAATAGGCACTTTGATGAATCCATCTGGTGATTTTCTTGGAAAGTCTCAAAGATGAGAGCTTTAAAGCCATCAAAGGAGCTCATGAGCAGGTACAATATTATTCTCTACGCTTATCTATTGATCCGTAAGTGGTGATAAAGATGTGTAATAGCTATACAGAGATGTAATAGCTGTACATCGTGCATTTAGAAGGAAGGATTGAATTCTGACCTGAGAACTGATGCCCCAATTATGCCAGATAGCTTCTGGGAGATTAAATTTGATGAACCCTAGAATTTTGCCGAGGAGTATCAAGGAGTTGCTAGTTTTCAATGTAACTTCGTTTTATTTCGTGTACAAAGTGGCAGATGGGATTTGAACCGTAAAACAGTAAAAGCAGTAAAAGAAGAGAAAAAGGATTAATCATTATTTAAACACTGATTTATGCATGAGATTTCACATGAACCCTTGTCTATATTTTTTGACAAATTGACGCTCCACGTAGTAATGTTTAATTAGCTGCATCCGGTCATAGCAATTCTCATAATTGAATCGAAGGTCTTCTTAACTAGAAGTTCGAGGTATTTATGGATGAAAAAAAGAAAAGAAATCATGCCGTTCACACATGGGCCATTCAAGGGCACGATGGTTAAAGTGTAGGTTTGAGACCTAATCCAAGTCATCTCAATTAATCCCACAAATCCGACACACCACCTTTTACCACATCACCAAACTCAAACAAGCCAGAATCCCTCTCTCTCTCTCTCTCTCTCTCTCACAAATTTGATCAACAAAGATGTTGATTGAGATGTTGTCATCGGACCGTAAACGACCATGTCGCTTCCTCCGCCTCATCCAAGATCCCCACGTTGATGCCTCATCTTCCTCCGCCAAACCCACCACCTACTAGTCCGCCACCATCCCCCCACCAACCCACCTCCACTAGAAAAAGTCGATCTACACCACCAATAAAAAGCCGATCAACTCCACCACAGAGACTCGATCAACATCACCTCCAAACCCACCTCTTTATTGATCAAATTTGTGGAAAAAGAGATGGAGATTCCAACAAGTTTGAGATTGGTGACACGGTAAAAAGATGGTGGGTTGTATTTGTGAGATTAATTTGGAAGGTTAGGATTAGGTCACAGCACATTTACTGTAACCATGGTTATTGGCGAGGATCTAAATCCTACCTTCAAATGATTTGAGATTAGTTTGCAAATAAAATAACTTGTCTTAAAAACAAGTAAACTTCTAGCCAATACTTTTATAAACACAAGAATCTTCTTCCTCAATTGAAACCTTCGCTGCCATTATTATGCAACACAATCCAAGGGATATGGAGTCCTTAATAATCTCTCCGGGTGTATCTTTTCTTCCAATTACACAGCTACAAGGATGATGGTTATTGGGACAGCCGGCGATGATGGTACAGCAATCAGAGAAATTGTTGGAAAATTTATAATATTTAGAGGCTTTAAAAAAAATTAGCAATTAATACGTGATATATGACTTCTTTTATCTATCTATAGAAGAGGGTGGGTGTTTGTGATTGATTCTAGAATGATCAAACCTGATTAAATCAGGTTTAAAGTGTTTGGCAAAAAAAAGTAAACTGGTTAAATCTGCTCCAATGTACTCAAAACTGATTAAATCCATAATTTTCATTTTCTTGGATTAAGATTTAATCAGTTTTGGAGAATCATGTTTGACCGAGAGAATTACCAAAATATCCTTACATATAAACAGACATTAAATGCTCACTATATTATAATTTTGCAACACTAAATCTACTTTACTCACTTTTTATCCAAACATTTTCAACAACTTAATCTATTATGCTTAAAATGGATTAAAGCTGATTTTAGAAACTGATTCTGATTTAATCAAAATTTACTTTTAAGAATCAACCCCAAACGGCCTCGTACTATATATAAAGAGGATAGGCCTTTTGGTGTACTCATCTAAAATGATGACAAGTGACTTCCCAAAAAACTTTTAAAAGGTGACACAAAATAAAAAAATATTAAATTACTTATCTATAAGGATATTTCATAATTTAAAATTCATTAAAATGTATTCAGAATAAATTCCAAAGCCCAAATCATCTTTGCACATCGCCTGTGCCACGGCCACCAGTTGAAATTATATGAACACAATAATTCGTATCGAAAAAAAACTCACCGACTGTTTGGTTGATCTAGCAGGATTTAACTACAAATGATTAAGCTCTTCTTAAATCTCACCTTCTATGACCTTGCATAGGTCAATGTCAGGACAAGGTGAGTGAACTCCAAGCTTGCCTCCCAAAACCCT
Source organism: Escallonia rubra (assembly GCA_033065855.1). Lineage (NCBI taxonomy): Eukaryota > Viridiplantae > Streptophyta > Magnoliopsida > Escalloniales > Escalloniaceae > Escallonia > Escallonia rubra. The sequence goes on from JAVXUO010002086.1 coordinate 134,777, forward strand.
CCTAGCTTTCACAAAGCTGTGTCATATTACTAAGGCAAATTCGAAATTGATTTCTGATTCATCGCAAAAGAAACGTGATTAGACCTGGTAGTAATATTACTAAGTCTAATACTTGTCTCTCTTGGTCTGGTCACGATTTGGGCTATGAGGGGATTCTTCAAGTGTTCTCTTTTATTGTTACAATTAGATTCTAGAATCATTAGGTTATCTCATAACTATCCAGAACCTATTGATTACGGTTAACTTCACTAAATCGCCGTAATTGCACCCTAGTTTATAAAATTCGGTTGAAACCAATGTTACTAATTATTTACGAAACATCCTTCTATAAGATCTATACTATCTATAAAAGTATGAATCTTGTAAATCATTTTATTTCGTTTTTGCCCTTCTTTAATCACTCCAATAACAATCATATCCTTCCATAAAAGCTATTATTAATTATTAATTTTGCCTTCCGTTAGACAACCCTACCATTCTCTAATTAATTTTTTTGTAATGCGTTTAATGAACATTATATTTTAAATTTAATTTAAACTTACGTTTATACATTGGGAAACAAAATGTGTGGTTGCAAAAAAATATATTTATATGTGTGTGTGCGCGCTACCTATAAAAGTATGAAGTTGTAAATCATTTTTTGACGATATATCCTCCGCTAATTACGTCAATTACATTTTTAACCTTATTTTACTACTCCCTTTTAAATTTTAATGAAATTAAAAGAACATTGGGTAATGAATCTATTCTATACATTGGAAAATGAAAAGTGTGATGAGAAAGAAAAACAAAACAAATAAATTCCTTTATTATTCTCTTTTTAATTTAGTTAAAATGAAATAAACATTAGATATTGAACTGGTTAATGAGAACTATGATTTTTTTTCCTGCATTTTTATGTTAGCAAACAATGAACCAATTGAAAAACTGAAAAACAAAATAAAGAAACTGTAATACATGAAAAATTAATTAAGAAACAAAAAATTATTGGAAAAACAAAAACAGGAAAAAAAGGAAAAATGGTTACATATGCATAAAAAACCAAGGCTTAAATATGGTGCCAATTTGAACGGAAAATGTGTTTGATTATGGCACTTGAAGATCGGGAGTTTTGCATTTCTTATTGATGAAATGCAAAGCACATGGTCTTGAAAATTACAAATCTTAACAATAAATCAATTTAACATATTACAGAAATAAAGACATAGATTCATTCTTTTAATTTCTCCATTTGCTTTTATTTTTAACAGTACCATCAAATATTTCTTCAATACAGAAGCCTACAAAGAATATTTTTCTAACATTAAATTGATTACAATTACGGACATCAAATATACATTTCTTCTAAAACAAGTCACAAAAGAAATAAGAACATAATTGAATTATATTATTTTGATCCTAAAAAAAATAATAATATCACCTCAAACATTACTCTCGAGTAAATTCAAGTACAACGCACGTGCTCTATACTAGTATTCATAAAAGTCTCAAAATTAATAGATTGGTTTCAAAAAATTGATATAATCAGTAAGTGCCCAATTCATAACCTTTTCATAACATTGATCATCTATTAAAATCAACCTTCTAGTAATATACCTTACTAAAATACCAAATTTCACGATCAACAATGAATTAAATCTAAAGGAATAATTAAATCTACATGAATAATGTGTTTGACGACATATAAATTATAATGTTCTCAACATCTCTAACACAAACTACTCCAGAGTATATATCATCTGCTCACTTATTGGAATAAAAGCAATGTATATCGTAACTTTGAGGTCATCAGTTTCGCAGAACTACGAATTTTTACTTATTAGTATTATTGCGGAAAGTATTTATTGGACATTGAAACAATAATTTCTTATTCACATTGATTAGGTCCAATACATCGTATTAATGCACTATCCACTTCCATTTTCAAGATCAATTATCTCATTAAGTACTACAACCCACTAGATGAATTCTTAAATTCTCTTAAGATTGTGAATATATTTATTCTATCATGTATCCCATGATTTTATATCTTTCGTGTATAAACGTCTTTATATAAATAAAGCATATTATATTAAAAAAACATAGATAAAGAATAGCATACATGATTAACTAATGAAATGTGCATTACTATTAAATCCAAAAGTAACGCAATTAAATAATGTTTTGGGACAAAACCCAACGAAGGGTGGGGTTATGAAAAGGATGGGGGAAAGAAGGATGATGGTTGTTGGCAGAGAGTGCTTCCTTTGTAGGTGTGGTGGTGCGTTGTGGTGGTTAGTGGCAATGGCTCAGTGTGGCATTAATGGTTAATTTTGCTTTATGAAATGTGGTGGTTTGTGACAGTGGTGCAGTGTAATGACAGTGAAGGATGGTTTAGGGTTGGATTGTGCACGTAGTGTGGTGGAGGTGTTGCGTTGTGATGGATGTGGTGGTGGCGGGGGTGGCGTTGAAATGGATGAAAGAATTGAAAATTTTGCCTTTTTGTAGGTGCGGTGGTGCGTTGTGGTGATTAGTGGCAATGGCTCAGTGTGGCAGTAATGGTTAATTTTGCTTTATGAAATGTGGTGGTTTGTGACGGTGGTGCAGCGTAATGAAGTGAGTGATGGTTCAGGGTTGGTTTTGTGCAGGCAGTGTGGTGGCGGTGTTGCACAATGATGGATGTGGTGGTGGTAGAGGGTGGCGTTGCGATGGGTGGAAAAAATCGGAAACCAAAAACAAAAACAAAATTCATAGTAGAAATTTATTACATTTTGGTATTGTCGAATTTGACCCCTACAACATTTTTATTGACAGAAAAATGGTTTTTACATGTAAACTTTGCTCTTTCATGAAATACAGTTCTACTTGAAAACCAAAAAGAACGGTTTATAAAAAGTGAAAGGCAGAGTTCGAGAGAAACGTGCACGCATAGGTTAAAATTAAAATGGTAAATAATCCAAAAAAGAATCATTTTGTGATTGCCACGTCTTCTATGATGCTCAATTGGGGAATTATTTGGAGATTAAAACGATAACATTGTGATAAGCCAACTCTCATTGTTACAATTGAATTAGTTTTAGTTCAATGGAGAAGTTGTTCCCAACCTATCTTGGTCGGACCCAAGGGCCTACTAGGGGTTCCACTTCACGCGAACACGTCGACAGATTCAACGGTCATTTTTCCAACGCATCGAACCGGTCAAAGTGCGCCCGCCCAAGTCACGTGTATTTTTCGCTTTGCGCGCGACTTAGTCACCAATTGTTTTACGTTAACATCACTCATGCAAGCACGTTCGTCACACCAAAACCACCCGAGAACTTTTTCAACAAAAATATCGGTCGACGGCACAATAGGCTCAACGAGGTCAAGGGGCAAAGGCCTTAACCAACCCCATGGGGTCGGCCTCGGCCTACATAGGGGGTTGGCCTCGGCCAATTTCCCCTGGTTGTTCACCCCTTCGCGCAAAGTCTTTTTCGCACTTTTTCACTTTGTACGCTTTGTACGTGACTTTGGCATCTTGTTTTCACGTGGGTACGATTCACGGCAACACGCTCGTCATAATTCAACTTCCGGATTCATCATTGTCCATCAAAACACCTACCGTCGGCGCCCCCGAACTTCACCAAAAGGGGGAGTGGCCTTTGCCTCCCTTCATAGGAGTTGGCCATTGGCCTTGGCCACCCCCTAGGGTCGGCCTCGGCCTCCCCAAGGGTGGTGGCCTTAGCCTTCCCCTAATTTTTGGCCTATGGCTTCCCCTCCCGCATGCACTTGTTTTCTTGAGTCTTTGCACCTCCGCGATGTTTACGGACGTTCGTACATCAACCTCGAGACATCCGTCATCAGTCAACCGCGACCGCGCATTGCTCCCACCATGCCTGTTGCCTAAAGTCGCGCGCTACTGCCGAATGACCCGTCACTGACGACCGCGTATCATCACTCCCAACTTTGTCATCACTACATATTGCACTTATTATTTTGGTATAACATGCACACTTGGCTCACATTCCATCTCTGGGACACCCGACGCACACCAGTGCGCCGCCTCTGCAACGATTGTCGCAGTGCCCGTGGACCATTTTCATCATATGTGCCCCCGGGCACCAGGTATTGTCTCGCGACGTTCGTCGCCGCGCCCGTGCGCCACTTTCACAACATGTGCCCTTGGCACCAAGTATTGCCTCGCGACGTTCGTCGTAGCACACGTGCGCCACCTTCACAACATGTGCCCCCGGCACCAAGTATTGTCTCGCGACGTTCGTCACCGCGCCCGTGTGCCACCTTCACAACATGTGCCCCCGGCACCAAGTATTGTCTCGCAACGTTCGTCGCCGTGCCCGTGCGCCACTTCCATCGTACGTGCCCCCGGCGCCAAGTATTGTCTCGCGACAATCATCGCCACGCCCGTGCGCCACTTCCATTATACGTGCCCCAGCACCAAGTATTGTCTCCGCGATGTTCATCGCCGCGCCCGTGCACCACTTTCACAACATGTGCCCCTGACACCAAGTATTGTCTCGTGACATTCATCGCGGCGCCCATGCGCCACTTTCACAACATGTGCCCCCGGCACCAAGTATTGTCCTGCGATGGTCGTCGCCACACCCGTGCGCCACTTCCATGATACGTGCCCCAGCACCAAGTATTGTCTCCTCGACGTTCGTCACCGCGCCCGTGCGCCACTTTCATAACATGTGCCCCTGGCACCAAGTATTGTCTCGCGACGTTCGTCGCCGTGCTCATGCGCCACTTCCATGACATGTGCCCCCGGGCACCAGGTATTGTCTCGCAATGGTAGTCGCCGCACTCATGCGCCACAATCATGTCTAGTGCTGTAGGCACCGCGCACATGCGCCACAATCATGTTACGGGCCTCCGGGCATCACACTCATTCACCACTTCACCACACCATGTGCCCATGCCATGGAAGTGGAACATGTTTCGACCCACTCTCCGGGGTGTGTAACATTTCGAGGGGCTCCGCTCGTAATGCTCCGGCACGAGGACCCTTCGCAGCGAGATAGGCTCGTTACCACAAAGCTATCGCCGTCTTCATTCTGGGGGGCTCCGCTCGTAGTGCTCCAGCACGAGGACCCTTCGCAGCGTGATAGGCTCGTTACCACAAAGCTATCGCCGGCTTCATTCAGGGGGGCTCCACTCGTAGTGCTCCGGCACGAAGATCCTTCGCAGTGGGATATGCTCGTTACCACAAAGCTATCACCATCTGGGGTGACTTGCATGACACTAGGCACTAAGCTACGACCATGTTCACTCATGTTACCGGTGAGTGTCGGCGCCCCCAGGACGATGACCCCCGGGTCACTCCGGACGGGAGCAGGTTTCTAGAGGGCATCGCGCCTAGTCCGCCTGGCAATTGGCTACAGGGGCAACCCTCACCACTGTCAGGTTCTCTACGCGACTCTTGACGCATCTTGTGGGATTCAATAAGGGCTTGGACCAGTGGCTAGGGCAACGGGCTTACTCTGATCATGCTGTCATGGTGTCTTCAGTCTTCTTAGATAGGTAGAGCGATGCTGTGTGGGGCAGGCACCGACATTTTTGGACCCCTTGGTGACGTCACTCCCAGGGGACGACATGTGGCACTTGATGACACATGCACACTGTTTCCTATAAATAATGAACTTTATGACTTATTCAACAACTTCTTGTTCATTTCTCACAAAATCACTTTCTCACTCTAGAATTTGGGAGCTCTTGGATTCTAGAGAGAGAAACACAAATTGGACATAACTTTGGACCGTAACATTGGACCCCGACTCGGACCTTGACTTGGACTGTCGACTGCCGGCCCTATTCGTCTCAGCCATGTCTTCGCAGCACTGTCACTCATCACGGCCTGTCTATGAAGCCTTGCTCTCTGCCCTTACTCCACCCTCATTATCTCTCACTTTGCATACTTGGAAGCTGATTCGGACTGTAGTTTTTGTGGTACCTCCACGTAGGTATGAACCCACTTTCTTTGACATCAGAAGTTAATCACTTCATCTACGAAATGCAGTTGCTTTTAGCTTGCAATCCTTTAATAACTTTAGTTTCGTTTGAAATCAGTTGTGGGTTGGTACCAAAACAAAACTAATAGTTAAGGAAATAATAATTGTTCGTATTTCAAGCTAAACAAAGTTTTACTTATGGTGCGACGATGTTATATTTAACTATAAAAGATTAGTTTGATCGTCAAGGAAGTTTACTAATTACCTTAACTTCTTAAGTTCAAAATTTCAGTATTCAAAAATTTATTAAAGACAGTCCTTATAGTTTAGACCAAAAAAAAGAAAGAAACAAGGATATGGCAATGATTGATGAGAAGTTATAAGCCCAAGAATAGTAGTGTTATTAAATTTCTTACCAAAAAAGATACAGAAGACCTACTTAAAAAAAGAAAAATCCCCTCATACTGCAGGTAACTCATTTGTCCTTGATAATAAGCATTTGACAATGTGTTTATTGGTTGGGAACTATTTGACAATTGTGCTAGTAAAGAAACATTGGCTTTCAACATATGCTAAGAAGCGTTTATTTTCATGCTCTATATGTTGTTATGTATCTTTATTTTGGTCAGACGTTTTGTTACGCTTGGCGAAATTGATTTTCTCTCCGTACATATAATCGTTACTCTGCCTTCTCCATGAATCCGACAACCGGATTTGACGCCTTGCATGACAACCAGCCACCGTCTCCAATTCCACCTCTTTCATGTGATGATCTACCCCAAGAAAGGGAGATTACTAAAGAAGTGCTGGGGCAAAGAAACTCCAAGAAGCTGAAGAACAACCATGAGCAGGCTAAGACCAACTTGGATGAGGTTCAGCGTAGGCTCCAACGGCTAGATGATCCCCAACCAGTAAGCCCAGATCTGGAAGAAGCTCAACACATACAAGCTCCAAAACCTAAATCTTATAGGGAAGCAGTATCAAACAACACCTCACCAGCGATTGCTTTTGATTCTTTGGTAATGGACCTCACTTCAGAGGAAGAAAGCGATGAAGAAGAGCAATTTGCAGAGGAAATGAAAGAGGAAGAAAAGGCAGACCCCATGCTTCCTAGTATCAAGCTTTCACCAAATTTTATCAAAAGAATACAAAAGCCTTGGAGGAAAAGCCTGATTGTCAAATTGCTGGGAAAATCTATAAGATATAGAGGGCTTACAACAAGACTGAGGAATCTATGGAGTCTATAGGGGGATTTTGAAATGATTGATCTGGATGAGGGTTTCTATTTAATCAAATTCAATTTCATGGAGGATTATCACTATGTTGCCAATGGAGGTCCTTGGATTATATTGAATCATTATCTCACAGTTCGAAAATGGGAACCAGATTTTAAACTGTCAAAGGCTTCAGACATAAAAATGGCAATCTGGATGAGGTTACCTGAGCTTCCAATCGAATACTATGAAGAGAAACCCTGTTCCGAGTTGGTGAAAATTTTGGAAAACCGCTCAAAATCGACATCGACAAGAGGCAAATATGCTCGGATATGCGTGGAAATCGACCTTGCAAAACCTCTTATCCCTGCCTTTTTGCTTAGAAATAGAAAATACATGGTGGAATATGAGTATATTAATAATTTATGTTTTAATTGTGGCAGGTTTGGACACAGGAAAGAATGGTGTCGTGAGTTCATCGCCGGAAAAGAAACAGGAAGAACGCCAGAGAAGACAACCAAGGAGAATGCTAATGGTAACAAGGATAACGGACTAACAGATCAGATGTTGGACCATAGGCCAGGTCCATCAGAAAATTTCTAGGCCCAATCCAATAGAAACAATGGCAATTTCGGGCCATGGATGATAGCAAATAAGAAAAACAGGAGACCAACCACCATCAAAAGCTCACCATTAGGCCCAAATGCGAGAAACCAGGTAGGTTTTCTCCCCCACTTCTAGAAGAAAACAATGAGAAAGAAATGCATGTGTCAACCGATAGCTTCAGTATAAAAGCCCTAGCCGTAGAACCAAGTCAACCCATCCTAGGGAAATTCTGGTATAATGAACAAGGAACGGACGAGATGGAGTTGGAAAATCCAACGGCTAGAAGTGGGGGAGAAAACCTAGAGTATGCAAATATTCTCTCTGCAAAAAACCCTAAAGGAAAGATACAGCCACCTACATGTAACCCACAGATTGTCGCCAAACATACCGTCGACACCCCAATCATTGCTACCCCTCCAGATTCGGACTCGGCTATAAGGCTTTCAAACCATATCATTCCTAATAACCGACCACCTGACCCAAATAAGCTAAATGGAACTACCGACACACCCCCATACTCTTCTCCGATCGATGATATGCCCATTGATTTCATCGAGCGTGGAGGAGCTTTATACAATCAACATTCTTTGGATGAACGAAGAAATATAAATGAAGTTATTATGCTTGGAACTGTTTCACAAAGCCTTCTTAACACCAGTTCGAAGCCAGATTCAGGAAGAGAAAAGAATAAGGGATCTTCTCCATCTGTCGGATTCCACAGCGTTACAGAATATTGAACTTTTGTGGTCGATGATATACTACTCTGGAATTGTGACGGAGCAGGTAATAGTAAATTTAAGAATGAACTCAAGGAGATTGTTGAAGATTCCATCCGAATATTATTGCAATTTTCGAAACCATTGTGCAATATTCAGGCATGGGTAATTTTTTCCTGGAGTTAAACTATAATACATCTTGCGTAGTTAATCCTGATGGTAGATCAGTTGGTATTTGGCTATTTTGGGATTCTTCCTAGGTGAATATAAATGTTATTGAATCCAATAACCTAATGATTCACACAGTGGTAACCAAGAAGGATTATGAGGACCGGATACTTTCAGCTGTGTATGCTAGTCTGAATCCCAGGAAAAGAGATGAACTGTGGCAAAACCTGAATGAATTTTCCAAATTCTCTTATCTACCGTGGATGGTTGGGGGAGATTTTAACGACATTGCTGATATCTCAGAACGGAAAGGTAGAGGAGAAGATGTGGAAACTAGTAAAATTAGGAAATTCAGGAAAAACATAGATGAATGTGGCTAGATGGACTTCGGGAGCAATGGACCGAAATTGACTTGGAGAGATCGAAGGAGTGGATGGGCGAATGTTCAGAAAAGGTTGGATTGTGCCATGGCTAACCCGAAATGGAATGAAGCGTTTCCAGAGGCTCAGGTCTGCCATCTTCCTCGCACTACTTCTAACCATTCTGCTATTATTGTAAACTGCACATGTACATTCTTCTCTAATCCTCATTCATCTAGACCTTTTCGTATTGGGAATGCTTGGATGATGAATAATCAGTTTAGAGAAGTTGTTCAAAATAACTGGAATACTAATAATGATAACATCTTGTTGAATATTGATAATCTTAAAAAGAAGGCGCACATATGGAACCAACATGTTTTTGGAAACATCTTTAGAAAGAAGAGATTATTGTATGCTAGACTTAAAGGTATACAATGTGCTCTCGCTAGCAACACCTCTCATAACTTAGAAATGCTTGAAAACAACTTAGAAAGGAGTATGTGGATACGTTGGAACATGAAGAAGACTTATGGTTGCAAAAGTCTAGGATCAAATGGCATAGTCAAGGGGATAGAAATACTAGATATTTTCATATTGCCACAATTAGTAGAAGAAAGAAAAAAAAATGCTTTGCTCAATGAGGAAGGAAATTGGATTACTGAACCTACTCTTTTGGAGAACCATATAAATAACTATTTCTCCTATCTTTTTCAGTCTGATGTGACTAGTAGCCTCAATTTTGAGAGACTGAATCAGTTTCCTAAAATCAAAGATGATGATAAGAAAGTCCTTGACCTTCTTGTGATGAATACTAAAATTAGAATGGCCTTCTTTAACATTAAAACTTCTAAAGCTCCCGGTCTTGATGGGATAAATGCCATGTTTTTTTCACAAGTACTGGGATATTGTTGGAAATGATTGTTGTAATTTCATTAAAAAAGTGTTAAGAACTGAAGAGATGACTAAGGATAATAATATGGCCCTTGTTACCCTAATCCCTAAAATTGATAATCCCCAAAGAATCAATCAGAGTAGACCCGTTAGTTTGCTCAATGTTACTTATAAGGCCTTATCTAAAATTTTAGTTGCTAGGCTAAGACCTTTGCTAAAGGATTTCATCAACCCTGCCCAAAGTAATTTTGTTCCTAGGAGGAGTACCACTGACAATGCTATCATCACCCAGTAAATTATCCACTTTATTAAGAATATGAAAGGTAAAAGTGGTGGTATGCTTTTTAAGATTGACCTTGAAAAAGCTTATGATAGACTTAGTTGGGATTTCATTAGGCAAACTCTCACTGATTTTAATTTCCCCAACTCTTGGATAAACATCATAATGAGTTGCATAACTGGTAGTACACTGTCTATTTTGTGGAATGGATCCCCTCTTAACCCTATCACTCCTCAGAGGGGAATCAGACATGGAGATCATTTATCTCCCTATATTTTTGTTCTTTGCATTGAAAGATTATCTCACATGTTGGAAATCAGCAACTCTAAGAAAAATTGGATTGGTCTTAGAGCTTCCAAAGGAGGCCCCCTCATATCACATCTCTTTTATGTTGATGATCTTATCATATTTAGTCGTGCTGGGGACAAGGAATGTAATAAGATCATGCAGATTCTAAATAAAATATGTGACATATCTGGTCAGAAAGTTAATTTACTTAAATCTAAGTTGTATGTCTCCCCCAACATCCCTCATGCCAAAGCTCATAGTCTCAATCAGCAGTGTGGCATTCCTTTAATTGATAACCTGGGAATCTATCTTGGTATACCTCTTCTCCTCAAGAGACTTTCCTGTAATGTCTATAACCATATTGTTCAAAAGGTGAGTGCTAGACTTGCTGGATGGAAGGCTAAAGTTTTATCTTTAGCTGGGAGATGTACTCTTATTCAAGCTGTTACTTCTGCTATCCCCATTCACATCATGCAAATCCATGCTTTTACTGTCAAAATTACTTATAAACTGGAAAAAATGCACAAAGCTTTTCTATGGGGAGATTCTGAACACAAGAAAAAGATCCATCTTATTAATTGGAGGACTGTGTGCACCCCCAAGCATCAAGGAGGTCTGGGATTAAGAAAAGCTAGGGATCATAATATTGTCTGCCTTACTAAATTGGTATGGAGAGTTGGCACTAATGAAGACCTATGGTGGGTTAAGGTTTTAAGGCACAAATATGTGAAGAGTGACAACCCTAGGGATTGGAATGTCAAGAAAATGTTCTCATTTCTGGAGGAGTATCCTTAAGAGCAAGCACATTCTTTTAAAAGGCATGAAATGGGTGGTGAATACTGGAGAAAAAATTAATTTCTGGCAGAATTGGTGGTGTGGTGCATGCCCTATAAAGGAGAAGGAAATGGGGGATGGTTACAGTGTCAAAGTGAAAGATTTTATTAATGACCATGGCTGGGACCATAACAAGATCCTTTATGTGGTTAACCATGAATGGCATAAAACTATAACCAAAATATATCTCCCTAGAGAAGAAGTGAGAGAAGATCACTTTTGCTGGAATGCTCTTAAACATGGTGATTTTTCTATATCCAGTGCTTACAATCTTAGCATTGATACGCAAAGTAGTCCAATAGTGATGTCAATTGGATTTGGATTTGAAAAATGAAGATACTTTTTTAAATCATTTTATTCCTTTGGCTTGTTTTACATCAGAAGATTCTATCTAACAGTCTGCGTGCTTCGAGGAATATTGCTCAGGATGGAAGTTGTGCTAGATGTAACCACTCCTATGAGACCACTGAGCATGTCATCAGATTCTGCCCCAAAGCTAAGGAATTGTGGTGGAGAATTTTTTATCATAGCCAACCGGAAGAAGAAGAAAACCTCAACTTAGAGGAGTGGCTAAGTAAAAAAAAAAAAAAAAAAAAGAATATCAAATTTAGAGACATACAATGGACTTATATGTTTGTTGCCACCCTTTGGCAAATATGGAAAGATCGAAATAAAGAAAGTATAGAGAAAGCCTTCATACAACCTGAGATATCATGGAAAAGCACTCTAAACTTTGCTGAAGAAATGGAAAAGGCCTTCCATAAAGAAGAGAAAAGCATGACCAAAACTCAGAGACCAATTTCTTGGTATTTTCCTACGGCAGGTACTGTAAACCTAAATGTAGATGGATGTGCTAAGAAAGACATGGCTGGTGGTTTTGGAGGTCTGAGGCGCAATAGTGGAGGAGAGTGGATAGGAGGTTTCTACGACTTTACACCAACTGCTAGTGCTATTGAAGCAGAACTCCAAAGAATTCTACAAGCAGCTCTAATGATAAAAAACCTGGGACTGGAAAATGCAACCATTGAAACTGACTCTCAAGTTGCTAGAGACCTCATTATGGGAAACAAAAATCGATTTCATCCTTTGAGTAACATTATTAAAGACTGTAACTATCTTGTTAAAGCTACCAAGTCTAATATCAACCATGTGTATAGAGAAGGCAACCATGTGCGGATTATCTTGCCAATTTAGGTGTTCAACAAGGAAGAGTCTTTTGTGTATCTCATACAACCACCGGAGGTGGTTCTCCCCTTGTTGGCAGCTGATATAGCAGGTGTTGCCCATTCTAAGGACTAAGTTGCAAACTTTTTTATTAATGTTACTTATGTTGCACCCAAAAAGAAAGTATCTTTATTTTGGTTGCTAAAAGTATATTAACAACAAAACATAATACTAGCATTAAATGAGGGTGTGAAAAAGTAAATTATGGTATAAAAATAGTCATTTCCTCTATGTTAGACGCAGACAAGCAGCTTCCTTTTCCAGAGCTATAAATTTATACTTGGAAATCGGTAAAACATAGGCTTTCGATGCGAATCATCATCAATGTCCCGATGCCAGGCACAGGCACCATCACCATCGCCTAGCAACCATCCAAAAAACTTACGTTAGATGCAGATGATAAGCTTCTTTTTCAGAGCTAAAGACTTATCTTTTGAAGCCTAATCGGTAAAACATAAGCTTTCGATGCGAATCATCACCAATGTCCCCATGCTGCAGGCACCATCAATATCGCCTAGCAACCACCCAACAATAGTCGGATAATTCCACCGGCTGTTGAGTAGCTCCAGCTTTAGCATGTACAAGAACATGCGCAGACCAAATAGTCCATACCTTATTACATCAAATGGATACTACCGTTCCCATTGACGTAAAAGATACATTGAACATGAACAAGTTCATGTAAATGACCATAATTGCTAATCGAGAAAAACACAGAACGGATAACCATCAGAGGAAGAACATTCACATATATAGAGAGAGATTTAACAGTACTCTAAACCCTGTTCGCCATCAGAATATCCTCGACCAACAAAATATACATCATTTATCTACGTAACCGTAACGACAACAGGAGAAATTGGGCATCTTAGACTAAAACCAAACATATAACACCACCTCATATGCAGTAGCAGACTTGTACAGTAAATAGTTCCCCCAAAAAGCCATCTTACCTCCATTTCTCTGTAGACTGCAACAGCAGCATTAAACAGAAAACCCGTCAAGTGCATGAAATTGGTGTCGAAGTCTCTCTTTCCGTTTGTACCTTGGTCATGTTATACAAATCAAAGGGGATTGATTGATAAGCTTCCACTTAAACTTGCCATTTGTAAGCTGTAACTTAATGCAATGAGCTTTGACGTAACCTTGGCTGCCTTCTCTCTAACTGCCGCGTTCCTAGAATCTAAGGATCCACTCTGGAATTTCCATACTGTAGTCCACTTCAATGCCAAACCCAACTTTCCCTTCTTAGTAAAATGCAAAATGCATTTGTCCAATTGGAAATGTCCACCTCGGATGTTTATACACTGAAAGACAAGCCAGAATTATTTGTCTCGAGAATGTCTGAAGAGTTTGATTACTAGCATGCTTTGGTGCAACCCCCCAGGAAATTCTAAATATGCAGTGACAAAAAAACGGCCAACCCCCCAAAGCATGTTGTACCTAGAGCCATCTAGAGGTAGCCTATGCTACTACATTAGCAGACTCTAGTAGCAAGGACCTACAACTCTTCAGCCTTGGAGAGAGTTCATTTCTAAAATATCTTACTTGGCTCCGCCCGATCACGTAATGCTCTCTAATTTCCCTAGAAAAAAAGAACTAGAAGTAACAAGGCAAACCATCCTCATGCACCTGGTATACTAGTCCACTAAACGTTGAGGCCGCTAAGCATAGCATCAATAATCCGCAGGGAATCTATGCGTCCTCATAAAACCTTCGCCAACTCCAACCAACCAGTATAAAGTTTTTATTTGATAATTACCTACAGCACCTTACTTCACTGCAACTACTTTTTGTTAAGCTTATGTAGGCAACCACCACCCGGAATCAGTGTTGGTTTCTGCAAGAGTGATGGTAATCGGTTTCCATCCTGACTGATGTTGTACAATCCACTTCTTTATGTTTACTGCAATGTGCAAAATCTGAAGTATGTCACCCAAAGCAAGCTTCTTTAAGCACATAGTCTTTACAATAGTTGCTGCTTCATACCTATACAAAACAGTAACAATATTTTAATGTTACACTGAACTATAATAACAGAGAAGAAACAAAGCTTTTAACACATTCGCATGCATATACCTGCATTCAGAAGCCACTATAGCACATCGTCCAACAGAGGATGTCAAAAAATTTTGAAATTCATCCCATGTTGCTTGTGGGTACTGCTTAAGATCGCCACCAATAGGGTTCACGCAATTCCATAATTTCTCATTCTTACGAACATATAACTGCAAAGCACCTAAATTCTGTTTTACTACCAGCTGTTGCTCGATGGCGCTATCTAGGGCCATCTTAACATCAGTATTTTGCTTCTTTGGCTCCCCATACCGTATACAATCAGCTATATTTGCTTCAGTTGGCATAATCTTCTCACTTTTTAGGGTGTTCAAGGCAAGCAAGATAACCCCAATAAGGCTCTGAATATATTCAGAAGGTATGGGGCATCCAGGAGTCCCCCATACACCGCTACCAGAGATGTTAGCCGTACTCATTGTTGAGGATGATGGAGGAAATTCCGAACCAACAGATGGGTACTTCTTGTTAACTTTATCATGGTAATTTGTAGATTTCTTGTGCACGATATGCCCTTTTTGTGGACTTTTTAAGTTTGCACGATTCGGAGTCTCACTACTCGAGTTTTGATTCAGCTCAGCTCCATTGCGTGAGTGAAAAGTAGGAGGATTGTAATCCCTGTTAGGATATTCAGAGAGGTTTCGTTTACCAATATCAGGCACATTTGTTGAGGGACCTGAGGTGAAGATGTGCCCATCTCGTCGGGGAGGCATAAAATGAGGAGAACGGTTAGGCAGATTAGGTGGAAAAAAGCTACCTGGTGCAATTGCAGTTGCAGCTTGTGGAGGTAAGTTGCTTGGCCTTAGTGGCTGTGGATGATAATTTTCATAAGAGCTCTGAAAATTATTGCTACTAGTCCTCGAAAAATCACGATTGCCAGGAAAAACATTCGGGACAGCTCCACCAAGAGGGGCTTTGGCATTATAAGAACCGGATAAGTCCTGGGGATCATTGAAATGATTAGGGTGCAAAGATCCCATTTGACGAAAGTTTGCACTGTTATAGTGTTCTTGAATCCCTGTAGGGGCACTTGAAACCCGCGGTATGGTTGGTTGACTCAAGTTTTTCTTTACTTGTTTTGCTTTTTGCTTAGAATCAGTTCCCCTAGCCCCATTCAAGAACTTCTGATTTCCCAAATGTGCACCGTTGTAAGAAGTATCTGCAGGTTGGCTTACCTGAATGGGTTCAGTAACTGCATTACGTAACTGATCGGGCTTGGATATATGACCATAGCTGTTATCAACAAAAGGAGGTGATTCGCCATCGGTTAGTGCTGGTCCTCCAGCCAAAAGACTTGTCCAGAGCCAGACACTTTTTGCTGCGGCAAGAAGCGGCGCTGATGCTCTTTGAGGTTGTGCTAGGAGAATATTATATCTCCTCATACGTAGCTGGTGGAGAGCATTTGAGAAGTCTCGATCGCCAGAAATCAGCAAATAATTACCGGGCGCGGGATTGTCCACTGCCCAGAATAACATGTCCACTAAAATTTTTTTGTCGCTAGCATCTTTAACACCTGTACACAAAATTTGAAGTTTTTGGAAATGTCCAATTAATAGATATACAGTAATTATTACAAGTAATGATCATTACAAGAAAGTACATTAAAAAAGGGAGAAGGAGATGCATGTTTGTTTGCATCACTGAGGGGTGCTTAATATAAAGCTCACAATGAGAGCAGAGGCAGTTGCCTTAAAGTCCCTGACATAATTGTCAAAACCATCCAACACAGTGCCACCAGGAAACATTTATTCAAACTTACATTAGAAAGTAGAAAGCAATTACCATACTTGGAAACATTCAACCAAAAGAAGGCAATAATTCTTTTTCCTCTTCTCTTATTTTTTTAACAGGTGGAACTCCAATTCACGATTCTTCAGCAGATGAAATAAGCAGCGTATCACAAGTATGGCCACCACATTTCAGAGTAAGAAAATCTTCCTCAAGCAAGAATTTTTGAGTAATACTAGTACAAACACAAGTAATTACATAAAATCCTCCTTTTGATTAAAACAAAAACTAACAAATGACGGAATAAGAAAAAAAATGTCATATTTATCAAATGAGGATTACTACCACTCAAGAAGGCATCAGTTCAAACTTCAATCATCTCTGTTTTCCCCAAAAACTGAATAGAGTCTACATTCACACCTTTAACCGAATCTGTGAAACTTTCTTTACATTTGTGGCTTAAAACGGTATTCAGTAACATATGATTTTTGAAAGGTGCATCATTCAAAGAAATTTAATTTAAGCCCATCCGCGCAGACATCCCTCACAAAATAAACGCGGAATCAAGGCAGAATAGTGTTTCCTCTTCTAGAAAGAAAGATCCACTGATCAACACACTCAGCATAAATCAGTCTCAAACAAAAAAACAAGTAATTGAAATGCATAATGAAGCCATCTCCTCGTGAGATAAACCTAATAGTAAAGGATTAATTCCGCGCCCTTTTTCTTTTACCAACAACTCTGTTTACATGTTGTTACTAGCAACAGTATACAGTGACGACTGAATATTCAAAGGTGTGCCAGAAAATTCCTCACCACAAATAGGAGCACATATACCAAAGCAGAATGGTGAGTTTCTTTTTTAGAAAAAAGAAAATCTACTGATCGTAAGAATTCAAGCTCCATAGTCATCGAAAACCGCGAAAATTAGGTGAGTCCACTGGTCATCACTCATCATGTCCGATCAGAAAGATCAAATCACCACACTAGACAGAATTTTACAGAAAAACACGCAGAAACTGAGTCGGCAACGTATCAATCTCACCGCAGCTCACCTCGATCTGATCGCCCCAAGCACAAAAACGAACACTTTCGTTCGTCCCTCTCTCCCTCTCTCTCACACACACCCACTAAAAAGCACAGAGACAGGTGTACGCATGTGTACATGTACATAGGCATACCTGCGGGGACGTGGTTGAGGCCGATGCCGGTGCTGTTGAGGGCCTGCTGGACGGAGGAGGGGATGCCGTTGGTGTCGCCGTAGGCGGAGATGGAGACGGGGCCGCAGTACCCCATCTTCACCAGCGCCGTCGTGATGTTCTGCGCAATCGCGTGCGGCTCGCACTCCTTGGGCACCTGGCAGTTCTCTATGTCCCACCACACCGATATCTTCGCCTTCCCGTACTCCCCCGCCTCCGCCGCCGCCCCTCCTCCGCCGCCCATCGCGGATCCACTCGAGGAAAATCAAGTCGGTAGATGAAATTCGCTAGCGTGCGCACGCGGGGTCGGAGGGCGCAGGATAGCGCTGCAAGCAGGTCTTCTTCTCTTTCTGTCGAAGGGGGATCGTTAACGATTCGAGAGCGAGGTGAGCAAGCTTAAATGAGAAGGAAGTGGTATGATTGGGGGGTTAAGTTACGGATGTGTCCCTGGAGAGGAAAGTGCGTGTTTGGGGTGGAGTCGTTGCGATTGACCTCGAAGTTGACTTCGTCCTGTTTTCATTTACACAAAGGACTGTGGAAATTTCTGACACGAAATCTACACGACCATGAAAGATCCAAATCCATATATGGGACACTACACTACCTTGAGGTAATTGGTAAATTTTAATAATGGTGGTAACAGTGACGGTGGTAGTAACTACACCTGGCAATTTTATACTCGTATGCGCGGGTTGACCCGTATCCGGTCAAAAACTCTGGTTACTTGTACATATATGTACTATCCGTTGAAAATAGATCCGTGCTCGAATCGAACCATAATTTTCGGGTCGGCCCGAGTCAAATGACGGGTTACCCAGTTTACCCGTTTTTCAAAGTATATATAGAGGACCATTGGTAGCCTGACCCTTCATTTTAATTTTTTCTCCTTACTTCTCGGACCCTCTTCTCACTTCTCTGACGCCGCCCCTCTCACTCTAGATTTACACCACCCTTCACTCCGTGCAAAAAAGAATCATGTTATGATTGCCACGTCTTCTATAATGCTCAATGGGGGATTATTTGGAGATCAAAATGATAACAAAGAGATAAGCCAACTCTCATTGTTACAAGCGAGTTAGTTCAATTTTATTCGAGAAGTTACTCACTTCATCTAAGATATACAGTTTCTTTTAGCTTGCAATCCTTTAAAAATTTTAGTTTCGTTTGGAATCAGTTGTGGGTTGGTATCAAATAAAAAATGATAGTCAAGGTAACAGTAAGTATTCGTGTTTCAAACTAAATAAAGGTTTACTTATTGTACAAGGTTGTTGAATTTAACTGAAATGGATTGGTCTGATCGTCGAAAGAGATTTAATCAATCCCTTGACTTCCTAAGTTCAAAATGTCAGTATTTAAAGATTTATTAGGCTATGGAGAATGGTAGAGATGCAGAAACAAATACAAAAACCTAGCTTTCTCTCTCTAAAAAAAATTATCTCTGCCTTTTCTCAAAAAACAAGCTCCACCAAAAAGTCATTGTGGCCCCCCACCGTGCTTTTGCGCACGTGGGGCGGCAGCCGCTCCGGCGATTTGTATGTAGCTTCCCTATTCTATCTTGTGTGGTGGTATCCCTTACAGCGTGATCAGTGGTGGCCGAAGGCAGACATTAAGGGATAACCTTGGCGCGGCACCTCTCACCAAATTTTGATCGGAGAGACCTCAAGATAAGTCCCGATTTGGATCGATCTGGGCATATATACTAGATCTTCTTCTTTTCCACCGTTTGCCGGTGGT
>JAVXUO010003092.1:0-128525 GCA_033065855.1 Escallonia rubra
AGACCTATGGTGGGTTAAGGTTTTAAGGCACAAATATGTGAAGAGTGACAACCCTAGGGATTGGAATGTCAAGAAAATGTTCTCATTTCTGGAGGAGTATCCTTAAGAGCAAGCACATTCTTTTAAAAGGCATGAAATGGGTGGTGAATACTGGAGAAAAAATTAATTTCTGGCAGAATTGGTGGTGTGGTGCATGCCCTATAAAGGAGAAGGAAATGGGGGATGGTTACAGTGTCAAAGTGAAAGATTTTATTAATGACCATGGCTGGGACCATAACAAGATCCTTTATGTGGTTAACCATGAATGGCATAAAACTATAACCAAAATATATCTCCCTAGAGAAGAAGTGAGAGAAGATCACTTTTGCTGGAATGCTCTTAAACATGGTGATTTTTCTATATCCAGTGCTTACAATCTTAGCATTGATACGCAAAGTAGTCCAATAGTGATGTCAATTGGATTTGGATTTGAAAAATGAAGATACTTTTTTAAATCATTTTATTCCTTTGGCTTGTTTTACATCAGAAGATTCTATCTAACAGTCTGCGTGCTTCGAGGAATATTGCTCAGGATGGAAGTTGTGCTAGATGTAACCACTCCTATGAGACCACTGAGCATGTCATCAGATTCTGCCCCAAAGCTAAGGAATTGTGGTGGAGAATTTTTTATCATAGCCAACCGGAAGAAGAAGAAAACCTCAACTTAGAGGAGTGGCTAAGTAAAAATCTCCAAAAGAAAAAGAATATCAAATTTAGAGACATACAATGGACTTATATGTTTGTTGCCACCCTTTGGCAAATATGGAAAGATCGAAATAAAGAAAGTATAGAGAAAGCCTTCATACAACCTGAGATATCATGGAAAAGCACTCTAAACTTTGCTGAAGAAATGGAAAAGGCCTTCCATAAAGAAGAGAAAAGCATGACTAAAACTCAGAGACTAATTTCTTGGTATTTTCCTACGGCAGGTACCGTAAAACTAAATGTAGATGGATGTGCTAAGAAAGACATGGCTGGTGGTTTTGGAGGTCTGAGGCGCAATAGTGGAGGAGAGTGGATAGGAGGTTTCTACGACTTTACACCAACTGCTAGTGCTATTGAAGCAGAACTCCAAAGAATTCTACAAGCAGCTCTAATGATAAAAAACCTGGGACTGGAAAATGCAACCATTGAAACTGACTCTCAAGTTGCTAGAGACCTCATTATGGGAAACAAAAATCGATTTCATCCTTTGAGTAACATTATTAAAGACTGTAACTATCTTGTTAAAGCTACCAAGTCTAATATCAACCATGTGTATAGAGAAGGCAACCATGTGCGGATTATCTTGCCAATTTAGGTATTCAACAAGGGAGAGTCTTTTGTGTATCTCATACAACCACCGGAGGTGGTTCTCCCCTTGTTGGCAGCTGATATAGCAGGTGTTGCCCATTTTAGAGACTAAGTTGCAAACTTTTTTATTAATGTTACTTATGTTGCACCCAAAAAGAAAGTATCTTTATTTTGGTTGCTAAAAGTATATTAACAACAAAACATAATACTAGCATTAAATGAGGGTGTGAAAAAGTAAATTATGGTATAAAAATAGTCATTTCCTCTATGTTAGACGCAGACAAGCAGCTTCCTTTTCCAGAGCTATAAATTTATCCTTTGAAGCCTAATCGGTAAAACATAGGCTTTCGATGCGAATCATCATCAATGTCCCGATGCCAGGCACAGGCACCATCACCATCGCCTAGCAACCATCCAAAAAACTTACGTTAGATGCAGATGATAAGCTTCTTTTTCAGAGCTAAAGACTTATCTTTTGAAGCCTAATCGGTAAAACATAAGCTTTCGATGCGAATCATCACCAATGTCCCCATGCTGCAGGCACCATCACTATCGCCTAGCAACCACCCAACGATAGTCGGATAATTCACCAGCTGTTGAGTAGCTCCAGCTTTAGCATGTACAAGAACATGCGCAGACCAAATAGTCCATACCTCATTACATCAAATGGATACTACCGTTCCCATTGACGTAAAAGATACATTGAACATGAACAAGTTCATGTAAATGACCATAATTGCTAATCGAGAAAAACACAGAACGGATAACCATCAGAGGAAGAACATTCACATATATAGAGAGAGATTTAACAGTACTCTAAACCCTGTTCGCCATCAGAATATCCTCGACCAACAAAATATACATCATTTATCTACGTAACCGTAACGACAACAGGAGAAATTGGGCATCTTAGACTAAAACCAAACATATAACACCACCTCATATGCAGTAGCAGACTTGTACAGTAAATAGTTCCCCCAAAAAGCCATCTTACCTCCATTTCTCTGTAGACTGCAACAGCAGCATTAAACAGAAAACCCGTCAAGTGCATGAAATTGGTGTCGAAGTCTCTCTTTCCGTTTGTACCTTGGTCATGTTATACAAATCAAAGGGGATTGATTGATAAGCTTCCACTTAAACTGCCATTTGGAAGCTGTAACTTAATGCAATGAGCTTTGACGTAACCTTGGCTGCCTTCTCTCTAACTGCCGCGTTCCTAGAATCTAAGGATCCACTCTGGAATTTCCATACTGTAGTCCACTTCAATGCCAAACCCAACTTTCCCTTCTTAGTAAAATGCAAAATGCATTTGTCCAATTGGAAATGTCCACCTCGGATGTTTATACACTGAAAGACAAGCCAGAATTATTTGTCTCGAGAATGTCTGAAGAGTTTGATTACTAGCATGCTTTGGTGCAACCCCCCAGGAAATTCTAAATATGCAGTGACAAAAAAACGGCCAACCCCCCAAAGCATGTTGTACCTAGAGCCATCTAGAGGTAGCCTATGCTACTACATTAGCAGACTCTAGTAGCAAGGACCTACAACTCTTCAGCCTTGGAGAGAGTTCATTTCTAAAATATCTTACTTGGCTCCGCCCGATCACGTAATGCTCTCTAATTTCCCTAGAAAAAAAGAACTAGAAGTAACAAGGCAAACCATCCTCATGCACCTGGTATACTAGTCCACTAAACGTTGAGGCCGCTAAGCATAGCATCAATAATCCGCAGGGAATCTATGCGTCCTCATAAAACCTTCGCCAACTCCAACCAACCAGTATAAAGTTTTTATTTGATAATTACCTACAGCACCTTACTTCACTGCAACTACTTTTTGTTAAGCTTATGTAGGCAACCACCACCCGGAATCAGTGTTGGTTTCTGCAAGAGTGATGGTAATCGGTTTCCATCCTGACTGATGTTGTACAATCCACTTCTTTATGTTTACTGCAATGTGCAAAATCTGAAGTATGTCACCCAAAGCAAGCTTCTTTAAGCACATAGTCTTTACAATAGTTGCTGCTTCATACCTATACAAAACAGTAACAATATTTTAATGTTACACTGAACTATAATAACAGAGAAGAAACAAAGCTTTTAACACATTCGCATGCATATACCTGCATTCAGAAGCCACTATAGCACATCGTCCAACAGAGGATGTCAAAAAATTTTGAAATTCATCCCATGTTGCTTGTGGGTACTGCTTAAGATCGCCACCAATAGGGTTCACGCACTTCCATAATTTCTCATTCTTACGAACATATAACTGCAAAGCACCTAAATTCTGTTTTACTACCAGCTGTTGCTCGATGGCGCTATCTAGGGCCATCTTAACATCAGTATTTTGCTTCTTTGGCTCCCCATACCGTATACAATCAGCTATATTTGCTTCAGTTGGCATAATCTTCTCACTTTTTAGGGTGTTCAAGGCAAGCAAGATAACCCCAATAAGGCTCTGAATATATTCAGAAGGTATGGGGCATCCAGGAGTCCCCCATACACCGCTACCAGAGATGTTAGCCGTACTCATTGTTGAGGATGATGGAGGAAATTCCGAACCAACAGATGGGTACTTCTTGTTAACTTTATCATGGTAATTTGTAGATTTCTTGTGCACGATATGCCCTTTTTGTGGACTTTTTAAGTTTGCACGATTCGGAGTCTCACTACTCGAGTTTTGATTCAGCTCAGCTCCATTGCGTGAGTGAAAAGTAGGAGGATTGTAATCCCTGTTAGGATATTCAGAGAGGTTTCGTTTACCAATATCAGGCACATTTGTTGAGGGACCTGAGGTGAAGATGTGCCCATCTCGTCGGGGAGGCATAAAATGAGGAGAACGGTTAGGCAGATTAGGTGGAAAAAAGCTACCTGGTGCAATTGCAGTTGCAGCTTGTGGAGGTAAGTTGCTTGGCCTTAGTGGCTGTGGATGATAATTTTCATAAGAGCTCTGAAAATTATTGCTACTAGTCCTCGAAAAATCACGATTGCCAGGAAAAACATTCGGGACAGCTCCACCAAGAGGGGCTTTGGCATTATAAGAACCGGATAAGTCCTGGGGATCATTGAAATGATTAGGGTGCAAAGATCCCATTTGACGAAAGTTTGCACTGTTATAGTGTTCTTGAATCCCTGTAGGGGCACTTGAAACTCGCGGTATGGTTGGTTGACTCAAGTTTTTCCTTACTTGTTTTGCTTTTTGCTTAGAATCAGTTCCCCTAGCCCCATTCAATAACTTCTGATTTCCCAAATGTGCACCGTTGGAAGAAGTATCTGCAGGTTGGCTTACCTGAATGGGTTCAGCAACTGCATTACGTAACTGATCGGGCTTGGATATATGACCATAGCTGTTATCAACAAAAGGAGGTGATTCGCCATCGGTTAGTGCTGGTCCTCCAGCCAAAAGACTTGTCCAGAGCCAGACACTTTTTGCTGCGGCAAGAAGCGGCGCTGATGCTCTTTGAGGTTGTGCTAGGAGAATATTATATCTCCTCATACGTAGCTGGTGGAGAGCATTTGAGAAGTCTCGATCGCCAGAAATCAGCAAATAATTACCGGGCGCGGGATTGTCCACTGCCCAGAATAACATGTCCACTAAAATTTTTTTGTCGCTAGCATCTTTAACACCTGTACACAAAATTTGAAGTTTTTGGAAATGTCCAATTAATAGATATACAGTAATTATTACAAGTAATGATCATTACAAGAAAGTACATTAAAAAAGGGAGAAGGAGATGCATGTTTGTTTGCATCACTGAGGGGTGCTTAATATAAAGCTCACAATGAGAGCAGAGGCAGTTGCCTTAAAGTCCCTGACATAATTGTCAAAACCATCCAACACAGTGCCACCAGGAAACATTTATTCAAACTTACATTAGAAAGTAGAAAGCAATTACCATACTTGGAAACATTCAACCAAAAGAAGGCAATAATTCTTTTTCCTCTTCTCTTATTTTTTTAACAGGTGGAACTCCAATTCACGATTCTTCAGCAGATGAAATAAGCAGCGTATCACAAGTATGGCCACCACATTTCAGAGTAAGAAAATCTTCCTCAAGCAAGAATTTTTGAGTAATACTAGTACAAACACAAGTAATTACATAAAATCCTCCTTTTGATTAAAACAAAAACTAACAAATGACGGAATAAGAAAAAAAATGTCATATTTATCAAATGAGGATTACTACCACTCAAGAAGGCATCAGTTCAAACTTCAATCATCTCTGTTTTCCCCAAAAACTGAATAGAGTCTACATTCACACCTTTAACCGAATCTGTGAAACTTTCTTTACATTTGTGGCTTAAAACGGTATTCAGTAACATATGATTTTTGAAAGGTGCATCATTCAAAGAAATTTAATTTAAGCCCATCCTCGCAGACGTCCCTCACAAAAAAAACGCGGAATCAAGGCAGAATAGTGTTTCCTCTTCTCGAAAGCCAGCTCCACTGATCAACACACTCAGCATCAATCCGTCTCAAACAAAAACACAAGTACTTGAAATGCTTAATGAAGCCATATCCTCGTGAGATAAACCTAATAGTAAAGGATTAATTCCGCGCCCTTTTTCTTTTACCAAAAACTCTGTTTACATGTTGTTACTAGCAACAGTATACAGTGACGACTGAATATTCAAAGGTGTGCCAGAAAATTCCTCACCACAAATAGGAGCACATATACCAAAGCAGAATGGTGAGTTTCTTTTTTAGCAAAAAGAAAATCTACTGATCGTAAGAATTCAAGCTCAAATTACTGGCATAGTCATCGAAAACCGCGAAAATTAGGTGAGTCCACTGGTCATCACTCATCATGTCCGATCAGAAAGATCAAATCACCACACTAGACAGAATTTTACAGAAAAACACGCACAAACTGAGAAAAGATGCATCGGCAAAGTATCAATCTCACCGCAGCTCACCTCGATCTGATCGCCCCAATCACAAAAACGAACACTTTCGTTCGTCCCTCTCTCTCTCTCTCACACACACACACACCCACTAAAAAGCACAGAGACAGGTGTACGCATGTGTACATGTACATACGCATACCTGCGGGGACGTGGTTGAGGCCGATGCCGGTGCTGTTGAGGGCCTGCTGGACGGAGGAGGGGATGCCGTTAGTGTCGCCGTAGGCGGAGATGGGGACGGGGCCGCAGTACCCCGTCTTCACCAGCGCCGTCGTGATGTTCTGCGCAATCGCGTGCGGCTCGCACTCCTTGGGCACCTGGCAGTTCTCTATGTCCCACCACACCGATATCTTCGCCTTCCCGTACTCCCCCGCCTCCGCCGCAGCCCCTCCTCCGCCGCCCATCGCGGATCCACTCGAGGAAAATCACGTCGGTAGATGAAATTCGCTAGCGTGCGCACGCGGGGTCGGATGGCGCAGGATAGCGCTGCAAGCAGGTCTTCTTCTCTTTTGTCGAAGGGGGATCGTTAACGATTAGAGAGCGAGGTGAGCAAGCTTAAATGAGAAGGAAGTGGTATGATTGGGGGGGTTTAAGTTACGGATGTGTCCCTCGAGAGGAAAGTGCGTGTTTGGGGTGGAGTCGTTTGGATTGACCTCGAAGTTGACTTCGTCCTGTTTTCATTTACACAAAGGACTGTGGAAATTTCTGACACGAAATCTACACGAGCATGAAAGATCCAAATCCATCTGTGGGACATTACACTACCTCGAGGTAATTGGTAAATCTTAATAATGGTGGTAATAGTGATGGTGGTAGTTACTACACCCGGCAATTTTATACTTATATACGCGGGTTGACCCGTACCCGGTCAAAAACTCTGGTTACTTGTACATATATGTACTACCCGTTGAAAATAGACCCGTGCTCGAATCAAGCCATAATTTTCGGGTTGGCCCAGGTCGGATGACGGGTTACCCAGTTTACCCGTTTTTCAAAGTATATATAGAGGACCATTGGTATCTTAACCCTTCATTTTCATTTTCATTTTCATTTTTTCTCCTTACTTCTCAGACCCTCTTCTCACTTCTCTGACGCCGCCCCTCTCACTCTAGATTTACGCCACCCTTCACTCCGTCTTACCCCTCACTCTCACGTCACGGATCTACCGCAACTCCACCGTCGTCGATTCGTCACCGCAGCCAACGCTGTTCGAGTAAGTGACCGATCACAGAGCCGCCAGATCGTCGCTCCGTTCTCCGTCATGGTTTGCCACTCCGTCGTCGCTCTGTGGCCGATCAGATCTACCATTAACCGTCATTCGTCGCCGACTAGATCTACCGTTGACCGTCGCTGACCAATCTTGAACTTTTCTTTTTGTTTTATTTTGTTTATTCCAGATGCCTAATCTTGATTTTCAGTCGTGTTGTGTAGACTTTTGATTCTCGTGTAATGGATCTCATCTCCTACTGTTGACCGCATATCTGATAATCTTGAACTTTTTTTTGTTTAGTAAAGAAGATTAGTCTTGCTTTTCACTTTTCAGTCTTGTGTTGTGTAGATCTTGTGCGATTGTTGTGTAATGGAGGATATTGAAGTTGTGTAATAAAAGAAAGTAGAAAGGAGAAAAAAAAAGGAATATTTATTAAAAAAATGTAAAAATTAATTTTTTACCCGCGGGTAATACCCTACCCGTATGGATAAGGTACGGATCCAAAAAAAAGTCTACCCGAAAAAAAACAGGTAAAATGTACCCGATCCGTTTTTATCCGGATCCGACCAAATTTTACCCGTACCCGACGAGTTACTAATTTGTCAGGTCTAGTGTTAACAGTTTCAGTGATCCCCAAACGCGACTACTCAATAAACATGGTTTTATGGAGTAAATTTCATACATTTTCGAATAAGCATGGTGAAATGCTGGTTATCATGTCTTGCGAATACCAAACACGCAGCCAACAAAGTAGATCAAATTCAACACGTACATCGTGAAGATTTGGATTAACAAGAAATTGTTGGCACAGGTGTAGTAGTGTTTTTAGCAAATCAGGGAGCCACTCTAATGGGGCAACGGGGAGTATATGGTCAAAAATAATTTTAGCATGATGATTATTTTTAAAGATAACTAAGTCAGGTATGTGGCGTGATGTATAAAATCCGAAATAGCATTTTGGTTGGACATCATTCAGGTTATGCAGTTTTAAAACTATATAACGCCTGGGATTTAGTGCCTGTTGCTTCCCTCGGCTCCCATCACGGATCCCCGATGTTATACAATTTCAATTACGTTGTGGAGATTTAGATAATGATGTTGCTAATGTGCGCACGTGGGGCTAGAGTTGCAGGACAGTGGTGCAACAAGTTTTTGTTGAATCGCATTTGTTTAAATCCCGTGTGAAGTGGTTAATAATTAGAGCAAGGTACATGCGGTGTGAATTGGGAAATGGTTTGATTGACATTTCTTTCTTCCACCTAGGGCTGTAAATGAACAGAGTTGTTCACGAACAGCTCGCTGTTCGGTTCGTTAAAAACTCGTTCATGTTCGTTCGTATACTTAACGAACCGAACATGAACACATTTTTAGAGCTCGTTTATTAAACGAGTCGAGCTTGAACACATGTAATTGTTCATGAACCTATTCGCGAACAACTCGTATATGTGTTATATATATTTACATTAGAATAATGTATTTTATTTGTTCAAATATCAATTATAAATCTAAACAGGCCAATAGTATATTAGTTTGGACTCAAGAAATTCCCTAAACACAAATAGCCCAAATAGTCTAAAGAGCCCACCTTTGTAAATTCCCAAGCCCAAACCTAAAATCTATCAAACCCTAAATTCATAACTCAACACAACAGGCCAAGCACCAAGTGCACCAACATGACTCTTCAGCCATGGCGGCACCAAGTGCACGGCAGTGCCAAACACACAGTGGTGCCAAACTGGGGCCTATTTCTCTCCTTTCACCTTCATGGATCAAGGACACGCCTTCAAGGATCAAGGATAAGGAAGATAGATCGTCCAATTTTGCGTCGTATTGCTTCATCGATGGCGCAATTTTGCTGATGTTTGGATTTTCAGGGAATCTCCACTCAGTTTCTTCTGAGGTATGTCGATCTTTTGCGATGCATGAAGGAATTGCTTATTAGCTTGAGGGATTGAGGGATCTGCGAAAATTTAGGGATTTCATCTGATTTTTTTGCAAGAAAACGAGTCGAGCATTGGAGCTTGAGTTTGGCTCGTTTAATTAAACGAGTTGAACGAGCCGAGCCCGAGTTTGTAGGACACGAACTCGAGCCGAGCTCGAAAAATTTTTCTGGCCCCTTAACGAACTCGAGCCGAGCTCGAACACACCTAATCTTACACGAACCGAGCTCGAACACAAGCGTGTTCGGCTCGAACTCGGTTCGTATACAGCCCTACTTCCACCCCCCCCCCTCCAAAGACCCCACGGATTCCCAACAGCAAACCCAGAACCAGGGCTAAGCCCATCTACACCAAGCCCTCCTAAGACTACTACTGACACCCTCACCAACCCCATACCCAATCTCCATCACTGCACAGTAGTAAACGGATAAGAAGTGAATGCATAAAGCTGGAGAACCTTCTAGAAATTATGGTAAAAAACATCAATGAAAAACCGATCACCGTCGGTGAAATTCCGGTCACCGCCGACGAATGGTGGAAAATAAGAAGGTCTAGCATATCTAATTAGATCTACCTAGATCG
This sequence comes from Escallonia rubra, assembly GCA_033065855.1. Taxonomy (NCBI): domain Eukaryota; kingdom Viridiplantae; phylum Streptophyta; class Magnoliopsida; order Escalloniales; family Escalloniaceae; genus Escallonia; species Escallonia rubra. Next base: position 9,969 of record JAVXUO010003092.1, read on the forward strand.
ATCGAGATCGGAAACTTATCTGGAGGTCACCGTCTCTGATTAAAATCTGGTAAGAAGTGCCACGCTAATGTCATCCCTCCACTCGTGCCGCCAACGACCCATGGATCGTTCCATAAAGGATACCATCACAAAATATGGAAATATTGAAAACTACATACTAATCGATAGAGCTACCGCTGCCCCACATGCGCAGAAGCATCGTAGGGCAGCCACAGTGACTTTTCAGTGGTGGCTTAGTTTTAGAGATAAGGCAGAGAGATTTTTTTGGAGAGAGGATAGTTATTCAATTGTGTATCACATGATTTAATATCTTTCTTGTATAAACGTCTTTATATACATAAATCATATATATAAAGAACATAGATAAAAGAATAACATACATGACTAATTAATGAAATGTCCACTACTATTAAATCCAAAAAACCCAACAAAGAGTGGGATTACGAAAAGGATGGGGGAGGGAAGGATGATGGTTGTCAGAGAGTGCTTGCCCTGTAGTTGCGGTGGTGCGTTGTGGTGGTTAGTGGCAATGTCTCGGTGTGGTGATCAGCGAGGGTTACTTTTGCTTTATGAAATGTGGGGGTTCGTGATGGTGGTGCGGTGTAATGGCAGTGAATGATGGGTCAAGGTTGGTTTATGTAGTGTGGTGGCGGTGTTATGTTTTGATGGGTGTGTTGGTGGTAGTGCTGGGTAGCGGTGTGATGGATGGAAAAAACCGGAAAAAATTTCATTATAAGTTCGTTACATTGGTATATTCAAGCTTGACCCCTCCAACCCAAAAATGGTTTTACTAAGAGAACTTGTCCAACCCGTTTATTTCTAACAAAAGTGGAAGCCAAAGTTTGAGTGAAATGTGCATGCATAGGTCATAATTAAAATAGTAAATAGTGCAAAAAAGAATCATGTTATGATTGCCACGTCTTCTATAATGCTCAATGGGGGATTATTTGGAGATCAAAATGATAACAAAGAGATAAGTCAACTCTCATTGTTACAAGCGAGTTAGTTCAATTTTATTCGAGAAGTTACTCACTTCATCTAAGATATACAGTTTCTTTTAGCTTGCAATCCTTTAAAAATTTTAGTTTCGTTTGGAATCAGTTGTGGGTTGGTATCAAATAAAAAATGATAGTCAAGGTAACAGTAAGTATTCGTGTTTCAAACTAAATAAAGGTTTACTTATTGTACAAGGTTGTTGAATTTAACTGAAATGGATTGGTCTGATCGTCGAAAGAGATTTAATCAATCCCTTGACTTCCTAAGTTCAAAATGTCAGTATTTAAAGTTTTATTAAAGACCCCATACCCCGTATAGTCTAAACAAAAAAGATAACGAAACAAGGCTATGGAGAATGGTAGAGATGCAGAAACAAATACAAAAACCTAGCTTTCTCTCTCTAAAAAAAATTATCTCTGCCTTTTCTCAAAAAACAAGCTCCACCAAAAAGTCATTGTGGCCCCCCACCGTGCTTTTGCGCACGTGGGGCGGCAGCCGCTCCGGCGATTTGTATGTAGCTTCCCTATTCTATCTTGTGTGGTGGTATCCCTTACAGCGTGATCAGTGGTGGCCGAAGGCAGACATTAAGGGATAACCTTGGCGCGGCACCTCTCACCAAATTTTGATCGGAGAGACCTCAAGATAAGTCCCGATTTGGATCGATCTGGGCATATATACTAGATCTTCTTCTTTTCCACCGTTTGCCGGTGGTGATCAGAATATCACTAGCGCTGGTCGGAATTCTCCTCGGCATTTTGACCGTAATTTCTTAGAGATCTGTTAGACTTGTGCTTTCAATTCCTACCCGTTTCCAACAATGCAATGGTGGAGGATGGTCTAGGGTTGGTTGAGGTGTCATCAGTATTCACAGAGGCCTTCGTGTAGAGGGCCTTAACCTAGGTTGTCGGTTTGCTCTTCGGAATCCGGGGGGCCTTGGGAGGGTGGGGTTGGGTGGGGTGGGGGGGGGGGGGATAGCGTCTCAGGGGTGGGTGGGTGGGTGGGTGGGGTGAGTTCTGTTGGGGGAAAAAAAAGGGATTCGAGGCCCAGGGGAGGGGGGGGGGGGATCTGACTAATACGGTTTTCGGGATAATCAATTCTGGGTGGGGGGAGTGAGGGTGGGGTTTTAGGAATCTGGTTTTGAGCGTCCTTTGTATCTATTTTTTGTCTGTTGTATTATGTTTAATGGTCCTCCGCGCTGTACTGAGACTATTTGGTTCGGATTTGGTAAGTGACAATAGAAGAATGAAAAATTGCGGTGTTGAAGGTATCTAGTTCTATGTTACGCCTTCTTAGATGGTTGTGCTCACCTTTGGGTCATACGGTTTCTTGTTGTCTATTATATTGTTACCACCTTGTGCTTTGTAAATTCTTATTATTGTAATGTGTATTAGTTTATTAAGTTTCTCATTTATACTAAATCATGAGAATGTCGTGACTTGATATCTGTAAACTCCAGAATATAGCAAATTTATAACTTTAAATTATCAATACAATTCTCCTATACTATATAAAAAAAAAGGGGAGAATGGTAGAGATAATCGGGTCGAGCAGGCAATGACTAATGAGAAGTTATAAGCCCAATAATAGTGTTATTAAATTCCAATAACAGTGTTATTAAATTTCTTACAGAGAAAATAAAAAAGGCATTTAAAAAAAGAAAAAGAAAAAGAAAAATCCCCTCACACTGCAGGTAACTCATTTGTCCTTGATAATAAGCACTTGTGTTTTCTTAGTTGGGAAGCATTTGACAATAGTGCTGGCAAAGAAGCATTGGCTTTCATTATACGCTAGGGTGCATTTATCTTTATGCTTTAGATGCTACTTTACATACCTTTATGTTTGTCTTCAAAAAGTAAATTAGCAACAAAATGTATGTGGTAGTAATAAATGAGGGTGTGAAAAAGGATAGGGTAAATTACACACGGCCCCCCTGAGGTTTGCCTAAATTACACACGGACCCCCTATCTTTTTTAATTACTCTCCGCTCCCTGTGGTTTGTCACTGTCTTACATAAAGCCCAGTTCCGTTAAAGAACCGTTAAGAAAAGTTAGGGCACCTTTCAATTATTATGATATCCCCAAAATGCCCTCTTCTTCTTCTTCTTCTTCTTTACAACCCAATGCTTAGCGACTGCTGCCGATGCTCCGCCACTGCCGCCGACGCCTCACCAGAGGCGCGACCTTCGGCGTCCTTGGAGAGGACCTGATCAGATCTGACGACGCATCACCACGCGCTTCGTGTCTACTCGTACGCCCAGCAATGCCAAATCTGAACTTTTTTTCTTTTTTCAGATCTACTGTTCTAGAGATAATCAGAGCATCATGGTGGGTTTTGATCTGAGGGAAGGAGGCGGATATCAGGGTTCGCGTTTGACTAGAAATGCACCTAGGATAACGGTTCGTGGTGTTTATGTTCGGGCTGAGAGGGCTGTTCGTGGAGGCGTTACAGCTCCCGTTTTGGCAAGGTTGGCCGGGATTTGGGCACCGGCAGGCCTGTTTGCGGTGTTCGGCGTTTGTTCGGTGCTCTTTCCGGCGGCTTAACTGTTGTCGTCCTTCGCCGGCAGCTGCTCCGGACGTTTCAAGCTCTCCCCGCAGATTTCGTGGCCACAGTTTCTGGGTTGAGGTTGCGGTTGACGATGGGGCACTCGCCGGACCGTCGCGAACCACGGTGTAAGACTCCTGCTTGGACTCCTCGTCCACCTCGGACATCTTCGGCAATCAATCGGATCTGAACTGGAAGGCAAGGATCTGAACCGGATTTGACACAAACACCGTTGTCATGGATTACCGATTGGAGATGGCCTTGGTGCTTGTCGGCCTGGAGCTGGGCAAGCTCGGCGAGGCGCTGTTCGAGCGAGGAGGCAAGCCGTGAGTGCTGTGATTGGATCTGCGGTGAACTCGGAGGAGAGGGAGACGTGCTTCTGCTCGAAGATGGAGCAGGTCTGCTCGGCGGTGATGGAGGCGGCATCAGCCTGGGCGGTGACCGTGATGGGGCAGGGGCGCGCTTGCGGCGCTGCTTGCTTGGCTTCGTGTGTGTGTGTGTGTGAGAGAGAGAGAGAGAGAGAGAGAGAGAGAGAGAGAGGGAGGGGTAAATTAACTTGTTTCTCAGGGGTATTAGCGTCATTTTCTTACTTCTGTTAATTCTTCGAACGGAAAAATAAAAAAGTGTAGTTTAGTGTAATTAAAAAAGATAAGGGGGTCCGTGTGTAATTTAGGCAAACCTCAGGGGGGCCGTGTGTAATTTACCCAAAAGTATATTATGGTATAAAAATAGTCATTTCCTCGCAGACAAGCAGCTTCCTTTTCCAGAGCTATAGATTTATCCTTTGAAGCCTAATCGGTAAAACATAGGCTTTCGATGCGAATCATCATCAATGTCCTGATGCCAGGCACAGGCACCATCACCATCGCCTAGCAACCATCCAAAAAACTTTGGCGGTCTGACACCAGAATATTCTAAAAACATTCCAACCGGTAGTCAAAGAATTCCACCGGCTGTCGAGCAGCTCCAGCTTTAGCATGGACAAGAACATGTACAGACCATATGGTCCATACCTCACTACATCAAACGGATACTAACGTTCTCATTGAGATAAGAAAAACAGAATAAATAAGTATCAGAGGAAGAACAGAGACAGATATTAGAGACTTAACAGTACTCTAAACCCTGTTCGCCATAAGAACATCCTCAACCAACAAAATATACATCATTTATCTGCTTAACTACTACGACAGCGGGAGAAATTGAGCATCTAAGACTAAAACTAAAACAAATAACACCTCTTGATAAGTAGTATGTAAACTGTTCCGCGACAAACCATCTTACCTCCATTTCTCTGTAGACAGCAACTGCAGCATTAAACAGAAAACCCATCAAGTGCATGTATTTGGCGTCGAAGCCTATCTTTCCGTTTGTACCTTGGTCATATTATACAAATCAAAGGTGATTGATTAATAAGCTTCCACTTAAACTTGCCGTTTGGAAACAGTAACATAATGCAATGAGCTTCGACGTAACCTTGGCTGCCTTGTCTCTAAAATCCAAGGATCCACTCCGGAATTTCCATACTGTAGTCCACTTCAATGCCAAACCCACTTTCCCGTCTAAGTAAAAAGAAAAATGCATTTGTCCAAATCGAAATGCTCACCTCGGATGTTTATACACTGAAAGACAAGCCAGAAATATTTGTCTTGCGATCCTCTGAAGAGTTTGATTACTGGCATGCGTTGGTGCAACCCCCAAGGAAATTCTAAATATGCAGTGACAAAAGAAGGGCCAAACACCTAGAGCCATCCAGAGGTAGCCTATGCTACTACATTAGCAGACTCTAGCAGTCTTTTTTCAATCGCATGGTTGGTTGACTCAAGTTTTTCTTTACTTGTTTAACTTTTGCCTTAGAATCAGTTCCCCTAGCCCCATTCGAGAACTTCTGATTTCCCAAATGTGCACCGTTGTAAGAAGTATCTGCAGGTTGGCTTACCTGAATTCCGTGAGATTTCTTTGAGCGGGGTTTGAGATTTCTTTGGGCACTTGAAATTCGCGGTATGGTTGGTTGACTCAAGTTTTTCTTTACTTGTTTTTCTTTTGCCTTAGAATCAGTTCCCCTAGCCCCATTCGAGAACTTCTGATTTCCCAAATGTGCACCGTTGTAAGAAGTATCTGCAGGTTGGCTTACCTGAATTCCGTGAGATTTCTTTGAGCTGAATTTGAGATTTCTTTGGGCACTTGAAACTCGCGGTATGGTTGGTTGACTCAAGTTTTTCTTTACCTGTATTCCTTTTGCCTTAGAATCAGTTCCCCTAGCCCCATTCAAGAACTTCTAATTTCCCCAATGTGCACCATTGTAAAAAGTATCTGTAGGTTGGTTTACGTGAATGGGTTCAGTAACTGCATTACGTAACTGATCGGGCTTGGATATATGACCATAGCTGTTATCAACAAAAGGAGGTGATTCGCCATCGGTTAGTGCTGGTCCTCCAGCCAAAAGACTTGTCCAGAGCCAGACACTTTTTGCTGCGGCAAGAAGCGGCACTGATGCTCTTTGAGGTTGTGCTAGGAGAATATTATATGTCCTCATACGTAGCTGGTGGAGAGCATTTGAGAAGTCTCGATCGCCAGAAATCAGCAAATAATTACCGGGCACGGGATTGTCCACTGCCCAGAATAACATGTCCACTAAAATTTTTTTGTCGCTAGCATCTTTAACACCTGTACACAAAATTTGAAGTTTTTGGAAATGTCCAATTAATAGATATACAGTAATTATTACAAGTAATGATCATTACAAGAAAGTACATTAAAAAAGGGAGGAGGAGATGCATGTTTGTTTGCATTAGTGAGGGGGTGCTTAAAATAAAGCTCACAATGAGAGCAGAGGCAGTTGCCTTAAAGTCCCTCACATAATTGTCAAAACCATCCAACACAGTGCCACCAGGAAACATATATTCAAACTTACATCAGAAAGTAGAAAGCAATTACCATACTTGGAAACATGCAACCAAAAGAAGGCAATAATTATTTTTCCTCTTCTCTTATTTCTTGAAAAGGTGGAACTCCAATTCAAGGTGGAACTCCAATTCACGATTCTTCAGCAGATGAAATAAGCAGCGTATCACAAGTATGGCCACCATATTTCAGAGTAAGAAAATCTTCCTCAAGCAAGAATTTTTTAGTAATACTAGTACAAACACAAGTAATTACATAAAATCCTCCTTTTGATTAAAACAAAAACTAACAAATGACGGATTAAGAAAAAAAATGTCATATTTATCAAATGAGGATTACTACCACTCAAGAAGGCATCAGTTCAAACTTCAATCGTCTCTGTTTCACCCAAAACCTGAATAGCGTCTACATTCACACCTTCTTTAACCGCATTTGTGAAACTTTCTTTACATTTGTGGCATAAAACGGTATTCGGTAACAAATGACTTTTGAAAGGTGAGTCGATCAAAGAAATTTAATTTAAGCCCATCCTCACATCCCTCACAAAAAAAACGCGGAATCAAGGCAAAATAGTGTTTCCTCTTCTAGAAAGAAAGATCCACTGATCAACACACTCAGCATAAATCAGTCACAAACAAAAAATAAGTAATTGAAATGCTTAATGAAGCCAAGACCTAACAGTGAAGGATTAATTCCACGCCCTTTTTCTTTTACCAACAACTCTGTTTACATGTTAATGCTAGCAACAGTATACAGTGACGACTGAATATTCAAAGGCGTGCCAGAAAATTACTCACCACAAATAGGAGCACATATACCAACGCAGAATGGTGAGTATCCTTTTTTAGAAAAAAGAAAATCTACTGATCATAAAAATTCAAGCTCAAATTACTGGCATAGTCATCCAAACCCGCGAAAATTAGGTGAGTCCACTGGTCATCACTCATCATGTCAGATATACCATGATCAGATCACCACACTAGACAGAATTATACAGAAAAACACGCACAAACTGAGAAAAGATGCATCGGCAACGTATCAATCTCACCGCAGCTCACCTCGATCTGATCGCCCCAAGCACAAAAACGAACACTTTCGTCTCTCTCTCTCTCTCTCTCTCTCCCTCCCTCTCTCACACACACACACTCACTAAAAAGCACAGAGACAGGTGTACGCATGTGTACATGTACATAGGCATACCTGCGGGGACGTGGTTGAGGGCAATGCCGGTGCTGTTGAGGGCCTGCTGGACGGAGGAGGGGATGCCGTTGGTGTCGCCGTAGGCGGAGATGGAGACGGGGCCGCAGTACCCCATCTTCACCAGCGCCGTCGTGATGTTCTGCGCAATCGCGTGCGGCTCGCACCCCTTGGGCACCTGGCAGTTCTCTATGTCCCACCACACCGATATCTTCGCCTTCCCGTACTCCCCCGCCTCAACCGCCGCCCCTCCACCGCCGCCCATCGCTGGGATCCACTCGAGGACAATCACGTCGGTACTGATGTTCGCTAGCGTGCGCACGCGGGTCGGAGGGCGCAGGATAGCGCTGCAGCAGGTCTTCTTCTCTTTTTTTCGAAGGGGGATCGTTAACGATTAGAGCGAGGTGCACAGAATACAGATTAATTGAGAAGGTAGTGGTATGATTGCGGGGTTTTAAGTTACGGATGTGTCCCTCGAGAGGATCTCGATCTACTGCTGTGGCTAGGGTTACAGCAGTGGTGCTATGACCCTATCACAGTCGTCCGATCGTTATTGGTGGGGGGGAAGGGCCTAGATCACGCCACGTCACTCAGTCTTTAATTCTCTTAATTCCCCTCATTTACTTTGCCGGCACCAACTCACACTCTCTCTTCAGTTTCTTACGCCGGCGTCATTCCCGGCAAAGACAGAGCGCCGTCACCGCCACCCATCGGGATCTTCCGGCGTGCCTTCCATCGATCAGACGAAGCGACGTCACCGCCACCTGTAAGGATCGGTGTACCGTCGATCGACGAGCGGCTCCTCACGCCGTCCACTGCGACGCCACATCCACCGGTGGAGATCCCGGCGACGCATCTACCAAGCCTTACGCCGACGACGTTCTCGGCGAAGCCTCAAGGTACACCTCACTATACACCGCGTGCCTTCCATCGACCAGCGGCCACTCACGCCGTCCAATTTTCGATGAAGACACGACGATCGGACATCCACCTTCCGGCGATGTCGCCGGCCACTTTCCGGCGAAGACATGTCTCTTTTCTCTCTTCCCCCTAATACTGCTATTTCGTGTAAGTTCTATAGATTTACCTTGGAATTGCGTTGAGTTATCTTGCTGACCTCCACTAGGAGGGAGAATAGTTTAAACGCTTAGTTGAGTTGAGTTGAGTTGTGTTGAGAATTGCCACTTAGTAGATTGCTTTCATGGTACTTGACTATGATGTGCTGCAATTGCACTTGGTAGAAAGTTTAACTTGTACATCCTCTTAACTATGCCTAGAATAGTGCAGGAAGACGTGGATGGTCTTTTCCCAGTTCTGCATCTAAAAGAATTAATTGGTTAGGAGTCTTACTTTGTTTCCATTGCGTCAAAGAAAGTTTTTCCTGACGACCTCTCGCCAGGAACCACTTTGTTTGATTTTCTTTGTTTTGTTGCCATCTCTCTCCAAAGATTGACTCTGTTATTTTCTGCATCTGTGTAGAAGATAGGTAGAGAAACAGAGGAAGTGCTTATAGTATTCATGCAACCAGTTATCGATTATCTCTTGCCTTTCGTTGACTGTGGCCTGTAAGACATAAGTATGACCCTACCCGAATATCATAATTTTGGGCCAACTGCTCGATCCTCATCTAATCTGGAGAGACATCTATGAGTGCAACGAAATTTTTGCCGTACACTTCAGCAAAATGGAAGACCTGATTGTGCGCTTTAGTGTTAATTTATCTACACTTCATCAGTGAGAAGTGTAAGTTCATTCACCAGGTGTAGTAGCGGTTGGTAAAGTCAATAGGCTATTTCTGCTGTTAAAAGTCGAAGATTTAGTGTTGCAACTGAGGCATACATTACCCCTTTCTTTAGGCAATAAAACGGAAGCACACGCATCCCAAGCATTTGCTCTCTGCTGTGCTCTGCTCCTCTGCATGCGATCCTTGACTATTGACTGCTGTCATCTAGTATACTAGATGCTTGAAGCTTCTTTTCCTTTCTTGGTCTTCTTATAAGGCTGACCGAACTGTAATGTCAAGTACTGAACACACAGTTGTCTTGTTTCTTATTCTTACTTGACATAACACGTTAAAGAATATCTTGATGTCACACATGGTTGCTTTCAGAGTACGAAACTACTTGGTGAGTAAGCAAAAAATGGATAAGAAAGGGATTATATGAGGCTTCATTGATGAGAGAAACTACTGTGTACATAAATACATCTTCCTATGTAGAACAATCAAACTACATAAAGTCTTGCTATTCATAAATATATCTTCTTGTTCATAAATACGAATATATGTTTATAAAAATAGCATATTATAGAGAAAGTTCTGTAGATTTACCCATTTTTTGATTGAAAATTGGGAACTGATATTGGAATGCTTGCTCAATTACAGTATTGATTTTGCGGTAATTGCGTCAAGTCAATTGCTCAATGCTTAATCTGGAATCTGTTGCCGACACTCCCTCTCTCTTCTCCGACGGCCTGAAATCGCACCGCTGACCTACCTTCTGCGGACGCCAATCCCCACCTTCCGGCTTCGCCGATTTACAGCTCGTCACTGGAGGAGAAATCGGTCTACATTGCCATGGAAGACCCATCATCGTCAACTCATCCGGCCACCATAAGGTATCCGGACATTAACGTGTGACGGATTTTATCATGAAATTACCTAAATATGGACTTGATCAATCTTTATTTTTCATCAAATTGTTGGAACAAAAAGGGATGGACTTGTCCAGCAATTGATCCTAATGGATCTGTAAATTGGTTTGATTATGCTAATATACAACACTTTGATGGTGCACAATGAACACCACACCTAGTTTTGGAGCATTGTGCACTGAGCATATTTAGTTTTGGAGCATACTGTATTTAGTTTCCAAAATTCAGATGTAGATATATTTTCATGTTCTGTTTTTTAATCCCAAGATGACTATGTACAAACCTCACTAAAGAAAGAGATCAACCTCGAATGTACAACCAATGCATGTATTGAAAATGATATTGTTTATGGAGTTTAAAATTTATGAATTGCATTTATGCTTTATGGTTATATAGTCTACACTTCTTCAAGTAAAAAATAATGAATTTATATTCAAACGCAGCGTCGATGATTGGGTACCTCAAAAAGGTACGGAAATATGATAGTCCGGAGTAAGCATGGGAATTTCGGGTTGGTTATGGAGGGAAAATGTGATTTGGCGTGCGCAAGAATTATTCAAACAAGAATCGTAAAGATGAAGTTGTCACCTCTGAAAAATTTATGTGCAACAAAGAGGGTTTTGGGGTGATTGATAAACGTGACCATTTGTATAAAGCTCCTAGATCTGGGACAAGAACGGGTTGTCATGTAGGGATGAAAATTGTATTTGATCAAAAGAAATGTATGTATCATGTTTCGGACTTTAATGGAGAACAAAACCATGACCTCCATGCTCCAATATGTGTTCATCTTTTGCGATGTCAAAGAAATATAACCATAAGTTAAGCGGTTAAAGTTGATTTGGCATATGATGTAAGGCTCAACAAAAAAGAAATATTTTGGTTTGCGTGGAGGGAAATCTAGGGAAGGGAACAAGTTAAATTTCTTCCGCTAGATTAAAAAATTTACCTTCGGACCACATGCTAAAGAGGATTGCAATCAGAAGAAGTGGGAAGTTTGTTGATGGGTTTCAAAGATCAAGCATCACAAGATCCATCATTCTTTTATGCATTTCAATTGGATAATGAGGAACAAATTACTAATATCTTTTGGGCGGATGGAAGGATGCGCATGGATTATGAACTTTTTGGTGACATTGTGACCTTTGACACTACATTTGCTACTAATAAAGATCATAGACCTCTTGGAGTGTTTATTGGGTTTAATCACTATAGGGAACAAGTCATCTTCGGAGCTTCTTTATTATACGACGAAACACAAGCGTCATTTGATTGGGTTTTTAGTACATTTTTTGAGGCACATAATTTTAAGAAGCCTACTACCGTTTTCACCGATCAAGATATATCAATGGGAAATGCGATAAGTGTTGTTATGCCAGAGGTAAGACATGGTTTGTGTACCTTTTATATTATGTAAAATGCTATTAAACATCTTGATAATTTTGATGAAGGATGATTCATGTTTTTTGAGTGATTTTAAAGCCCTAATGTTTGAATATGAGGATGTGACAAAATTTGAGAAGGAGTGGGAGGCATTGCTTAAAAAGTATAAAGTACATGGACATAGTTGGTTGGAGAGAACTTATGCCTTGAAGGAAAAGTGGGCTAGATGTTACATGAAGACAACGGTTACTTTAGGGGTGCGAAGTACACAACTTAGTGAGAGCATGAATGCCAAACTAAAGAAGTCGTTGAAATCTAAACTTGATATACCTACTTTTTTCAAGTTATTTGGCATGGTTGTAAGTGACAAAAGATACCGAGAGGTAGAAGCGGAGTACAATGCAAAGGAAAAAATGCCTAGAGTAAAAGTTTCTTGTTTGCCTTTATTAAAGCAAGCGGGGAAAGTTTATACTCCAAAGATATTTGAGTTATTTCAACGACAATGGGAGAAAAGTCTACTAGCTCTTGTTGGAAACAAACAAGAAAAGGGTAGGTTGCAAGAATATTTGATTGTTTCTTGTGATGAGGAGAGAGAGTATGTTGTGACACATGATGAAGAGAATGCAACATTGTCGTGTAGTTGTAATAAATTTGAAACGGTTGGGATATTTTGTGGACATGCATCGTAGGTTCTCGATGTACTTGGCATTAAGTATATTCTCGAGACATATATTCTCAAGAGGTGGACAAGAGGAGTAAGAGATGGTTGTGCATTAGAGGAAGATGGTCTAGATGTTCATCGGAGTGGAGCTTTGGATGTAAGTGATCGGTATAGGGAGCTTTGGCCCGATGTAGTGAGATTAGCACATAAGGCTTCCGAATTTAAGGATGGGTACCTCATCTACAAAAGTAAAATGAAAGAATTGCGTAAAGAAATTAAAGAGCTTAGGAAGAAGCATTATGAATGTACGGATCATGGTTGTGAACCTAATGGTAATAAAGGTGTAGATAAGAATGCCATTGAAAGTCTTGTTGGGAATGTAAAGGGCATAAAAAATGGATGGTCCACAAAAAGAAGGAAGTAAACGACATAAAAGTTGGGTTGAGAAGCAACCAAAGAAGAGGAAATAAATGATAACGAACTCATTTAGTTGTTCAAATCATGACAAGGACAATCAAGATCCATCGCTACCACATGAGGTATTCTAATAGCGTACATATATGCATACTTTTTTATTTTGATAAGAACTTTTAATTTTGTCATTCTAATGCGTGTTTATATAGTGCTTGGAGCCGCCTCAAGTATCTACTTGGAGTAACTTTGATCATGACAATGTTGAAAAAGACATGTGCGGACCAAGATTTACCGAAATGTTAAGTGTAAGCATACCATTTTTCACATTATGCTCTATTCGTCTTTGGGTGCTCACTTTCATCTTCTTATATCATCATCATTCTATTTTTTCTATATAGGCCGGCTTGGATGACACTTTGTTGTCAAGTTTGTCTCAAGGTTCAAACCGTGCACAATTCAATGGCAAGAAAGTAATGGGGGAGTTCAACATGCTTGGTTCAAACCATATCCAATCCGGAGGCGAAAGAGGCGAAAGAGTATTTGGAGACTTGAACGTGCTTTCAAGTCAAACCTCGACGACACTTGGAAGCCATATTTTCAAATGAATGTTGTTGTTAAAGATGACTATGTAGCATTTTTTATTTTGGAACTCTTGCATGCCTAAAGTATAGACGATGGTGGTTGTTTTGAATGGATATCCAAGTTGTTAGCGGTTATGAAGTTGTTGAATGCCCAAAATGGGAGAAATACCTTGTTCTTGAAAATTATTTAGTTTCATTACTTGATTTTGTTTTGAATGGATATCCAAGTTGTTAGCGGTTATGAAGATTTTACAAGCACATCAATTTCTTGCTCAGTAGTCAGTCTTTGTACACCTTGTTTAATAGAGTTATCTGGCGTTAGGGCCGACTTTCATCTTCATCATTTTTCATTTTTCATTCTTTGTACACATAAGTTGTTTTTGCTGGACTTGAATATCAAGAGGTGGAATAAGAAGGTTAAAGGTGAGAGACATCCACAAACTAGCTGGTGAAATTTGGCTGGGCAAAGGTTGAGCACTTTTAAGGGTACGTTGATGGAAGGACAACAAAATCTCGATGATGAACATAATGTAATGTGGATTGAGATGTCTACTTGCGTTTGGAAAGTTGCGAGAGAGGCCTTTGGAGAGTCTAGAGGAAATGGCCATGTAGGCCTGAAATACAATTATGTTTGAGAGGGAATATTTTAAAGGATTGCATGAGTGCTGGAATGAGGAGGATGTCGAGAAGTACAAGATGGCTAGAAAGGAAGCAAAGTGGGCAGCAAGAGAGGCTAGAGGTAAGGCTTATGAACGTTTATATCAAATGTTAATATACTTTTAAGAGGGTAAAAAAGGGATCTAGAAGCAGAGACCTGAATCATAAAAAGTGTATCAAGCATGACAAATGTTAATGACAGAAGATGAGGTTAGCGAGAGATGGAAAAGTTACCTTGATAAGTTGTTTACCGGAGAAACCAAAGATAATATAAGGAAATCCACTGTGGAAGCTATTTTCTTGGTCTGGCGTTAAGGCCGGCTTTCATCTTCGTCATTTTTCATCCTGTATGTGAAGTACCAGCTCTCCATAAAATAATATATTGCGCGTAACTTACTAAACTGTGTTAGGTAAAGACATCTGTGTTTGCATAGCTGGACTAGGCATGCCTTATTGGGGCAACTTCAACCTTTGGCCGACACACAAGAGGGGTGCAACTTGTATGAAGCATGCACCAGACAAGGTACTAGGGCCATATTCATCATTTAGGGTGATTCAGATCAGTTTCAGGTATTGAAGGGAGCGAAAAAGTATTGAGGAAATATTCTAACTAAAACCAAGAGGAGGAAAGGAAAGGTCAAACAGAAAGGTAAAATGGCTTCTTTGCAGGGTATGGCTGGCATTAGGGCCAGCCTTCATCTTTTTTTCTTTAATTATGTATGTGAAGTGCCAGTTCTTTAGACAAAATCTTTGTATCCTGCCATCTCATATCATGAATTCTAATCTTGTATGTCAAGATTCAACACTAACACTACTCTATTTCAAAGAGACACGATTGCAAAGAATTTCAATCAAGCCTGCTTGCTAGTGTATTATTAAAGGTAAAATGTCTGTACATCAAGTAGTAAGACAACATACTACTTATATAAAATATACTGCCAAAATACACAAATATTCAACTTCCTTGAGACCTTATATTCAATTCCCCAAGCTCTGCATAATCTTCAATAAATGTTGTTGTTAGGCACCTTATTCCAACTTCTCACTTGTCATCGGATCACTAGGCTATATAGCTGAAAAAAGTTGTTTGCAATACTTTTACTCAGCTAAAAATTCTTGTATCTCTTATGCCCCTGTGAAAGCAAGGCATCTAAAAGCCAACTCATAGCAAGGCATTTGAAAGCCAACTCAGCCACCTTGTGAACAAATGTTAGAGTCCAAGCATCCCTGTGTGGATCAAGGAATGGCTCTATTATCTCATCCACATGAAGTGTAAAATCCAATGAACTACAAACTAAGACAATGAAGAAACGAAGGAACAGTAAAATAAGGCAAAAGCAAATAAGAACCAACAATATTCCTGAAGCAAATTGATTAATCAATATTCCTGAGTCTATAATATAGCTCATGCAGTCATGCCCCCTTTCCCTCATGCCAGTGACATGCCAAGCCATAATTCTTCACAACATGGCAAACTAATTAATAGTTTTCCCTTTATAATTCACAGGGAAGAACAAAAACCCTAGTACGATCGATTAGAGTAGGAGTATTCAAGTGATCCTAATGACTAAATATTTTAAGTAATAAGAGTACCTTGCTAAAAGACATTAATATACCCCAGATTTTTTTTCTTTCAGTACCTATTGCCATGGGTTTTCTGTCATCTTCCACTCTTTGAACTGTTGGTACTTCTACAATGAGTTGGAACCATGACATGTGGCTCCTCAATTAGTAGCAAAAAAATTTTGGAATCAAGCAAGTTGCTGCCCAAATTTGTATGGAAGGGACATTCAACCTGACCCTTGTGAACATTTGCAGTCTGATCCATAATCTTTGACTGAACTAGCTGATATTGATACTACTGATGGATGTGAACTATGGTTGGTGCCAATGAAATTAGACATTTAAATGTAAGTACATAGCCTATAAGGCTCCAAGGTGTCTCAAGAACATTATTAATGAAAGGGTAAAGTACATACGAAAACTAACTCCATTTGGCTCTGAGGGCTGACAGTAGAAAGCAAAATTACCCTTATTAAAAGCCACACTATAAAACATGAGCAAATGATCTGTAAACAAAGCTACCCGCCTATCAACTCTTATCATACCCCTACCAAACACAAAGGTATAAACACAACATTCAACCAAAAAAACTACTCAAGCTACCTAAAGACTAACGCAAAGTGAAGCACAAACTCTGCTCGTCACCGCCGTCATCCAATGCCACATTCACCACCACATACCACCACCAAACAACATTCGCAAGTACCATTTCCAAAACAAAACAGATACCATCGAATAACTAGCCTCAATGTTGCTTGATACATGCAAGAGAACTGTGAAGACTGAACTTACAACCAAATCTACAGAACTTATTAAGCACGCATAATCAGCAGTCCTACCAACAAACCCAACCAACAACGAAGTTGCAGAAACCAACAAAGAGCAGACAACCCCCATTTCTAACGCCAATAAGCACGCAAGTAGGAAAACATTACAAGCACACAAACTTATTGAACAATTCGTTGGACAATACTCAACGCAATTACCGCAAAATATACAGATTCCAAAATCAACCAAAATATACAGATTCCAAAATCTCAAAATCCCAATTTTCAATCAAAAAATGGGTAAATCTACAGAACTTACACGAAATAGCAGTATTAGGGGGAAGAGAGAAAAGAGACATGTCTTCGCCGGAAAGTGGCCGGCGACATCGCCGGCAGGTGGATGTTCGATCGTTGTGTCTTCACCGAAAATTAGACGGCGTGAGTGGCCGCTGGTCGATGGAAGGCACGCGGTGTACAGTGAGGTGTACCGTGAGGCTTCGCTGGGAAGATTCACTGGTGTCGTCGAGGTGACGTCGGTGTACCGTGAGGCTTTGCCGGGAAAGTCGGCGGTGTAAGGGTTGGTAGATGCGTGGCCGGGATCTCCAAAGGTGGATGTGGCGTCGCCGTGGACGGCGTGAGGAGCCGCTGGTCGATCGACTGTACACCGATCCTTATGGGGTGGCAGTGACGTCGCTCCATCTGATCAATGGAAGGCACGCCGGAAGATCCTAGTGGGTGGCGATGACGGCGCTGTGTCTTCGCCGGGAATGTCGTCGGCGTAAGGAACTGGAGAGAGAGAGTCGCTGGTCGATCGACGGTACACCGATCCTTGTGGGTGGCGGTGACGTCGCTCCATCCGATCGATGGAAGTCACGCCAGAAGATCCCGGTAGGTGGCGGTGACGACGATGTGTGTTCGCCGGGAATGTCGCCGGCGTAAGGAACTGGAGAGAGAGTGTGAGTTGGTGCCGGCAGAGTAAATGAGGGGAGGGAGAGTAAATGAGGGGAATGAAGGGAATTAAAGGCTGGGTGACGTGGCGTGATCTAGACCCTTCCCTCCCACCCATGACGATCGGACGGCTTTGACAGGGTCACAGCACCACTGCTGTAACCCTAGCCACAGCAGTGGATCGGGATCCTCCTTGAGAGGAAAGTGCGTGTTTGGGGTGGAGTCGTTGGGATTGACCTCGAACTTGACCTCGTCCTGTTTTCATTTACTGCAAATTAGTGCAACAAAGGACTCTGGAAATTTCTGACACGAAATCTACGCGAGCAAGAAAGGTCCAAATCCATTTGTTGAAAACTACTTCGAGATAGTCGGTAAATCTTATTAACGGTGGTGATAGTGGTAACAGTGCTGGTGGTGGTGACGGTTTCAGTGATCCTCAAACGCTACTATTCAACACATGATCTAATGGAGTAAAGTTCATCCATTTTCGAATGAGCATGATGAAATGCTGGTTATCATGTCTTGCGAATACCAAACACGCAGCCAACAAAGTAGATCAAATTCAACACAAACATAGTGAAGATTTGGATTGAGAAGAAATTGTTGGCACAGGTGTAGTAGTGTTTTTAGCAAATCAGGGAGCCACTCCAATGGGGCAACGGGGAGTACGTGGTCAAAAATAAAAAATTAGCATGATGATTGTTTCCGAAGATAACTAAATCATGTACGTGGCGTGATGTATAAAATCCAAAATAGCATTTTGGTTGGACATCATTTGGGTTATGTAGTTTTAAAACCGTATAACGTCTGGGATTTAGCGTATGTTGCTTCCCTCGGCTCCTATCACGGATCCCCGATGTTATACAATTTCAGTTACAGTGTGGAGATTTATATACTGTTGTTGCTAATGTGCGCACGCGGAGCTAGAGTTGCAGGACAGTGGTGCAACAGGTTTTTGTCAAACCGCATTTGTCTTAATTCCGTGTGAAGTGGTTAATAATTAGAGCAAGGTATATGTGGTGTGCATAGCTTGATTGGGAAATGGTTTGATTGACATTTATTTCTTTCTTTGTTTTAGTGGTAGTGGTCAAGTTACAAAGACCCCACAAGTCATATCCCCTCCCCTCCCCGCCGGGACCCCGAAACCCCCATTTCTTCCTAGTATAACTCACCCCACCCTACCCTAACCCACCAGCAAACCCAGAACCAGGGCTAAGTCCCTCTACACCAAGCCTTCTTAAGACTACTACCGACACCCTCACTAACCCCATACCCAATCTCCATCACTGCACAGTAGTAAACGGATAAGAAGTGAATGCATAAAGCCGGAGAACCTTCTAGAAATTATGGTAAAAAACATCAATGAAAAACCGATCACCGTTGGTGAAACTCCGGAGGTGGAAAAGAAGAAGGTTTAGCATATCTACTTAGATCGACCGAGATTAGAAACTTATATGGTGGAAAAAATATTAAAACATTTTTATTTTGTTGATCGGGACAAGCATATAGAGCAACCATTGTTAAAAGTTGAGAATACTGGTACTAGGTGCTCTATCACGAGGAACCCTAAAAGTATGAAGTTAAAGCAAGGTGGGACGCTGGAATTTGGCTTTGCCTTTGCCTTTTGCACTAAGGTTCCCACTTAATAATAATCTAAGAAAAGATAGATACCTTAGCAGGTTGGTTGAACTTTTATGGCGCATAATGAAAAGGCTAGTCCAAGATTGGCCTACTCAAAAAGGCTAATTAAGCTCAGCTGTAATTGCACGTGGTTCGCTAACTTAATCAAGAAACCTGGTAAGGAGGTACAAATTCCACGAACATGGAAGTGAGAACTTGTCATTCGGGTTTGACTCAGCTTCGATAAATGGAGTCGTCCCCGTGAACAAGAAGACACCACTTACTCCATCTTCTTCCTTCTTCTTTTTTTGGCAAGACTTAGGGCCATTTGACACGATTTTTTTTTTTCTCTTTTTTTTTCAGTTTTAAAAATTGAAAAAAATATGAGTGTTTGGTAACACTTTTTTTTTTCTATTTAAAAAGTGACTTTAGTAAAAAAAAAGAGGAAAAAGCTTTTTTTTTTTTCCCTTTAATTTTTTTTTTTAAACCTCCACCACAACTCACCCACCGCCGGCAGTCACCTCCGGCAGCATATCTACTTAGATCGACCGAGATCGGAAACTTATATGGAGGTCGCAGTCTCCGATTAAATCTGGTAAGAAGTGTCGCGCCAACGACATCCCTCCAGTTGTGCCGCCGGCTACCTAGTGATTGCTCCATAAAGGATACTGTAACAAAAGATAGAAATATGGAAAACTACATACTAATCGATGGAGCTACCGTTGCCCCACGCGCGCAGAAGCACGGTAGGCCAGCCACAGTGACTTTTCTATGGTGGCTTAGTTTTAGAGACAAGGCAAAGAGAATTTTTTAGAGAGAGAATAGTTATTTAATTGTGTATCACATGATTTAATATCTTTCGTGTATAAACGTATGTATATACATAAATCATATAAATAAAGAACATAGATAAAAGAATAACATACATGACTAATTAATGAAATGTCCACTACTATTAAACCCAAAATTACGTCAATTTATATACAATGTTTTAGCACAAAACCCAACAAAGAGTTGGATTACGAAAAGGATGGGGGAGGGAAGGATGATGGTTGTTGGCAAAGAGTGCTTGCCCCGCAAGTGCGGTGGTGCGTTGTGGTGGTTAGTGGCAATGTCTCAGTGTGGTGATCAGCGATGGTTACTTTTGCTTTATAAAATGTGGTGGTTCGTGATGGTGGTGCGGTGTAATGGCAGCGAATGATGGTTCAGGGTTGGTTTGTGCTGTGTGGTGGCGGTGTTGTGCTGTGATTGGTGTGTTGGTGGTAGTGCTGGGTGGCGGTGTGATGGATGGAAAGAACCCAAAAAAACAAAAACAAAAAATTTACATTTTGGTATATTCGAACTTGACCCCTCCAGCCAAAAAATGGTTTTACTAAAAGAACTTGCCCAACCCGTTTAAATTTCTAACAACAGTGGAAGCCAAAATTTGAGTGAAATGTGCATGCATAGGTCATAATTAAAATGGTAAATAGTGCAAAAAAGAATCATGTTGTGATTACCACGTCTTCTATGATGCTCAATGGGTAATTATTTGGAGATCAAAATGATAACAAAGAGATAAGCCAACTCTCATTGTTACAAGCAAATTAGTTCAATTTTATTCGAGAAGTTACTCACTTCATCTAAGAAATACAGTTTCATTTGTCCTTGATAATAAGCACTTGTGTTTTCTTAGTTGGGAAGCATTTGACAATAGTGCTGGCAAAGAAGCATTGGCTTTCATTATACGCTAGGGTGCATTTATCTTTATGCTTTAGATGCTAGTTTACATACCTTTATGTTTGTCTTCAAAAAGTAAATTAGCAACAAAATGTATGTGGTAGTAATAAATGAGGGTGTGAAAAAGTAAATTATGGTATAAAAATAGTCATTTCCTCGCAGACAAGCAGCTTCCTTTTCCAGAGCTATAGATTTATCCTTTGAAGCCTAATCGGTAAAACATAGGCTTTCGATGCGAATCATCATCAATGTCCTGATGCCAGGCACAGGCACCATCACCATCGCCTAGCAACCATCCAAAAAACTTTGGCGGTCTGACACCAGAATATTCTAAAAACATTCCAACCGGTAGTCAAAGAATTCCACCGGCTGTCGAGCAGCTCCAGCTTTAGCATGGACAAGAACATGTACAGACCATATGGTCCATAACTCACTACATCAAACGGATACTAACGTTCTCATTGAGATAAGAAAAACAGAATAAATAAGTATCAGAGGAAGAACAGAGACAGATATTAGAGACTTAACAGTACTCTAAACCCTGTTCGCCATAAGAACATCCTCAACCAACAAAATATACATCATTTATCTGCTTAACTACTACGACAGCGGGAGAAATTGAGCATTTAAGACTAAAACCAAACAAATAACACCTCTCGATAAGTAGTATGTAAACTGTTCCGCAACAAACCATCTTACCTCCATTTCTCTGTAGACAGCAACTGCAGCATTAAACAGAAAACCCATCAAGTGCATGTATTTGGCGTCGAAGCCTATCTTTCCGTTTGTACCTTGGTCATATTATACAAATCAAAGGTGATTGATTAATAAGCTTCCACTTAAACTTGCCGTTTGGAAACAGTAACATAATGCAATGAGCTTCGACGTAACCTTGGCTGCCTTGTCTCTAAAATCCAAGGATCCACTCCGGAATTTCCATACTGTAGCCCACTTCAATGCCAAACCCACTTTCCCGTCTAAGTAAAAAGAAAAATGCATTTGTCCAAATCGAAATGCTCACCTCGGATGTTTATACACTGAAAGACAAGCCAGAAATATTTGTCTTGCGATCCTCTGAAGAGTTTGATTACTGGCATGCGTTGGTGCAACCCCCAAGGAAATTCTAAATATGCAGTGACAAAAGAAGGGCCAAACACCTAGAGCCATCCAGAGGTAGCCTATGCTACTACATTAGCAGACTCTAGCAGTCTTTTTTCAATCGCATGGTTGGTTGACTCAAGTTTTTCTTTACTTGTTTAACTTTTGCCTTAGAATCAGTTCCCCTAGCCCCATTCGAGAACTTCTGATTTCCCAAATGTGCACCGTTGTAAGAAGTATCTGCAGGTTGGCTTACCTGAATTCCGTGAGATTTCTTTGAGCGGGGTTTGAGATTTCTTTGGGCACTTGAAATTCGCGGTATGGTTGGTTGACTCAAGTTTTTCTTTACTTGTTTTTCTTTTGCCTTAGAATCAGTTCCCCTAGCCCCATTCGAGAACTTCTGATTTCCCAAATGTGCACCGTTGTAAGAAGTATCTGCAGGTTGGCTTACCTGAATTCCGTGAGATTTCTTTGAGCTGAATTTGAGATTTCTTTGGGCACTTGAAACTCGCGGTATGGTTGGTTGACTCAAGTTTTTCTTTACTCGTATTCCTTTTGCCTTAGAATTAGTTCCCCTAGCCCCATTCGAGAACTTCTGATTTCCCAAATGTGCACCGTTGTAAGAAGTATCTGCAGGTTGGCTTACCTGAATTCCGTGAGATTTCTTTGAGCTGAATTTGAGATTTCTTTGGGCACTTGAAACTCGCGGTATGGTTGGTTGACTCAAGTTTATCTTTACTTGTTTTTTAGAATTAGTTCCCCTAGCCCCATTCGAGAACTTCTGATTTCCCAAATGTGCACCGTTGTAAGAAGTATCTGCAGGTTGGCTTACCTGAATGGGTTCAGTAACTGCATTACGTAACTGATCGGGCTTGGATATATGACCATAGCTGTTATCAACAAAAGGAGGTGATTCGCCATCGGTTAGTGCTGGTCCTCCAGCCAAAAGACTTGTCCAGAGCCAGACACTTTTTGCTGCGGCAAGAAGCGGCACTGATGCTCTTTGAGGTTGTGCTAGGAGAATATTATATGTCCTCATACGTAGCTGGTGGAGAGCATTTGAGAAGTCTCGATCGCCAGAAATCAGCAAATAATTACCGGGCGCGGGATTGTCCACTGCCCAGAATAACATGTCCACTAAAATTTTTTTGTCGCTAGCATCTTTAACACCTGTACACAAAATTTGAAGTTTTTGGAAATGTCCAATTAATAGATATACAGTAATTATTACAAGTAATGATCATTACAAGAAAGTACATTAAAAAGGAGGAGGAGATGCATGTTTGTTTGCATTAGTGAGGGGGTGCTTAAAATAAAGCTCACAATGAGAGCAGAGGCAGTTGCCTTAAAGTCCCTCACATAATTGTCAAAACCATCCAACACAGTGCCACCAGGAAACATATATTCAAACTTACATCAGAAAGTAGAAAGCAATTACCATACTTGGAAACATGCAACCAAAAGAAGGCAATAATTATTTTTCCTCTTCTCTTATTTCTTGAAAAGGTGGAACTCCAATTCACGATTCTTCAGCAGATGAAATAAGCAGCGTATCACAAGTATGGCCACCATATTTCAGAGTAAGAAAATCTTCCTCAAGCAAGAATTTTTTAGTAATACTAGTACAAACACAAGTAATTACATAAAATCCTCCTTTTGATTAAAACAAAAACTAACAAATGACGGATTAAGAAAAAAAATGTCATATTTATCAAATGAGGATTACTACCACTCAAGAAGGCATCAGTTCAAACTTCAATCGTCTCTGTTTCACCCAAAACCTGAATAGCGTCTACATTCACACCTTCTTTAACCGCATTTGTGAAACTTTCTTTACATTTGTGGCATAAAACGGTATTCGGTAACAAATGACTTTTGAAAGGTGAGTCGATCAAAGAAATTTAATTTAAGCCCATCCTCACATCCCTCACAAAAAAAACGCGGAATCAAGGCAAAATAGTGTTTCCTCTTCTAGAAAGAAAGATCCACTGATCAACACACTCAGCATAAATCAGTCACAAACAAAAAATAAGTAATTGAAATGCTTAATGAAGCCATATCCTCGTGAGATAGACCTAACAGTGAAGGATTAATTCCACGCCCTTTTTCTTTTACCAACAACTCTGTTTACATGTTAATGCTAGCAACAGTATACAGTGACGACTGAATATTCAAAGGCGTGCCAGAAAATTACTCACCACAAATAGGAGCACATATACCAACGCAGAATGGTGAGTATCCTTTTTTAGAAAAAAGAAAATCTACTGATCATAAAAATTCAAGCTCAAATTACTGGCATAGTCATCCAAACCCGCGAAAATTAGGTGAGTCCACTGGTCATCACTCATCATGTCAGATATACCATGATCAGATCACCACACTAGACAGAATTATACAGAAAAACACGCACAAACTGAGAAAAGATGCATCGGCAACGTATCAATCTCACCGCAGCTCACCTCGATCTGATCGCCCCAAGCACAAAAACGAACACTTTCGTTCGTCTCTCTCTCTCTCTCTCTCACACACACACACTCACTAAAAAGCACAGAGACAGGTGTACGCATGTGTACATGTACATAGGCATACCTGCGGGGACGTGGTTGAGGGCAATGCCGGTGCTGTTGAGGGCCTGCTGGACGGAGGAGGGGATGCCGTTGGTGTCGCCGTAGGCGGAGATGGAGACGGGGCCGCAGTACCCCATCTTCACCAGCGCCGTCGTGATGTTCTGCGCAATCGCGTGCGGCTCGCACCCCTTGGGCACCTGGCAGTTCTCTATGTCCCACCACACCGATATCTTCGCCTTCCCGTACTCCCCCGCCTCAACCGCCGCCCCTCCACCGCCGCCCATCGCTGGGATCCACTCGAGGACAATCACGTCGGTACTGATGTTCGCTAGCGTGCGCACGCGGGTCGGAGGGCGCAGGATAGCGCTGCAGCAGGTCTTCTTCTCTTTTTTTCGAAGGGGGATCGTTAACGATTAGAGCGAGGTGCACAGAATACAGATTAATTGAGAAGGTAGTGGTATGATTGCGGGGTTTTAAGTTACGGATGAGTTCTGTTAGGGAAAAAAAAAGAGGGATTCGGGGCACATGGAAGGGGGAGAGATCTGACTAATGCGATTTTCGGGATAATCAATTCTGGGTGGGGGGAGTGAGGGTGGGGTTTTAGGAATCTGGCTTTGAGCGTCCTTTGTATCTATTTTTTGTATGTTGTATTATGTTTAATGATCTTCCGCGCTGTATTGAGACTATTTGGTTCGGATTTGGTAAGTGACGGTAGAAAGATGAAAAATTGCGGTGTTGAAGGTATCTAGTTCTATGTTGCGCCTTCTTAGATGGTTGTGCTCACATTTGGGTCATACGGTTCATTGTTGTCTATTGTATTGTTACCACCTTGTACTTTGTAAATTCTTATTATTGTAACGCGTATTAGTTTATTAGGTTTCTCATTAATTTTTTACTTTTACAGTCATGTATACTAAATCATGAGAATGTCGTGACTTGATATCTGTAAACTCCAGAATATAGCAAATTTATAACTTTAAATTATCAATACAATTCTCCTATACTATATAAAAAAAAAGGGGGAGAATGGTAGAGATAATCGGGTCGAGCAGGCAATGACTAATGAGAAGTTATAAGCCCAATAATAGTGTTATTAAATTTCTTACAAAGAAAATAAAAAAGGCATTTAAAAAAGGAAAAAGAAAAATCCCCTCATACTGTTCATTTGTCCTTGATAATAAGCACTTGTGTTTTCTTAGTTGGGAAGCATTTGACAATAGTGCTGGCAAAGAAGCATTGGCTTTCATTATACGCTAGGGTGCATTTATCTTTATGCTTTAGATGCTACTTTACATACCTTTATGTTTGTCTTCAAAAAGTAAATTAGCAACAAAATGTATGTGGTAGTAATAAATGAGGGTGTGAAAAAGTAAATTATGGTATAAAAATAGTCATTTCCTCGCAGACAAGCAGCTTCCTTTTCCAGAGCTATAGATTTATCCTTTGAAGTAGGGGTGAGCATTTAAACCGTAAAAATCAATTCAACCGTAAAAACTGAACCAACCAATCCGACAAATTTCAAACCGATCGCAAAAACAATTGGTTTGATTTTTTTTCATAAACCGCATGTCCGGTTCGGTCGGTTCGGTTTGATTTTTTTGAAACCATTCTAAACCGAACCGACCGTATACAATATAATATATAATTTTTTTAAAACTAACACCAGTTAGTTTTAACTGAATTAGGTAGTTAAACTTAACCCTTCTTATAAAATATCAGTAACCCACTAAGTCACTAACCCTAAATCCTAATTCTATCTTTTCTTCAATCGCCGTCCACTGCCCCACGCCCAGATCTTCTCCCCCAGGACCACTACCTCACACTCCACGCCTCAGCTCAGCCCTCAACTCTCAACTCTCCACCACGGCAGCGCCTCTACCAAGGCAGCGTCTCCACCACGGCAGCGCCTTCTTCTTCAGCGTCGTCTCTTCAGCCGCCGCCTTCTCTAATCGCCATCTCAACGGCTCAACCTCCCATAGCTGTGCATCTGTGTCTCCTCCTGCCGTCAACTCTCAACTCTCAAGGCAGCACAGCCACCATGGCAGCTCCTCTACCAAGGCAACGTCTCCACCACGGCAGCGCCTTCTTCAGCGTCGTCTCTTCAGCCGTCGCCTTCTCCAGTCGCCATCTCAACCTCCCACAGCTGCGCATCTGTATCTCCTCCTGTCGTTGCCTCCTATTTCCTCTAGCCTCCAAGGTAATGTCTCCCCTTTGAGATGTGCGCGTGTGTAGTGTTTACATATAACTAATTGTGGTGGACTGAAAAATGGTGTAGTGCAATGGTAGTGAAATATGGTATGTGTATGTGTTTAACCCAGCGATGTGAGGCCCGTGTGTGTGAGTTTTTGTAAGGGTCCAATCTGCTGTGATTTAGGTCTAGGTGTCATGGAGTAAACTGCACGAGGGAGTAGATGAAAATGGTGTTATGGTTGTATGAGTTTTGGAGGGTAAGTGGTAAGGTGTATGTGTGAGTGTAGGTGAAATGGAAAGGTTTAAAGCCTGCACAACAGCCGTGAAGGAGTGTTTGTGAGAATTTTTGTGTGTATAAACTGAATGTGTGATTTCAGTGAGTGTGAATTAGTGTTTATTGTGTGCGATTTAGTGTAAGTATTTGGGTAGTGGAGAGTGTTGATTGTGTGCATAAGAGTTGTGTATATGAGAGTCATGTGTGTTGAGTAGTAACAAACCCACTGCCGTGACAGACAGTGGCCTTGCTGTGGGTTGTTGGGTGTTGAGAAGATGTTGCTTTGGCATCCTTTATCATCGCTTTGTACCTTTTTCATTGTGTTTTTCCCCTTTGCGTCACTGATTTTTCTTTCATTGTATTTTTTCAGAAATTTTTCTTTCATTGTATTTTTTCAGAAATATAGATTATATGCTGGTTGAAGGTTGATTGGAATGAAGGTTTTGAAGATGCTTGTTTGGTTTAAAGACTAAAGAGGACTTCTTTCTTCTTTAAGTTAATCTGATAATTTGATTTAAAGCTTAACAGATGCTATGTAAGGAGTTATTTTCTTTTTTCTTTTTTTTTTGTTATAAAGTAGAATGTCATATTATATGAAACGAGTTTAGCACCACATGGTGATTACAGACAAGGAAAACAAAGAGCTACACTTCGATCAAAGTTAAAAGGGCTACAAACAGAGCTAGGAATAATATATAAAGCAAAAGACACGCTCAAACAAAATGGAAATAGAGATCTCGTTACGGCAAAAAGTCATGCACCCAGTCTTGGAAGACGGTAACACGTGCATGGCAGGCAAAAGCAGCTAGAGATCTGGATTCCTTAATCTGAGACGGCGTGGCTCTGTCAAAGCTGATCTGATGGAAGTCTGATAGCATATAGCAAAAGTCATACATAATAGGAGCGGTGGTATCAGGGATCTCCACCATATCCGAGAGCTGAGTAAGCAAAAAATTTGAGTTAGTGAGAATTTTAATATGTAAGAGATTGTGCTTCTTTGCCCATAAAGAAGATGTAAGCAAGCCTTTAGAGAGTGCATTCAAATCGTCAGATGCTAAAAAAGAAATTGCTGCTGAGCCGCATCGAAAGCCATTTTCCGTAAGACAGTAAAGCCCCAAACCCGATTTCAGTGTGGCTTTATTGAAACAGACATCGATAACCATTCTAAGAGGTTTCACTGTCACACAATTGCACCGGTTGATGACGGGAGTGATAGCTGAGAGTGAAGCAACCATCAGAGGCGCTGTTTTATTGATGGCGGGAGTAGAGGGTGAACAGCGTCGAATAAGCGTTGCACCAATATTCTGGGTTAAGGTTGCAATATTATTGATGATAAGAATAGGCTGGAAGGGGGTTTGTCTGAAGATCAAATGATTTCTATGGATCCAAGGGCACCAAATGGTGGGTATAATCTGAATGGATTTGGGTAATAAAGACCGGCGACATGCGGGGTTGATAATCCAATTTGAAAGCCATTCGGTGAAGGAAGATCCTACAGTTTGACTATGAAGACCTGTCATTCCCCCAAACCATATGGATCTGACCGCTTGGCAAGAGAAGAATAGGTGATCGACTGTTTCCGGTTGATCTAGACGAATAGGGCACACGTCAGAAGGGGAGAGTCGTATTTTATGTCGGTGGAAGTATAAGGGGAGCCTATTCCATAAAAGCTGCCATATGAAGAAGATTAGTTTAGAAGGGATTGGTAGTGACCAAACATTCTTCCAAAGTGCAGGATGCGAAACGGATCTCGATGGTTGGACAATATGAGTCGCAGAACTGTGTTGGTATAGCATATTGTACGCTGAAGGAACGGTGTAGTCACCATTATTAGTACACCTCCGTACTAAGGTATAGTCAATTTCGTGGGGGGACAGGTGGATGGCTTGAGTCTAGGCTGCAATGTCAGCTGGGAATCGGGCATCTATCAAGGAGGTGTTCCAAATTTTGTTCTGAATGAGATCTTTCACTACTGAGGCAGGGTGATGAGTGGAGTTTGTGATGGTAAGGGGAGGGGTTTCTATATTATGGATCCATTCATCGTTCCAAATATAAATACTTGAACCATTTCCGACCTGCCACCTGAGTCCTGATGTGATGACGTGCCGTCCTGCTAAAATACCTCGCCATCCCCACGAGAGGTTACCTAAAGAGGGGCTATTACTAAAACTTGTTCGAGTACAATATTTTCCTTTAAGAACTTTTGCCAAGATTCACTCGGGTGCTTTTAAAATTTTCCAACTTGTTTTGGCAAGCAAAGCTTGATTGGATAATCGGATGTCCGGATGTCCTTGAAGCCGAGTCTTCCCAACGTTTTGGGTGCACATAAGGCCTTCCAGCTAATCCAATGTATAGAAGAGGTACGGTTCGACCCTGCCCACCAGAACTTACGCAGAAGTGAGTTAATGGAGTTGCAGATATTTTGGGGGAATAAACAGATCTGTAAGTGGTAGTTTAGTAATGCCGAAAGCACAGAGGAGATGAGGGTAGCGCGCCCTGCTTTATTGAGGAGGACACCTTTCCACCCGGCGTATCGCGACTGTATTTTACCTACAAGATTCTGGAAGAATTGATGTCTGCCAGTGACAATATCAAGAGTGCAGCCTAGATTGCCAAACAAGTTTAAAATTTGTAAACCCAGCGCTTGCGCCAGATTTGTGGCCCTGTTTGCTTAAGTGTTTGGACTCATCGTGAGCGACGACTTAGAAAAATTAATCTTTTGCCCTGATGCTTCACAATAGTGATCCAGCTTTGCCTTAAGGGCAGAGCAGCAGTTGGTTGACATTTTGGTGAAAATAAGAATATCGTCAGCGAAGAAAAGATGATTGATAGGCGGGCTATTCCTCCCAGCTTGTATCCCAGGGATTTGTCCAGAAGCTTGTGCATTGTTGAGGGAGGATGAAAGAGCTTCAGCACATAAGACGAACAGATACGGAGACAGAGGGTCTCCTTGCCTAAGGCCACACGATGGGTAAAATCTTCTAGATGGGGATCCATTAATAAGAACATGGTAATAGGTAGTGGATACACATTGCATAATAAGGCGGATAAAGTGGCCAGGAAATTTGAATTTCTTAAGGACTTCTTCGAGGAACGACCATTCCACCCGATCAAAGGCCTTGCTCATATCCATCTTGATGGCTCCCAAATAAGATTTACCCTTCTTGTGTTGCCTGATTTTGTTCGTTAGTTCTTGAGCTATCAGCACATTGTCACTAATATGCCGCCCTTGGACATACGCATTTTGGTAGTCAGAGATAAGGGAATTTAAGAGGGGTTTGACTCTATTTGCTATGGTTTTGGATATGACCTTGCAGATGGTGTTGCATAAAGAGATAGGTCGAAAATCCTCCGGCTTGACAGGATTGACACATTTGGGAATGAGAACTATGAAGGAGCTGTTTGCTTCACGTAGCATAAAACTAGATCTAAGAAAAGAGAGGGCCGCTACTGTGATAGGTCTCGCCATAAAGTGCCAGCATTTTTGGTATACAATAGCAGGGATACCATCTTGTCCTGGAGCTTTCAGGCCTTTTATTTGAAATAAGGCGGTCTTGATTTCCGAGGCAGAGAAGGGGCGGGCTAAAGTAGAGATTTGGGAAATGTCAAGCTGTCTGGAGATTTCATTGGTACATGAAGGAAGACTCCCGGACGAAGAGGCTTGGGTACTGAAAATCTTGGCAAAGTGTTTTAGGAAGCAATCAGTTATAGTCGAATGAGATGTATGGCTGCCACCTTCAGAGTCTAGAATACTGATGATTCTATTTTTGTTTCTACGAACCATAGTCGAGGCATGAAAAAACTTAGTATTTCTGTCTCCCAACCTCAACCAATTAATCCGAGACTTCTGTGCCCAATATATCTCTTCACATTCCAAAAGCCAGTACAACTTCATTATTTCTGATTTTTCCAATACTTGGGCATCCGGATTGGGCACTAGAGTTTGAAAGTGTGATAACCGTTGGATAGATTCCTTAATCTGAGAGTCTAGGCCTATAAATCTGTGCTTGTTCCAACTCTTTAAAGCTTTAAGCATTTCTTTTCCCAAAGAAACCACTTTAAACAGTGGGTAGCCGTCAATTCTTAGTTGCCAGGAATTTCTGATCACCTCCATTCCTTGGTGATGTTTGAGCCACATTGCTTCAAAGCGAAAAGGACGCGGGTATAAGGCATTAACAGGTGAACTGTCGAGGAAGAGGGGCGTGATTTGACGACTGAATACCTAAATTCTTGACAAAAGCTTGAGTAAAGGTTGACAGCCACTTTGAGTTAGCGCAACATATGTCAAGTCGTTCATATGTGCGAGAGTGGCCATCATGGTTATTGGTCCAGGTAAAAGCTGGGCCGATCCACTTAACGTCAATTAGCCCAAGATGTTGCATAAAGTTGTTGAGGTGATTATGTCCGGGACTAGACAGGAAATTGGGCCCGATTTTGTCAGCCGTGCACATAACTTGGTTAAAATCTCCAATAAGCACAAGGGGAAGCTGAATACTAGTGAGGATAGATAAGAGATGAGTCCAAGTATGTTGCCGTTTGGTAAGATTAGGATGCCCATAGATGAAGCCGGCAACCCAAGGAAGGTCATTGTTTGAAATAAATTCCACGAGGATGAGATTTTTGTCGGAATACAGGACCTTACCCGAAACATCATCCGTCCATCCTACCCAAAGACCACCTTTGGAACCAAGCACTCCACCGGAGTCCAACCCCGCGACTGACGAGAAACCTAATTTGGCAAATTTTGAACTGACGAAAGAGACCGATTTTTTTTGTCTCGTGAAGAAAAATACATGAAGGCTTGTGCTCACGGGCCATTTTGATCGCTGCGCGAACTGTGCGTGCTTGGCCAAGCCCGCGACAGTTCCAGCTGAGAACTTTCATTGAGGGTGAAGGGGTTGCGAAGGGACAACACCCGAAACCCTAGAAGCGCAACTATTGAAGGATGAAATGTCAAACGACCAGAAAGGATTATCACGTTCAACAAGTGACAGTTTCTTTCCCTTAAGAGAAGTCACTACTGAACCTATGATTTCTAAAGTAATCCGAATATTAGGAGGGTGGAAAGGGCTATGAGAAGCAAGTTGATCTGTGCGTCTACGTTTGACAACCGAGATAAAGGGTTCACGTTGATAAGGAGGAGTTAAAGGAGGATCCCATTGCCAAGAGTGGCACGGTTTTTTTTGTGCGGTAGGAAGATAGAGACTACAAGATTCTAAGATCTTTCGTTTCCTTTTGTGTTTCCTTTTAGTACAGACATGCAGTAACATAAATAAAGACAAGGTAAACCGGCTGTAAAAAGGTAATTGAACCTGGAGATATAGTGGCAGTGCAAAAACCATCGAGTTTCCTCTTTTTTCCAGATGGTTCTTCAAGACTATCCTTAGACTTCAGGCTTTCCCGTTTGACCCCGGTTTGAAGCGTAGAAATGTCGCATGACGCTTGAAGTGCAGGAACTTCATAAGTGTCCAAATCTCCATCAGAAATGTCGTCGAAGTCAGGAGCGGTGAAAATAGTGCCTCCGTTTACCATATGATGTGATGGCGGGTTGAAGAGTGTCACCGTTTGATTGGCGGTGACAGAAGAACGGTCTGAATACTCCAATGTCGCTGCATAATTCTGGGAAGAAAAGGCAGCTTGATGTATGTTGAGGGTAATGTCCTGCTTGAATTTTAGAAGGAGATAATGTTCATGAAGTTGAGGTATCTCTGGAGCAAGAGGTTCCTGTGGAACATGGAGAGGGGCAGCAGTCTGGAGAAGATGGTTACCAGAGAAGGTTGCTGGTGGGTGAAGAAAGCTTAGAGTTAAGCTTCTGTTAAGGCTCGAAATAGAGCTTGGGCTGGCAACGATTGGGCTGAAGGAGTGTTGTTGGGTCACGACCAAGTCTGGGGTGATTTTAGAGTCGGTATTGGGCTGTGGGATTTTGTCTTGGCCCGGGTAAGAGAAATGAGGGTTTGTTTCAGCACCAATGCTGTGGGCTAAAAGGTTAAGTCCAGATTCGGACAGGCCCAATATCAACTGGGCCAGCTTGCATTTGAGGGAAGGCTGGCTTGGCAAGGTGAGAGGGGGGCCCGAATAAGAGAAGGGAGCAGGTTCATGATTTAGAGAAAATATCTCTGGATTGCTCTCAAGTGTGCAAATCTGAGCAAGATTGGATTTTCCTGTTTCGGCTCCTACTCCTGACAGCCTCCCATCTGAAGATTTTGGTAGAAGAAATGGAGGTCCAGAGATTACGCCCCCTTGTAAGATTGGAGATGTGGTAGGTGAAGGGCTCAGAAGTTGTTGGCATGTCGTCATGGAATTTACCAACTCCCCATTTGTCAGAGAAAGGATGTCAGATATGGGTTGTGTTACCGGCGCGTGGATCTCATCTTCCTGCCCGATTGCTACAGGTGAATATTCCGGTGAGAAAAAAAACATCAACATCCTCTGATTCATCTGGCGGCGGTATGTCACTATTGTGGCTGCCAATAACGCTAATTTCTTCTGGGTCTGCATCTTCACCGAAATCGTTAATGATTTCATGTTCATCTTCCCAAATGTCGTTCCAACCTTCTTCATCGAAGTTTGCTTCAATTTGTTCCAGATTGGCCATTAGTTCGGCCATGTTTAGTGCATGATTTTCAATGGCATTAAGTTGTGGATCATCCTCGGCAAAGATTTCTTCGTCCATGTGTTCTGCATAATGATTGTTCGGATTGATGACTACGTTAGGTGCTTGATTTAGAACTTGATTGTAAGCTGCTTCATACTCCATGTCTTGTTGATGTGCATTCCCTTCAAAATGTGGTTCTGGGGACATATTTTCTCCAGCATTTTCGCCCGTGACAGAAACTGGAGAGTTGGGTGCCGTTGTATATATATCATCGTCACTTGTCGGCGGGGTTGGGTTGGGCGAGAAGGCGTCATAAGTTTGATTGAGATGTATCCCGAGATGATCGCGGTATATAGCAATACGCGAGGTGCGATTCCAATCTGAATTTGGCAGAGCTCTCATAGATCATGCGAATAACAGATAGCCTTCCGCAAAGAAAGTAGGATACAGATTTGGTCTAGAAAGATGGGCGGTGCGCCTGGTGAGGGAGTCAATAACATCAGCGATGGATGAACGACAATTGGTATTTTCATGTCCTATTTTCCCACACCTGTAACATGCTGTGAAGACGCGCTCGTACGAGCATTGGAGCAGCTGTACACCCATATCATCTAGGAGATGGAGGAAGACAGCCGGGAGCAAAGGTTCATCAACGTAGGTCCGGATCTTGATGCGAAAGTAATCTGTGAATGTGGTACGTCGCTCCGACCAGTCGATCGCGAGCAAGATGCCTGCAGCATGGCCAATTTTCTCCGCAAGGTAGTAGTGATAGCAATCATTGGGTGCATTATGGACTTGCATCCACAAGTCAGCAGTTGGGAATTTAACAGTTTTGTAAATCACATGAGGATACCAAGGTTGTAAGAGAAGAAGTGCCCCAAAGAAATTCCATGGCCCATGCGTGAGAACAATGTAAGCATCCGAGGCGGAGTCAAATTCAAAGAGAAAGACGTTGGGAACTTTGGTGACACGGACGGGGCCATCTAGTGCCCAACATTCATCCACACGGGACTGAATCTTGCTTTGGGAGAAGAATCTAGTGTCCTGGAATTTCCCCAGAAGTACGTGGTCTTTGCCTTCGCGTGCGATCCTGACTAAGCCTTCATTGAGGGGTAACAGGCATGATCTGAGATCTAAGGGTTGCTCCTCCCTAATATTTCCATCAGGGTGAAACATGTTGGACAGAGGTTGAGCTACTAAGGTTGGTGGAAGAGTCAACTGGAGGACAGGATTGCTGAGGTGCAAAGGAGGTTAAGGCCAAGACACGTTAATGTCACAAGCACAGGTCAGGGTTTGTGTATTGTGGGATGATGAATCTGTAGATGGGCTAAGCTTGAGAATCATGGGGATGAAGGCTATTGGAAAAAGTAGAAGTGGGTTGGCCGGATTGGAACAGTCACAGTTAACCAAGGAAAAACAGAGCTAGAGAGAAAAACGAGCGGAGGCCAGTTATTTTCTTTTGAATGTTATGTAATTTTCATTAGAATCTTAATAAGTGCTATGTAATGATTTGTGTGTAATAAGTTATTTTCTTTGGATGTTATGTAATCTAATTAGAATTTTAGTCTTATGAGCTAAGATCTGCTGAATTACTTGAGTTTTGTTACAAATTTTTAGTTATTTTGGGCCTAGAATGGAATCTAGCCTAAACCGATTTAATCCGTTCAAACTGAACCGTTCGATCCATCTAATCCGGTTCGGTTTATTTTTTCCCAAACCGATGTTGGTCGGTTCGGTTTGGTATTCAACCTCCAAACCGAACCGACCGAACCATGCTCAGCCCTACTTTGAAGCCTAATCGGTAAAACATAGGCTTTCGATGCGAATCATCATCAATGTCCTGATGCCAGGCACAGGCACCATCACCATCGCCTAGCAACCATCCAAAAAACTTTGGCGGTCTGACACCAGAATATTCTAAAAACATTCCAACCGGTAGTCAAAGAATTCCACCGGCTGTCGAGCAGCTCCAGCTTTAGCATGGACAAGAACATGTACAGACCATATGGTCCATAACTCACTACATCAAACGGATACTAACGTTCTCATTGAGATAAGAAAAACAGAATAAATAAGTATCAGAGGAAGAACAGAGACAGATATTAGAGACTTAACAGTACTCTAAACCCTGTTCGCCATAAGAACATCCTCAACCAACAAAATATACATCATTTATCTGCTTAACTACTACGACAGCGGGAGAAATTGAGCATCTAAGACTAAAACTAAAACAAATAACACCTCTTGATAAGTAGTATGTAAACTGTTCCGCGACAAACCATCTTACCTCCATTTCTCTGTAGACAGCAACTGCAGCATTAAACAGAAAACCCATCAAGTGCATGTATTTGGCGTCGAAGCCTATCTTTCCGTTTGTACCTTGGTCATATTATACAAATCAAAGGTGATTGATTAATAAGCTTCCACTTAACCTTGGCTGCCTTCTCTCTAAAATCCAAGGATCCACTCCGGAATTTCCATACTGTAGTCCACTTCAATGCCAAACCCACTTTCCCGTCTAAGTAAAATGAAAAATGCATTTGTCCAAATCGAAATGCTCACCTCGGATGTTTATACACTGAAAGACAAGCCAGAAATATTTGTCTTGCGATCCTCTGAAGAGTTTGATTACTGGCATGCTTTGGTGCAACCCCCAAGGAAATTCTAAATATGCAGTGACAAAAGAAGGGCCAAACACCTAAAGCATGTTATACCTAGAGCCATCCAGAGGTAGCCTATGCTACTACATTAGCAGACTCTAGTAGCAAGGACCTACAACTCTTCAACCTTGGACAGAGTTCATTTCTAAAATATCTTACTTGGCTCCGTCCGATCAAGCAATGCTCTCTAATTTCCCTAGAAAAAAGAACTAGAAGAAGTAACAAGTTTGAAGGCAAACCATCCTAATGCACCTAGTGTACTAGTCCACTAAACCTTGAGGCAGCTAAGCATAGCATTAATAATCCGCAGGGAATCTATGCATCACCATAAAACCGTCGCCAACTCTGACCAACCAACCAGTATAAAGTTTTTTATTTGATGATTACCTAAAGCACCTTAACACTCCGAATCAGTGTTGGTTTCTGCAAGAGTGATCGTAATCGGTTTCCATCCTGACTCATGTTGTACAATCCACTTCTTTTTGTTTACTGCCATGTGCAAAATCCTAAGTATGTCACCCAAAGCAAGCTCCTTTAAGCACATAGTCTTCACAATAGTTGCTGCTTCATACCTATACAAAACAGTAATAAAATTTTAATGTTACACTGAATTATAATAACAGAGGAGAAAAAAAAAAGCTTTGAACACACTCGCATGCATATATACCTGCATTCAGAAGCCGCTATAGCACATCGTCCAACAGAGGATGTCAAAAAATTTTGAAATTCATCCCATGTTGCTTCTGGATACTGTTTAAGTTTGCCAACAATAGGGTTCACGATTGGCCATAATTTCTCATTCTTAGGAACATATAACTGCAAAGCGCCTAAATTTTGTTTTACTACCAACTGTTGCTCGATGGCGCTGTCTACGGCCTTCTTAACATCAGTATTTTGCTTCTTTGGCTCCCCATACCGTATACAATCAGCTATATTTGCTTCAGTTGGCATAATCTTCTCACTTTTTAGGGTGTTCAAGGCAAGCCAGATAACCCCAATAAGGCTCTGAATATATTCAGAAGGTATGGGGCATCCAGGAGTCCCCCATACACCGCTACCAGAGATGTTAGCCGTACCCATTGTTGAGGATGACGGAGGAAACTTCGAACAAACAGATGGGTACTTCTTGTTAACTTTATCATGGTTCTTTGTAGATTTCTGGTGCAAAATATGCCCTTTTTGTGGACTTTCTAAGTTTGCATGATTTGGAGTCTCACAACTCGAATTTTGATTCAGCTCAGCTCCATTGCATGAGTGAAAAGGAGGAGGATTGTAATCTCTGTTAGTATATTCAGAGAGGTTTAGTTTACCAATATCAGGCACATTTGTTGGGGGACCTGAGGTAAAGATGTGCCCATCTGGTCGGGGAGGCATAAAATGAGGAAAA
This sequence comes from Escallonia rubra, assembly GCA_033065855.1. Classification (NCBI taxonomy): domain Eukaryota; kingdom Viridiplantae; phylum Streptophyta; class Magnoliopsida; order Escalloniales; family Escalloniaceae; genus Escallonia; species Escallonia rubra. Next base: position 47,343 of record JAVXUO010003092.1, read on the forward strand.
TGGTTTGGCAGATAAGGTGGAAAAAAGCTACCTGGTGCAAACGCAGTTGCAGGTTGTGGAGGTAAGTTGCTTGGCCTTAGTGGTTGTGGATGATAATTTTCATAAGAGCTCTGAAAATTATTGCTACTAGTCCTCGAAAAATCACGACTGCCAGGAAAAACATTCGGGACAGCTCCACCAAGAGGGGCTTTGGCATTATAAGAACCGGATAAGTCCTGGGGATCATTGAAATGATTAGGGTGCGAAGATCCCGTTTGACGAAAGTTTGCACTGTCATAATATTCTTGAATCCCTGTAGGGGCACTTGAAACTCGCGGTATGGTTGGTTGACTCAAGTTTTTCCTTACTTGTTTTGCTTTTTGCTTAGAATCAGTTCCCCTAGCCCCATTCAATAACTTCTGATTTCCCAAATGTGCACCGTTGGAAGAAGTATCTGCAGGTTGGCTTACCTGAATGGGTTCAGCAACTGCATTACGTAACTGATCGGGCTTGGATATATGACCATAGCTGTTATCAACAAAAGGAGGTGATTCGCCATCGGTTAGTGCTGGTCCACCAGCCAAAAGACTTGTCCAGAGCCAGACACTTTTTGCTGCGGCACGAAGCGGCGCTGATACTCTTTGAGGTTGTGCTAGGAGAATATTATATCTCCTCATACGTAGCTGGTGGAGAGCATTTGAGAAGTCTCGATCGCCAGAAATCAGCAAATAATTACCGGGTGCGGGATTGTCCACTGCCCAGAATAACATGTCCACTAAAATTTTTTTGTCGCTAGCATCTTTAACACCTGTACACAAAATTTGAAGTTTTTGGAAATGTCCAATTAACAGTAATTATTACAAGTAATGATCATTACAAGAAAGTACATTCAAAAAGGGAGGAGGTGATGCATGTTTGTTTGCATCACTGAGGGGTGCTTAATATAAAGCTCACAATGAGAGCAGAGGCAATAACCATCAGTGAGGGGTGCTTAATACAGTCCCTGACATAATTGTCAAAACCATCCAACATAATGCCACCAAGGAACATATATTCAAACTTCATCAGAAAGTAGAACGCAATAACCATACTTGGAAACATTCAACCAAAAGAAGGCAAAAACTCTTTTTCCTCTTCTCTTTTTTCTTGAAAAGGGTGAATTGTTGATTCACGATTCTTCAGCAGATAAAATAAGCAGTGTATCACAAGTATGGCCACCCACATTTTAGAGTAAGAAAATCTTCCTCAAGCAAGAATTTTAGAATAGTACTAATACAAACACAAGTAATTACATAACATCTTCCTTCCAGTAAAACAAACGATAACAAATGACGAATTAAGAAAACAAATGTCGCATTTATTGAATAAGGATTACTACCACTCAAGAGGGCATCGGTGCAAACTTCAATCATCTCTGTTCCGCCAAAAATCTGAAAAAAGGACTACAAGCCACATGTGGGTCTACATTCACACTTCTTTAACCGAATCTGCAAAACCTTCTTCATATTTGTTGCTTAAAACAGTATGCAGTAACAAATGATTTTTTAAAGGTGCGTTGATCAAAGAAATTTAGTTTAAGCCCATCCTCACACAGATCCCTCACCAAGAAAACACGGAACCGAGGCAGAATAGTGTTTCCTCTTCTAGAAAGAGAGATCCACTGACCAACACACTCAGCATAAATCAGTCACAAACAAAAAAAAAAAAGTAATTGAAATGCTTACTTAAGCCATATCCTCATGAGATAGACCTAATAATGAAAAATTAATTCCACGCCCTTTTTTCTTTTACCAAATCTGTTCACATGCTGTTGCTAATAACACTATTCAGTGACAACTGAATATTGAAAGGTGTGCCAGGCAACCCCTCACAACAAATAGCAGCACATATACCAAGGCAGAATGGGGAGTTTCCTCTTCTAGAAAAAGAAAATTCACTGATCATAAGAATTCAAGCTCAAATACTGGGATCCAGATCGCCTACTGTAACTAGGGTTACAGCATGCATGCTGTAACTCTAGTTACAACCGTCGGATCAATTTCAAGGGTTCATATTGTGCCACGTCAGCGAACCCAAAAAACCCATTCAAGCTCTGGATCGCCTGCTGTAACCCTCATGCTGTAACTCTAGTTACAGCCTTCGGAGATCCAAAGCTTGGATGGATTTTTGGGGTTTGCTGATGGGTTTGCTGACGTGGCACAATCTGAACCCTTGAAATTGATCCGACGGCTGTAACTAGAGTTACAGCATGCCTGTTGTAACCCTAGTTACAGCAGGCGATCTGGAATAGGGTTAAAGCATGCTGTAACTAGAGTTACAGCCGTCAGATCAATTTCAAAATGCAGAGCTTGGATGGGTTTTCTAGGTTTGCTGATGTGGCACAATCTGAACCCTTGAAATTGATCCCGCACACCTGCTGTAACAGCATGCATGCTGTAACTCTAGTTACAACCGTCGGATCAATTTCAAGGGTTCATATTGTGCCACGTCAGCGAACCCAAAAAACCCATTCAAGCTCTGCATTTTGAAATTGATCCGACGGCTTTAACTAGAGCTACAGCATGGCGATCCATATCCAGAATATTGGTTTAGTCATCGAAAACCGTGAGAATTAGGTGAGTCCACTGGTCATCACTCATCATGTCCGATCAGAATCATCAGATCACCACACGGACAGAAATTTACACACACACAAAAACTGAAAAAAAATGCATCGATAACATATCAATCTCACCGCAGCTCACCTCGATCTGATCGTCCCAAGCACAAAAATGCACACTTTCGTCACTCTCTCTCTCACCTACTAAAAAACACAGATAAGAGGTGTACGCATGTCTACATGTACATATGTATACCTGCGGGGACGTGGTTGAGGGCGATGCCGGTGCTGTTGAGGGCCTGCTGGACGGAGGAGGGGATGCCGTTGGTGTCGCCGTACGCGGAGATGGAGACGGGGCCGCAGTACCCCATCTTCACCAGCGCCGTCGTTATGTTCTGCGCAATCGCGTGCGGCTCGCACCCCTTGGGCACCTGGCAGTTCTCTATGTCCCACCACACCGATATCTTCACCTTCCCGTACTCCCCCACCTCCGCCGCCGCCCCTCTTCCGCCGCCCATCGGTGATCCACTCGATGACAATCACGTCGGTGCTGCTGTTCGCAGGATGGTGCTGCAAGCAGGTCTTCTTCTCTTTTTATCGAAGGGGGATCGTTAACGATTCGAGAGCGAGGTGAGCAAGCTTAAATGAGAAGGAAGTGGTATGATTGGGGGGGTTTAAGTTACGGATGTGTCCCTCGAGAGGATTTTGTGTGTTTGGTACGGAGTCGTTGGGATTGACCTCGAACTTGACTTGTCCTGTTTTGCATTTACTGCAAATTAGTGCAACAAAGGACTGTGGAAATGTCTGACACGAAATCTACACGAGCAAGAAAGATCCAAATCCATCTGTGGGACACTACACTACTTTGAGGTAAATCTTAGATGGTGGTGGTCGTCGTAACGGGGATCGTGATGGTGAGAGTTGCAGTGATTCTCAAACACGGTTATTCAACAAATACAGTTTCACGAGTTAAGATGTATGTTTTTTTCGACTGAGTCTCGTGAAACGCCGGTTGTCATGTCTTGAAAGTATCGAACATTTAGAAATCGGTGATATGGGTACTGTAAACAACAAAGTATATAAAATTCTACATGAAGGTCGTGAAGATTTAGATTCGGACGAAGAAGAAGTTGTTTGCAGAGGCATAGTAGTGTTTTTAGCAAACCAAGGAGCCACTGCAATGGGGAGTACGCGATCAATTTTTTTTGTAACATGAAAATTGTTTCTGAAGATAACCAAGTCACGTACGTCATACGTGGCGTGCTGTATAAAATTAGAAACAACATTTTGGTTGGACATATGCAGTTTTAAAACTGTACAACGTCGGGGATTCAGCGCATGTTGCTTCCCTCGGCTCCCATCGTGGACCCCCAAAGTTTTACAGTTTCAATTACCATGTGGAGATTTAGACACTGTTGTTGCTAATGTGCGCACGCAGGGCTAGAGTTGCAGGACAGTGGTGCAGCAATTTTTTGTCGAATCACATTTGTCTAAATCCCGTGTGAAGTGGTTAACAATCAGAGCAAGGTATACGCGATATGTATGGCTTAAATCGGAACTAGTTTGATTGACATTTATTTTCTTCTTTTGTTTTAGCGGTAGTGGTCAAGATACAAATGTGTCCTTAAATGGAAAGTGTATTTGGTGCGAAGTAGTTGGGGTTGACATCGCATCTGACTTCACAATTTAGATTTACTATAAGTTACTAACAAATGAGGACTTAACGGGATTGTCGACACAAAATTCATAAGGAGAGGGAAAGTTTACCCTATTATGCCTATTTTATATGCGTGCATTATTTAGATGACGGTACAATGCGAGTCGTGTAACTAAACATATTATACGAGCGCAATTTGACGGTGGATAATGTTGAACATCATAAAAAACCTAAAAAATGGCAAGAGTGTGAGAATAGCTGTAGAGTTTGTGTTATAAGGAGTTTTAATAGGTAAAGGAGAGCACGTGATTGTGACATATCGGAGAAGATATCTTTAGGAGGGTATGGTAAATGTTAACCGAAGAGAAAATGTATCGGCAAATGTATTTTGTTTTATACTATTGGATAAATTTGCTTAAAATTGATTAGAAGATTTCTAGAAAGAGACATTTGGTAAATAAAAAATGTCGTAAGGTCCCATCAAGAAAATGGCCTTTTTTTGTCGTTAGGGGCCTGTTGCCCCTCCTCGACCCAAAAAGGATAATTTATTTGTAGCCAAGCTAAGTGGTTAACAATTTCACGTCAAATTGTTTACTAATTAGTTTAATTTTGAATTAACTCATTGAAATAGCAAATTTTGAGCAAACTGGAATTAACGCACCAAACAACATGCATATTTAGCATTTCTTTAATGGTATCGGCGAGTTCGACATACAACTCGTGTTTTGCATATGAGTTGTTTCTCTTGGCCATAGCTGGTCGTCTTGCTCTCCTTTTGATTCAACAAGCCCTTACCCCGTGGTATTGAAGAAGATATAGTCGTCTCTTTGTTTGGTATCCCTTTGATATTTACCAAATTACAGTACATGGATTGCAAATCCCGATTAAGAGGTTGACTAAGAAAATTTCTAGCTGGACAACCATGTACTTATAATTAACTCATGCTGGTAGAGTGCAGTTAGCTATTCTTGTACTTATTAGTATGCAAGTGCACTATTCTCTTCGTCCCCAAGAAAGTATTCATCAATTAAGGCTTATGGTATATTTTCTTATCTAACATGGGAAGGGTATCGAGTCATATGAATATCATTAAACGAAAACCTTTGACGGTCTTCTAAACCTCCTATGAACATTTCATGGACTTAGTGTAAGATCTCGAAGTTAAGAGGGCATTTTCAATGATTTATCACTTGTCAAGTGGGTGATAGCTAAGAGACCTGGTTATGACAGGACAACTGGATGTTGGGACCCTTTAATTGTTTAATATGGGCATAAGATCACTCACGACTTTCGCTTCGAGCATGCTAGCAAGGTTGCTTTGATTGTCAATGGCAATAGTTGGGAGATTTTTGTTACAAGATCTCAAGCATTGAGAGATTGGCATAATGATCTGAGATCTTTAATTTGCATATGCCTAGCCCAGATAAATTAGAACTGCTCGGGAGGCTCTTAGAACATAGGCAGCTGTTGTACCTCGGTGGAAGCTTGTTTAGTTCCCTGGGCATATTTTTAAGCTTTCTCTGATTCTATGGATGTTTGCAAGAGGAGAATTGAGAATCAAAGCTGAATTGAAGTCATGGAATTGTATTCAAGAGGATGTGTGTCCTTGTGTCATACACAACAAGAGAATGCGGACCGGAGAAATTGCAACTGGTAGTTCCCCTGAGCTTTTGGAATCAACTGCTTCATCTTGTTACTTCTCATTCAAGGGCAAAAGCTTTAAGGCCAACTGGCCAAGTTACGGAAGTTAACATTAGCTGTTATATTTATGGTACATGGAAAGAAGGGAATCCAGAGTCTTTGGGCAACAACGAGGGATGTCAATGACTACTTACAGTTCACTCAGCAGTTGATACAATTTGGTGTTAGGAGTTGGAAATAAGCCTCATTTCATTGCAGAACATGATGTTGTGTTTAGCTTGGGGATGAGTAGTTACTGGATAATAGAGTGACTGTATAAATTGTATAGTTTGGTTGATATACGAAGTACATTGTGAACTTGGGGTTATAGGAAGAAACGAACTTAGGGGGGGCATCAAATTGTATAAACCGACCCGAATCGCTCAAATCGAACCAATCCAATTCGAACCATGCAAATATCTTAACGGTTCGGTTTCATATTTCTCATACCGATCTTGGTTCTGTTTGATTCACTGTTCACAGTTTTTAAACCGATTTCAAACTCAACCCAAACAGACCTATGATTTATTAATATATTTTTAGTAACATTCATTGATAATTTCACATATATGGTACTAAGCAAATCCAAATAAACTAATCTTGAAAGTTAAAAGAAAAGAAAATAATGATAACACTTATAACACAAAAATTTTTGACCAATATTACAAATCTTGAAAGTTGAAAATAATTAGAATGCTTATAACGCAAAAAATTCTGACCAATATTTCTATATTTTTGTTCATTCTTTCTCATACATAACAAGATTATATGCAATTTAAAAATATATAACTTCTGTTTTTATAATTGTTAGATCCAATAGGTTCAAAGAAACAACGTCTTAAGTGGGCGCAAACCGTGTAAACCGTCCAAAGTGATGGTATTTGGTTTGATTTGGTTCACAAAATTTTAAACCGATGGGTAACAGTTTGGTTTATGATTTTATCCATGAACCGAACCAAGTCAAACCGTGCTCACCCTTAAACGAACTTTTGACCCAAAAAAAAAAAGTTTAAAAAATATCAGCATATAACATTTTTTGGTGCTCTTCTAAAAGACTAGTCAATTGTACGCACCTACACCAGCATATATCTTTGTTATTATATGTTGTTGATCCTCTGCAAATATCAGTAATCAACATGGTTGTAAGTATACCTAAAGTTGATCCTCTATAAATTTCCGCACTCAATATTCAATATGGTTGTAACTATAACTAAAAAAATTAAAACCTAACTTCTTTGGAAAAGTAGTCATACTGCTCTTGTAACCGGAAAAAGTTTCCTCTTATGATATAAATTCTCTTGATTAATTAAAGGAAAAAAAAAGTCGGGGGATGATTACCCCCTTTCTGTAACCAAGATCCAAATAACCTGCCATGAATAAAAACATTGTAGCATTTCTTGTTCGAAGAGGAGTCCACTCTTTTTTCCCTTTATGTTTTTTTTTTTGTAGAAACGCAGAATAGCATAGATAGTGAAAGTGTTCGTCACCCAGAGGTGAATACAGAATGCGAATTACAGCTTAACAACAGACTCCATCAAGACAATAAACAAGAGTTACGACAACAAAAACCACAAATACAAAAGATGTATACAAAACAAATGACTTAAAGATCTTGTTGCGGCAAAAAGTCATGCACCCAGTCCTGAAAAACGTTGATACGTGCATGGCAGGTAAAAGCAGCTAGTGATCTAAATTTCTTGAACTGATACGACGTGACTTTGTCAAAACTAAACTGGTGAAAATCAGATAATACGAAACAAAAGTCTAATGATAAGGAACCGTAACAAGAGATTTAATGATACATCATTTGTGGGGTTGGGCACCTTTTCCTGCCACCAATAATTGAAAGAGCAATTGATCACGAGTACAACCACTTTTAATTTATCTTCCATAAGTGATGTGACTCACATCACTTAAAAGAAGTATTTTTCAACCCTCACGTTAAGGGAGGGTTGGAAAAAAGAATCCAGATCCACTACTGTAATTAGGGTTACAGCAGTGATGCTGTAACTCTAGTTACAGCCGTTGGATTATATCAAGTGGCTCAGAAAATGCAACGTCAACTAATGACTTAATTGCATCAAACGACACTTCTTCACGGCTCAGCAATCGGTGCTCTCAGACTGATTATATCCCCTTTCTTCCCTCTTCTCAGCGGCAACAACAGAGTCAGGGAGAGAGAAGGGGGGGGGGGGGCGCCACCTCATGAAGGGAGCCATCCACGACCGCCGCCACCTCGTCGCCCTCTCCTCCGCCGCTGCGAGCCCCTCTCCGTCTCTGATGAGACCCCCTTCATCCTCCTCCCCACCCCCTCATCCACTACCTGCAACCCACATCCAATTGCTACCCCTCCTCCAATCACCTAACATAGTTTGTCTTCTTTTAGATCGATTTTAGTAGAGACGAATTTCTAGAGAGAGAAGATTCGGGGTGCTCATTTTGAAATCTAGCCAGATCTGGCGAAATTGACGATATAGCGGCATCATGTAGCCATGAAAGTTGATCCTCGTTGCGTAGAGAGGGATTTGATTGGGGAGACGGTGATGCCGAGGGAGACGTGAAGAAACAGGCCGTAGAGAGGGATTTGACTGCGTAGAGAGGGAGTTGATGTCGCGTCGGAGTTGCTGCCAGAGAGTAGATCGGGTGTGCCGTCGCCGTGCCTTGTGGAGTTTGGCGGAGGAGAGAGATTGGATCCGGCCTCGAATCACCGGAAGGTGGATGTGCGTCGTCGAAAATCGATCGCCGAAAGTTGACGGCGTGGAGGAGCCTTCTGCCACCGGCTGAAGAATTGGAAAGAGAGATAGAGAGTGAATGGCAGCCGACATTGTTTGTTGGGAGAGTAAATGAGAGATATTAAAAAATTGTGACGTGACTTCATCCTAACCGTCCTCTTCCACCCAACTCGATCCGACGACTGTTGCTGGAGCTACAGCATGCCTGCCGTAACCCTAACAACTGCAGGGGATCTGGATCCTGGAAAAAATACTTCTCCGAAGAAATAATGATCGTCAATAGATTTGGCATAATAAGGACTAGACGCCGTGTAATATGGAGTTTATCCTTCTTATATATTTTGATGTTATGGTTTACTTGTTGACCTGCTCTAATTTTATTTTAGGATAATTGTTAAATGAGTTCCTCAAAAGTTCATTTGAGCTTTACTTGGACTTGTAATAACGATTATGATGTAACAACAATTTAATGAATTTCTCGACAATCATGGAACTCTTTAAGTAAAACATGGAGCTGAAGTCTCATTTTTCTTTTCGAATTGATCATTTAAATCATACCCATGAATACATGCACGAAATACCAACCCAATGGGTTTGAACTTTTGTAAATGAGGCACAAATCATTCAAAATTTGAACTTTTTATTTTCTTTCTATAATAAGGCTCAATTGGTTAGTTAAGGATTCACGTGGTCAATAAATAAACCAGAGTTTTAAAGTGAGGCAGAAGGATAGACATTAGGAGTAAAATGGTAATTAATACACTCATGCGTTGCGTCTTTTAGCTAACACTAATTTTTGGGGGGCATTATTTCAAGGGTAAAATACAGTCAAGAACTGTGTTTTAACAAAATAGGCATTTCGATCCAAAGATGGGAAAAAATGGGAAAAATTGTATCAGATTCTTCTAGTGTTAGCGTTTCATGACACTAGCTGATCATTTGGCTAACGTGACCATTCATATTTTGGAAATGCCATTAGTACCCTTAACATGTTGACGTGGTCATTTCTTATTTTGGATATGTTGATTTTGCAGACACTATACGACCGTCGTTGGGCTCCACCAACACCCTGTGGCTCACCATCGCCCCCAATCAATTCACGATACTACTATCCACAACACCACCAGACACCATGACATGCAACACTGCCAGACACAATCACCCGCAACACCGCCAAACACCACCAAAGAACGAGTCCTCTCTTCACATCCTAATTGGAGCTCCAAGCCTGCCACCCAAACAATAATTCGCACCACTGTTGGCACCAGACTCAGGTCTAGATATGGTGGAGATTCTTAGTGGACTTAGTGTCTGTGATGATGGTTGGGGTCGTTAGGGATAGAGATCAAGATCCGTATATGGGTTTATGGTGGCGGTTTAATTATTAGAAGGTGGTGGTGGTTTCGTGGAGCCGGTGGAGGCATGTAAGTGGGTTTGCTGACTGGTGGTGCCACGGTGGTGAGTCGAATCATATGGATCAATTGGCAGAGCCGCGGAAGTGCCATGGTGGGCAGTAATGGGTAGTTGATTGTGAAGTGGCCTTACGCGGGTTGTGAGGTAGTGGTGGTTTAGGTTGTGCATGGCAGAGGCAACATGGACCTGCGGTGGTGGTGTGACGGTGACGAGAGAAGGGAGAAACTGAGAAATAGAGGATGAAAGGAAAGGGAACGGCGGAGGGCAAACATGTCCTTTTACATGAATCTTTAAGGTCATTCACATTTTGTGACAAGTGTTCATATGACAATTTAAACTTGAGGAATTCAGTGAAGTTAACTTGTTTTTTCTTTCTTTCTTATCTAAGTAGGATTGAGAATTTCAAGAAATACCCCCATAAAATAAAAATATACTCCGCATATAATATAATATAATACTAATTTTTCTTGTATAAAAAGTAAAGATTTTGTGTTAATTAGTTAGACGTGAGACGCCACCCAATTAAAACCAACTCACTTCAAACGGTATTTAGTAATACTTTTAAGCGTCACTTTCCCGTTATTTGTGGCTACTTTAGTTCTGGAATACTAATGCCAGTTCCTCACTTTGAGTCGGCATATATGGTTTGAGGTTAGAGGGTGGGTTCATACATGGTCAAGTTTTGGTCTGATTTAGTTTGTTCTACTTACACGTATAACTTACACTTGTGGACGGCATATGTTTAGCTTCTATATAAACTACTTTATATTGTTTTGCTTTGGTTTATTGTATTCCTTTATTGAGTTTTTGACTCTTCTTTAACAAGACAAAAAGTTATATTTTTCCTTCTTGTAGTGGTATAGCAAAATAATATTTCACTCAAGTAACAGAAGATTCATATACTAGCAGTTAGTCATATGGCTCAAATTAAAAATTATTTTGACTTATAACATTTGTACAAGTTATTGTTGCATCTGATATTACGTCAAAGTTTTTGAATAGCTTTTTGTTGAATTCGTTTTTACACTTACCAACAAACAACAATTATTTATCACTATTAAACCTATTATTTGTGAAAAACGTCGTATTCCTTATCTCCGATACGGAGTCCACTAGTTTTCATCTTTTTTTAAATGCAGTTTCTTCTTTTCAATCTTCTCAATGATATGAAAATAAACGATTGTCGCACCGATGCCAATTTGGCAATTGCAAAATTCATTTGTTCAACAGGTCCTTTTCATTCTTTATATTGTTCAGAGAAAAAATAGACTAAAATTGAAGGATTGTTTTAATGCAACATTTAACCGGACGGTCCGGACCTAAACACATTATTGTGGGGGGACACCCCCGTTTTAAAAAAAGAAATTAAATTTATTATTTTCCATTGAAAAATCCATTAACTAGTCCGATCCCCAGTACATGCACTTGTACCACGTGACCCGCCCCATCATTCGCATCAACGCTCGAAAAGTACGCCACGTGGACAAGGCAATCCAGTCGACGAAAATTTTGGATTTGCCGCGCTCGGGTCAAAACCAAAGCCACAGGCTCGGACTTTGTCATTTATGAACCCGAGCCTCGGGTCACCCCGAACCACTCCCACATCCACTGATCCACATATCCCTCAAATCCGAGCCTCAGCCTACACTGTTTCGACATGTTGCTCAATCACTGGAGAAGCACACGAGAAGGCTTCCGGTGCTGAACGCTCGCACCGAACCCTCCGACTCTCAACCTTCCATCTCCGTCCACTCTGGCAGTTCAGATCAATCCACGCCGGTAAATCCTCCGCCCTCCATTTCGGTTACAGTTGTGTTATACCATAGACAGTGACGTGAATCTGCACTCGCGCTACTTAAATCTGCCAGCCTTTGCTGGAGCTGCTCGTGCTGATTCTTTCCGATTTATCGGATGTTAGTATCGCCGGCAAACGTGTGCGTCCGATCTTGCTTCACCTGACGTGTTCTTGAGTGCCTTGGCTTGGTAAGCAACACGTTTCTGGTGATTTCTTGATGGTAACGGACAGGTGGCGTGGATCTTTTTCTCTTCTCTCTCTCCCTTAAAAAGATTCTGAAGTTTGAAATTCAAACTCTTAACAATAATTTGAAACTTTACAGTGTTTAGAAGTTACCGTACAATTATTTATTTAGTGATTAGGTCGTCGACTTAAATGGCGTAACTCACGAATTCCACATGCAGGTTTATGTGGATAGCGTTCAGCAGCAGCACGGTGAAGGCTAGTTTTAGGGGTTAGATACGGGTTTCTACGCAGCAGCAGGTCAAGTGACGGTGGCCGTGGATTTGGATTGGTGTAGTTGTGATGTCTACCAGTTCGGTGAGAGATATAGATCCGCTGTTGAAGGATCTGAGCGAGAAGAAGCAGAGTTTCCGGCGGAACGTGGTGTCGCTGGCGGCGGAGCTCAAGGAGGTTCGCGGCCGCCTGGCCTCTCAGGAGCAGTCGTTTGCTCGCGAAACCCTAACTAGACAGGCACGTGATTTGCTGTTCTTTCCATATCTGTCAAAAACAAATAGATTTCTTGTGGTTGGTATTGTGCGTGGGACCTGCTAGATATTGCAATTATGTCAAAATTATGGTGTTTTTGTTTGTGGGGTTCTGATCAGGAAGCGGAGATTAAGGCGAAGAACATGGAAGAAGAGATTGATAGATTGCAGAGGAGCTTAGAGGAGAGGAATGGGCAGCTCCAAGCATCAGCTTTTACGGCTGAGAAGGTATTAGTGATTTCCTTTTCTATTTCTTGATTTGTATGTAAGATCATGGATTAATTACGATAAAATTTTCATCAGTTGGGTGTTTAGCTTGTCTTCACAACTTACTGTTTTGGGGCTCTTTTAGTTGATGATCATAAGGGATCCACTATCTGCAACATTTAATTCTCATCTTTTGAGGTTACTTTTACTTTTGGATTTTCTTGTTTGTTTTTTGGCGTAGCAGGAATAGCACCCATGTTTGTGGTAGTATACAAATATTTCGCTTTATGGTATGTAGTTTGAATGGTTCACGAATTTTGTCCCTTTTACCAAATCTGATATAGCTGGGAGGAGGAATCTTGGTAGCTTCTACGGGTGGAACCCAACTATATCTGCCTTTAACACCCAAATCCCCAAGTTTTTACCCCACTATGGCCTGTGCTAGAGGGAAATTGATCTTTGTCTTTTGTGGGTTGCATTTGGTCTGTTGTTGAAATAATTCTACCTTGGTCTGTTTGGTACCCATGAGTCCAATACTAAATCAAATGGATATACATTGTTAAAACTTAAATGTGGATCCAGATTCTTAAATGGGGTTACCGTCAAACCCCATTAGCCAGAGATTTGTTCGCTGCCATTTGGAATCCCATTTTATGTTAAAGCTTGATCGCCATAAAGTACATCCGAAGAAATGGGCCATTGTCTACGGTGAAGTCTGGATACTGAAGCGTCCAGCAGTCTAGGATATGACAAAATCTTGTATTAGTATATTTTTTACTACTATTTGTCATCTGCTTGCACAGTCCTTATATGGAGGGAGAGAGCGTGGAATTTGCAGATCAGTCCATCAGTCCATGTTCTTTATCTTCTTCTAATCGACCATGTGGTAGATATGTGTTCTTTAGTTGCTTTATAGCTTGTTCTGAGTATAATTTCTTAATGCATTGCAGTATCTCAACGACTTGGATGATTTTAGATCACAGCTTTCAGCGACTCAAGCAACTGCAGAGTCAAGTGCTGCATCAGCACAATCTGCGCAACTTCAGTGTTTGGCACTGTTAAATGAATTGAGTGAGAAAAATAGTTCTATAAAGGAGCACGAGGTTCGTGTGAAGAAGCTGGGGGAGCAGTTAGACCTCTTGCAGAAGGATCTTAAAGCAAGGGAATTTTCCCAAACGCAATTGAAAGATGAAGTCATGAGAGTTGAGCATGATATCATGCAAGCACTAGCCAAAGCCGGATCAAACGGAGATTGTGAATTGAGGAAGATATTAGATGAGGTTTCACCAAAGAATTTTGAGAATATCAACAAGCTTTTGACTACTAAAGATGAAGAAATAGCCAAATTGCGAGATGAAATTCGTATTATGTCTGCTCATTGGAAGCTCAAGACCAAGGAGTTGGAGTCTCAAGTACGTCAATTTTTAAGCTGTATTTTTGTACTTGTTCTTGATCCATTTTCCAGCACTCTCTTTTTATTTCACGGTTCTCTGATCTTTTTTTTTACAGTTAGAGAAGCATCGGAGAGCTGACCAGGAGTTGAAAAAGAGGGTTTTAAAGTTAGAGTTCTGTCTCCAGGACGCTCGTGCTCAAACACGCAAGCTCCAAAGGGTAATGATACCTTCGTTGGTTTATTTTCTCAATTGCATTTCAACTGCAACCTCATGCATACCCAACCGGAGAGTTACAGCTTACTAACATTAAGGCTCTTGTCAACTGGAGGCCTTATGTTATGTGAAAGTTGCAACCGTGTCCGTAGTGTTTTTTATGCCAAAGTTGCCATGGGTGGAAACTTTTATCCATTTTAGCTATACTGTTTTTGTTCTAGTGGGCTTGCCGTGTAGGAAAGAATTAAAAGATAAATGCTTTTCCCCATAGGAAAATGACCAAGTTTACGGATGAGCCTTGCATCATATTGATCTTTCAGCATTAGATTACCCCAAAGTATGAAATATGCTCGAGTTCATTTCCCCTTTTCCTTCCCCAAGTTACCTGTAAAGCTTCCTTATTTGCTGTCAACCTAAAAGTGCAAAATGCCTGTTATCTGTTTTCATTGCTACAGACAGGAGAACGAAGAGATAAAGCTCTGAAAGAACTTAGAGATCAGTTAGCAACAAAGCAACAAGTTGGGGCTGCTGATGTTGGAAAGGATAATTTTTGGGAAGGCTCTGCTTTCAAGATTGTGGTATCCATGTCAATGTTGATGTTGGTACTGTTGTCCAAGCGGTAAATTACTGTTTATTAGCCGTTATTGTATAAAAAGCATCGGATACTTAGAAAGTCAACTTGAGCAGAGTAGGGGAAGGAACCTTCAGGTCCTGTTTTGTTTGTAGGAATCTTCGTCCGAGAGGGTCTACCTTTTTCTCCCTTTCCTTCCTTTCTGAATGTATCACCGCCGAACCTCTCGGGTTGTTCAGTTGGCCATGTATGATTAGTCTTATAATAAACTTATTAGGGTGCATTTCGGCTAGTTTATTTAATCATTACCGTTGTGAGTTCATGAGCTGCAAAGCATGATAGTGACCCCGGTATATTTAATTTCTTCTGTCTAATCTTTGTTAAGGTCATCCCACAAATGTTGGCTTGGGAACAAGGTATAGTATTTTTATGTTAACCTACTTGTCATATTCTTATAAAATTCCCATGTATACGTAAACGTTTGCATATCCCATGTCATTTGGGAACTGGTATGGCTGGGTGAGATCTCATTTGTGCATGAGTTGTCAACATACAATATGCATTGAAATGTCTCAATGGGGACGTTTTCTTTATAGTTAAGCAAGGCCATCTTTGACATTGGACCTAACATCTTTAGTGTGTTACCAATCTCACTTGTTCATATCCAAAGCCTCATTTTTGCTTCTAAAAGCTGACTTGTCCCTTTTTGCGGTATAAATGGTGTGTGAAGAAGCATTACTTGCATCTGCCTATATATGCGATTTCCCTGGGAGGCTAGGTTGGTCTGCGCGCTACAGGCTAATGCGATGTGATTCGAGTTTGACCTCCATAGGATTTATCAGACCCTGTTGCCCAGGATTAGAAGCCCTGAAGCTTTATGAGATTTCATGTAACGCGAAATGTTGCCTGAGCATTTTTAATTATAGAACGGCATGAGATGTCTTTCGAGTGATTAAATGGAGCAAATCTAACCCCGGTTGCTCAATCATATAAGGTAGTATAGTTGGAAGGTCTCATACATAACAAAAATTCGATTTCAAGATCTGAAATATGCAAGGATTGTAGGCCATTTAACTATTCAACTAGGGTAAATCCTGCATACAAGTATTACACATTTCATCATTCTAAAAGTTAAAAGCTCCGAATCCCTGCTGCTACTAGCCAACCTAATAATTTGTTAACACTCTACTAGCCTAAAGTCCTAACATGAGACGCTATACAGGTAACGGAACTGTGCTGATGGAGAACCTTTACCTTATCAGTAACTTAACGTCTTTAGATATCATAAAGCCTCATGCTGATCAAGTATTTAAGCAGAGTGTAAGTGGTAGGACTAACCCTTGAGCTACTCTCTTCGCATCCATTTCCTGCAAACATGAATCTGTACAAAGCTTGAAATGCCCCAAAAACTCTGACCTTGCTGAATCAATCAGCTTGAGAACCATTTATGGGCATAAGCTGGTCCCTCTACATTTCCAGAGCGAATTTCCATGTGATAATGGATGTGACCAGAATAATGCAGCCAATAAAGGGTTGCGATCCAGTCGACATGGATGTTGTCGTGTTAACCGTGGGAGGGCTGTCCCCGAAAGTTGTTCCAGTGCCCGAAGCAGGGTTGCTTGCATTCAACACCGAAGGAGGATAACCGTAACTGCAAATGCAGGTTGAAGAAAGAAAAGTAGATTGTACCGGTTAATAATGGACACCAAAACCATTGTAATGCAATGTTTCCTACATCACGGAGAGGTACAAATCATTACCCAATGGGTGCTGCCCCTGATGAGGATGATGTTGTTGGTGTTGGCGTTGGAGACGTTGTAATTGGAGACGACGTATTTGGTGTGGGAGACGTTGTTGTTGGCGTTGGAGAAGCTGTTGTTGGCGCTGAGGATGATGACGAGGACGAGGGGTAAATGCAAGAACCAGTGCCTGAATAAACGTCAAAAAGTGGTTACAATTATGAAACTTCTACAAACGAATTGATTGAGGATCTTTTGGCACTTACTTGGGTTGGTGTTGGTTAACATGGCAGTACCCCCAAAGTCACAGCTGGTTTGCACGGGATTCTTCTGATAATAGCTGTTAAAGGCACATGAAGCATGGTTTTGAAGGGTAATCGGATTGTAACAGCTCCCACCCTGCTGAATTGTTGAACAATCAGCACCTCCAATTCCACAAGCATAATCAAGTGCCGACTGTATTGCACTCTCCAGTGCTCCACTCTTCACCACACACCACCTCTGCCCTGGAACCGCTGGAGAATTTGTCGCTGCAGGAGGCGTCACTGGATTAGTTACAGGGGTGGTGGCAGGAACACCTGATGGTGCTGGATAAGTTGTAACTGGGTTAGTTACTGCTGGTGGTACTGTGCTCGGTGTAGTAACTGGATTCGTGACAGGTACTGGTGAATTCGTTGGATTCGTTGGGGGAACCTGGACTGGAGTGGCTGCTGGTACCGTTACTGGAGTGGCGCTTGGGTTGGGTGTTACTGGGATGGGATTTGTAGAAGGAACGGTGACAACTATGGGTGCGGGGTTATCTGAAGGGGCGACGACCGGTGTTGTTACAGGATTAGTGATCGGAGTTGTTGGAAAGACGGTTGTTGGTGGATACACCGAGTCACGGTGAGTTGATTTATAATCGATATTGCTCAGTTCTCTGTGGGATAAATGAAACATCTGTTCTTCCTCCCTTTGAAGCTCTTGTTTCTCAAAATTATTCATCAAAGATACTCCAGCAAACAACCCACTTATCCTCCCTGTAATTTGAGTGCCATTATCCAAAGACCTCGAGATCTTATCACCGAATTCAGCTAACTCTAGTGCACTAGGAACAGCGGAGCTCTTAACCATTAAAACCATTGAAACATAGGTATGAGGAAGAACTGAAGCTGCCAAGGTAGCGCTTTTGGCTACTGATTCAATAAACTGATCTCCCATGCTTAAGACACCATCTACGTTGGCTGCTACAATGACAGAAGATCGAGCTTTGTAGATGAAATCTGAAATTCTTTGCAGGTCTCTGTCATACTTCTTGTTCAAATTCTCTAAAAGTTGAAGGGAAAATGCTACTGAGACTGCTACTTCCCTATCCAGATGAAAGCTACCGAGTATCGATCGGATGGACTTCAAGGTGGACACAAGCAGAGGTAATTGATGTCTTCCTGGCGAATCATTGCTGTTGCTATTCACTATGATGTTCTTGATTTTTACATGTGGGGTTGAGGTTATCAGAAGGGATTTAAGCCATGAAATAGCACAAGGCTCGAAATTCCTGAGATTCTCCACTTGGGTATGATTTAAGTAGAGATCAATATGCACATCTGTATTCGATACCGAAAAGCTATCTAAAACCCTGTGATCTGCAGCCAAAACCCTGATCTGAGATGGGGGCACTTTACTTACTCTCAGGAATGATACTGTCTCAGCAGCTGATGAGATTGCATTACTTCTTCTCGCATCATAGAAGAAACCCACCAGAGTTCCTGTGAATACAAAAGGAAACATACATACTAAGCATTCAAACGAAACATGTAGCTGCTCTTTAAGTTCGTTTTCACACAAATCTTAGTAACATTGTAATCGAGAGAGTACTTTACCTGAAGAGCAGACAATGAAGATAGACAAGAGGGATAAGGAGAGGCACATAGAAGCTCCTGCTGCCATTTTAGTGAGAAGCGTTTGTTTCTAGGTTTAGGAAGAGACCCAAGTGGAATTTCAGTACGAATTATGCAGGCGAGGTTCTTAAAAGATGCACCTAATATTGGACAGAGCCATTTTGAAGAGAGAGAGAGAGGGAGAGGAAAAGGTACGGGAGATAAAGGTGAAAGGGGAGAAAGGAGAGAAAAGTAAAAGATAAAAGAATATTGGTGCAATGATAAAGTGTTTACTTTGTCAAGAAGGATGAAGTTGAATATGTTCTGCCTCCCAACAGTGCAAAGAATCGACCATCTTTTGCTTATAATTGTTTTTTTTTTCCCCGGAAAACAAGATCAAAGTATAAAGCAGCACTTGCCAAGTGGTTAGGCTCATGCACATGATTGTACAAACACACATAAAGCAGGGGCTGCATTTGTGCTATGCATGTGGTTCAAATTGGAATTGGACTCTGTTATGACGTTTGTGCTCTTTTCTGAAGATTCCTGTCTGCTCATCTTTGGCAGTTGGACAAATTGCAAATTGAGAAAGTCTGGTAAACAAAATGAGAAATGTGCACATTGGCACTTGAAATTTACATGCCATGCCTTCAACAAAAGATGTTCTTCTAGCAAAAACTTCTTAGCATATGTTGAACTTCGAACGGCAAAGTGCAGCCACCGTTGGTGTTGGTGATAGATTGTTATTGTGTTTGTATGTGTTGTAAGTGAAGTTCAAGATCCAAAAGTCTTGTTTTTTGTCCCACATTGGAGAGGAAAAAAAACTATCTTCTTATAAGCAAACACAAGGTACAATACATTTGAATGATTTTAGGATGTTTTGGAGAGAAGATTGAGAATGCTATTGTGCGGTGCACGGTGCACCGCATGGTCCGCATGCGCGCGCGCACTTAGCACTTTTGCCGCGAGCGCGTATGGCGCGTTGATTTATATATATGATCTAACGGCCCATATTTTAACCAATTTTGGAATTATTTATGTCAGTCATTTATTTTTAGTGACATTTTGTGACTTTGAAATAATTTTGGAAAGGCACCAGAAATAATAGTAATCCTGGAGGTGATTTGCCAATTTCGAAGAGCAATTCTGAAATGAATCTTCATAATTGCTATCTGCATTGTTGGCTTGAGTAATCATGGAAGTGATTTGCCATTAACCCGGTAGCAAACTTGGAACGAGTGGAGGCAAATATCATGTTAAAGACAATATCTTTCACGCGTCTCAAGCCATAGAATTTCGTTTTTCTTCTTCCATTCTACATTTTCTTTCCGACAGCCAGAGTCAGCATCAAATGAACGTTAGCATGCCACGCCTTGCATGAAATCGAAATGGGACCAACCCATGTGGCCTAATCTCCAAAGTCCTTATGTTCTTTGAAACGGATCAAAAGTAATTTGTATAATTGTGTCGCAGCCGAAAGCAAAGTGGGATTGGTGATAAGATGGTTGGTGAATGGTGATGCATGAGACCCAAATTTCTTAACCTCTTGAAAGGGCAGTCCCCGGCCCGTTATAAAAGCAGCTAACGTAGCACAAATGAGGGCATTTGCTTTGGGTCATGATCTTGTACTTTACCTTCTGATTGGACTGGCTGCTTTTTGTGTTAAAAGATGGAACATGGACTACACCATGATCCATGACTCATGAGGTCCTACTCTTCCTTCTTAATCTTGCTTTAGTCTTCTTGAATGATAATGAAAAAAAGGGACTTTATGCAGCTGCATTTTTATATCAAGTTCATAATCTTGTAGATCAATTCAACAGAAAATTCAGGATAAAAAGGTGCAGATCAGGTCGACATGGCTGTAAAAAAGTGGCCAAGTTTATCTTCACAGTTGCTTACGAATGAATGAATTTATACACGATCGTGCGCACACATCACATGTGGTGTCACACTTTTCATTAAAGGCCCAAAGTTGAATGCATCGAGTCGGACTTTAGGAACGTTAATGATTTATACAATGGTAAGAGGGATTCAACATCTTAACAAAATCATGATGGGAAACCCATTCTCCAAGTGCAGAACTATCTCTTAAGTCCAGGAAGTGATATACAAAATGGATACTGGAAACCAAGTTGGTTTCTAACTACAAAAGCCCTCAAGAAATGATTGTAACTTCGATTAATTTAGCACCTTGCCTCGTACAGCAGTTGCATGGCTGACAAACAAGTCTTTGAAGAAAGGATCGGAGGAAGCTTCATTTGCTGAACCATAAGTATTAAGGCGCTTCTTCAGAGAACGCAATTCTCTCTCGTCTTTAGATGTTCGATCCTGCCACAAAATTTTCAAACATCCTCCAGCCACAAAATTAAGAAACTATTGATAACATAAAACTTTTTAAAGTAATAATTGACAGTGGAAAAAATAATAATCAGTACTACTCGTCTGCTCAATGAATTTCCCGGTCCATAAAAATTCAGGATATGCAGTGTCGAGACTATCATATACTATGTTGCTAGTCCATTCTTGCTAAATAGCTGTGCACCGACCAACTTTTAACGGCACATTATCAAACTCAACGGTCAAAGAGGTCAACAAAATCCAACCACAACAAACGGGCTTCCCAGTAATCAAAACGAGCTGCCCTGGACAAGGTGCTTGGGCCATGGCCGACATGCCACCCCTTCGCTCGCCACAGATGTTCTTCAAGAGCCCTTCAATCCTTCCGTCGTGTATTTGGCCCAAGTCATGGAACATCCCCCAATGCACCATCCAAAGAATTTAATGTCCCGAAGAGCTCCGTCTGAGTGCTCCGAGAGTCCAACTTCTCGCCATGGATGTAGGGCTGCAACTTTTGGTCGAGTTTTATGGAATCCAATCCAATACAAGAAAATATGAACTTTTATTCGATTCAACCCACTTAATTATAAAATGGGGTAGCATGGATTGAGCTCATACATAATGGGTAATTTTGGGTTGCGTTTTTAAAACTCCTTTAGATAAAAACTCATATTTTGAACATCACCGACCGTCGCACCGCCATCCTCCACCAGCAGCCTCCAACCCTGCCGGCAGCAGCTATTTTCAAACACTGTCGACAGTCGCCTCCACCACCGCTGGCTACAGCTGCAGCCTACAGCCACCGCCTGCTTTCTCCTCATAGCCGCCGCTGCCGACAGCAGCTGTGGCTGCCGCCGCCACCACCACTGCCACGCTGTCGTCACCGCCTCTACTGCCAGCCACCACTCCATTTTTTGTTTACCAAAATTTTCCTTGATTTTGATCAACCCATTAGAACTCAAATAACCACCCAACCCACCTCAGCCCAATTAATCCGGTTTTTCTTGGGTTATAACTCGTTGGGTTTTTGAAGCAAATGAGCTTTCTTGGGTTGGGCTTGACCCATCCAAGTTGCACCCTTGCATAAAGGTTGTTACACAACCTCCTTCGGGACGTTACCTCCCCTCAAGGTGCATGTCATGACGTTTGTGACGCTTGAGCATGATCCTTGATACATTCCAACCAACATTTTCGATGCTCATCGGCACCCTGAGGAATGACTCCTGACTCACTCCGGGGATGGGAGCAAGTACCGCGAGGATATCGCGCCTAATTTGGCCGGCGGTTGGGTGGAGCTCAGACTCCCAACACCGGGTTCGCATGCACTTCTTAAGAAATCCTGATGGATTCTGACAGAAAGCTGAGTCAGGGGCTACTCTTTCGCAAGGACTATCGTGCACTGTTGTGTGTTGGACTTCCTAGGTAGACAAGGCAATGTTACATGGCAAGCCTAGTACGATATTGCAATGACAATTGGTGGTCACTCAGTTGGGTGTCACTCCAAATTGCTGCCACAAGGAGACAAATTTCCTCATATGCCTAAAAGGCCTTTGGGAGGGGATCTTGAAATTCATTTTCTTACTCTCCCATCTTGAGAATCCTCAAAGCTCAAAGAGAATTCTAGGGAGAAATAGTGTTCTCCAGACCTTGACACTAGACTTCTGTATTCACTTTGCGCCTTCGCCTTGCGCTTCAGCACTGCCAGTCCCTCGAGCTCTGCGTAGGTTGATTTGGCTCCTTCCCTTGTCCATTCCTCACTCTAAGCCACGCATCTACTTGATATCCTACTCAGCATCCTACTCGAACTACACTTGGCTTGTGGCACCTACAATTCTGCTTGAACCAGCCTCCCTTAAAACACACCCTCGGCCAGACTGGTATATGGCGCACCATTTACGGAAGGAAAGCAGTAGAGTTTTTAGAGGCATAAATAAGTTGAGGTACGAGTATATCAAAGGAACTACAAAGAGAAGGACTTACAAATGATTTCTTCAAGAGCAAAATATCTACTAAATACTGCAACCATAACACATTTGTCTTGGGGAAACTGTATGATCAAAGACAGTACATTCAGTATCAAGAAGAAACTGTATAACACTAAATTAAAGATTGTCCGAAGCTAAGCACTACTAACAAGAACTTGTAAACCCAAGATCCTGAAATTTTCCCATAGCTTTGAAAGTGAAAATTTCCATTACAGTTATTCAACGCCACGAGAGATTAAATTATGAAAGCAATATGTTCATTTTTAAATTAAAATCTCATCCACTGCTCACTCTTGTAGGATATCTATACATCATAGACCATAAATCCCTTCCTTTATGATAAGAAGTCCATGAAGCTACGTAAAAAAATTAAGGGATGAAAATGAAAGAGATCACTAGGGTGCCAAACTTATCAGCTTTCTGGAAAGGACATGCGCCAAATGTGGCATGAAGGACTATCTCAGGCACCAAACAAGTACTCTGTAGTTTACTATTTTGTATGGCTCCATATTATCAACAGAGAAAGTTCTAACAAGTCAAATAAAATAAATCACGAACTTTGGAAGGCAGTACGTTGACCAACGGGTTTCTCCTAATGGAACTTTGATGATTAATGAACAGATTAATCAACATTCTTACCTTCCTTCCCAGCATTCTTCAGTTACTTCTCTCATTTTACGATATGTATCTGACTGCAAAATATTAAATCAAATAAGGGCCAACTCATAATCAAAAGCATTAGATATCCGCAACTTCACAGTAACTTACTTGTTTATCTCCTTTGGGACCCTCAAAGATAGCAGGATCTAAAGATAGATCCAGAAAAAGTATATCTTCACCTGTGGGGAAAAATGGTAGAACATTGGGTTAAATCAATAGAAAATTGGACCTCAAATATGGCATTGTATTTTCAAAAGAGATTCAACTCTAACCAGTATTGATCCTTGAAAGGGTAAAGTCAATTATCGATATAACCAATCCAAATGTTTTTACATAGATTTTTTCTCCCTTAAGAATGTACTCCAATGTCGTAGAATCTTTGCGACTTAAGAGGATGTTCCCCCTTGATCAACAAAAAAAACTAGATCAACAGTCAGGCAAAAGTAGACAAAGAAATGATAGATGTGATGATAACTAAACCAGTGCAGATCTCGGTGTTCAAATTGGTAGGCAGCCTCTGCAACAGCTAACGCAGTAGTAACCTGTAGTGAACAATTAACAAGTAGGCACTTAAATGTTAAGGTGTATAAAGTGAAAATGCGCATGAGTCGGTTAAAATACCTGAACCAGCAAACTACAGGCTTCATCAAAGTTCCGGAGCACAAAGCTTTCAAGATCCTGACCACCGTGTTCTTGAACAAACACGACATAGCACTGGAGGCAAGCCTCATCAGTTAGTTAAGTAAGACAAAGCAAGTAAATAATATGATATGGACTGAGGAAAAGTGTTTAAATATCTATAGCTAGCCGGAGGCAACTTGCCCGAGGCACATAATTTAGATGCCTGTGTGTTACTCTTGTCGAGAGCTGTTGTCCGTCTACCCCTACAGCTAGGGACTGGGTTGTGAAGAGAGAGAGAGAGAGATGGCCATGAAAGTTTTCTTTAGAGGCTTTTGAGCAGGGGCAGGGACAGGGAGGTGGGTGAGGGATTTGGTCAGAATTGTGAATGACTGGAAGAAGAAAATGCCTGGAGCCAAACTACATAGTGCCTCGGGAAACTTCCCAAGGCTCCATTGGCTTCACTTCAATAATCTAAGTCCTTGGTTCTTTGGAAATACCACCATTTTCATATACAAGAAAAAAAAAACCTGCTGGTCTGAGAACTGATTCGGGTGATCATTTTCTGAACCATGCTTCCAGTCCCATTCTTCCCATGCTCTTATCAGGGCAGCATCATAAGTGCCTTGACAGACCCTTAAGCTGTGTAATGTAGAAAGTAAATGTTAACGGTATACATGAAATTGTATAGCTGCATATCTATCAGAAATCAAGTTTTTTGGGGTTTCGATATCGGTAAAGAGAAGCTGGAGGAAAGCATAGTGACAAATAACCTAATGGTTCAAGCTACCAAAAACTCACAAGTCAAGTCTTACTCATGACTAAAAGCGTATAGGCTGGCTCTAAATGTTTACCAAGTGATAGAAGTAGAGACACTAGATGTACATAAAACTCACGCTATTGTCTCAATGAATGTTGTACATGCATTGTAAACATCATCCCCATGTTCTCTTAAACGATTAAGCGTCAAGGAAAGTATAACCTCCTCCAGTAGTTCTTCTGATCTCTGAAGTAAGAAAACATAGAGTAAAAAACATAAGTGGGTCTCAATACAGGACTCAGTATCAACAAACTTCTCTTCTCGTTAGTAAAGATTTAAAATTTTGAAGATGTAAATATAGGCAACATCATTCACTGTTGGCTCCTAGTGCATCTTACTGAAAAGCATGAGAAGTGATAGCACCCTAACGAAGAGCCACTTTGAGGTTCCCTATGAAATAAGGCATGGAAGAAAGCCACTACGCAGAAGTACTCTGTGCCTGCTTCCAACCTTAAAAATCTTCACAGCCAAAAAGATGACAAGTAATTGCTATTCAAACAAGTACCTTCTGCACTTCCCCATTGACTCGTAAATCTCCATCAAATGGGACAATTTTGCATACAGCTTTGCCAGCCTTGAATGCTTCTCCATAAGTACCTTCACCAAGCTTGACAATACTTTCTGGTCCACTGCAACCAAGAGAGCTCCATTTTGACAATAGTGTTGAAAGATCCATTTCAAATATAAAGCCAAACCGATGACCAAATGCAACCGTCAGTTATCAAAGTCAAAACCACCCATTTTGATTGAAGATTGTAGGATTTGTAGCTCAAGTTAGTATGCAGGCTCGCTTACACAGACAAGGTAAGAGCAAGTAGAGATAATGAAATGATTTTTCATTGTATCTGAGGCTTCCGATCCCACACATAATGACAACCAGTCAGGAAACCAGAACCCCCACACACACGCAGACAAAATTTTATGCGCTTTGGCTGAAAGACGAAGATGATGCAAGATGTCTAAACTTTGGGCAGCCTAACAATGAATGACCAGATGAGAACCCTGCAAACATGTATTTAGCAGTTTACAGACTGTGTAACTCACTTTTTTATGGTATAAGTTGGTAATATGAATGTGAGAAAGCTCTTCCTTTTTTATAACCTTTTACTCAATTAGATTTTAGCCTAGTATACAGACACAATCAATTGACGAAGCACATGTGATCACAAAAAGATACTTGAAACTTTTTCCTCCCTCAAACTGTCAAACAGGATAGGGTTGCCATCTTTAAAGATCATTAACAGACAAGAAGGACACAAAAGCAAGAATATGAGATCATCCGAGGAAAAGCTGCTTTTGAGACATAATCAAAGACACTATCGGTATATAACAGAAACTAAACTTTGAAATTGACACACCAGAGATATCAGCTATATTTGGTTATAGTGAAGAGACAAAAGAGCAGGATATAACAAATGGATTAGGACGAAGAGCCTACTAGAGATTCAACATATTTAACATGCAAGTCTCCTTTTACCTTGCCATTTGGAAACAATATAAAAGAAAGACAAAGGATTCACTATTGTGCCAATTGACTAAGCAAAAATACCAACCAATAGTCAGAGAATACTTCCAATAGCGTGGAAGGGGCTGACATTCCGCAAACTGTTAAAAGAGCTACCAAAGGGTCCAGGTAAAGACCATCCAAGGATGAATGCTGTGATGTTAGACAAAGGTTACGAACACCAGCTTCAATATCTTGACAGCCTTCCTTGTCCATATCCTGAATTTCTTGACTGCTCTTTCTAGAAGAGATGCACCTTGCAAAGACATCTCTATCGACGACGCCCGAATCGAATCTGTTCTGAACAGAATGTAAGCCTGAATGGATTTGCAAGGGTGCTATTTCTGGTATTTTTGAACTTGAGGATCCAAAACCATAGCCACGCCTATATGCCTCACGCAATGCCGGAGTTTCTAATATCTTAGAAAGAGAGCCAGAAGGCCCACAACTGAAATTCAGCTTCTTAGTTATTAACCATTTCTCCAATGCTGAAGACAAGTGAGATAAGACAATTTTATCATTTTGGATGCCCATTGTCCATGTACCAGATTTTTTTGGAGAGGGGCTTTCCTCCAACAGTTCAAAGGAATCAACATCTTGAAAGTATGCCTTCTCCATATCGTAGTTTGGAGGTTGTTCAGATTTTCCCTACAAGAACCAAAAAAATGGATCGCGGGAGTGCACAAGTAAAACTAATTACAGGTTCACGAATATAGAAAGCAGAGAACCATCAATTGAACCGATTAAAATGTTTATTTTTGCCAAGCAAGTACAACAATTTGCTAATCATAACTAAAGGTACTCCAGTTTTTGAGCTTTTGTTGCGATTTATAAGGAGTGGGAAGGGTTGGCAAATTGCAGAAAATGAACTGCTTTAAAGTACAGAGTCATACTCTAGGAATAGCTGGTTTTTTTCTTTTTGGCTTAATTTGCTGAGGCCTGTAATCAACACAAGAAGCAACTGCGATACTTGCCCTCCCCCTAGTAGTTACAAGGTAAACGTGATAACCATTAGCTTATCATTTCTACTCTGAAATCATAAATGAGGAACAATAACACTAACCATCAGTGCATTTAAGGCAAAGCAATTTCCATAACAAACCACACACCAAGATGCATTCCAAAGATGGATAGACCAGTAAACATGAAACTATCCTGATATGGCTTACAACTAATGATGCAACAAACAGGCTTGAGTATTGCTGTTATGATACTTAAAGACATGCATGTAGGGCAAATATATCAATTACAAAGATTAAACAACATTCGTCTGCTTGACCAGATTTTGATGTCAGCAAACAGAAGCTAAGTCATTGCAAAAAGACAGGATCTAATAAAACATTAAAAAGAGGAATGCAAGGGAGAAAGGGTTCGAACAAGTACTCCTTATTCACGCCCCTTCCTATTCCATAGGCTAAAGTGAGTGGCAGAAGCTTTAAGAAATGCCATAGCCTGAATGTGATATCTGAAAAGGACATTCCGAAATCTTACAACCGTCGTATAGGAGCGAGTTGGTGCTCACAGTAAAAGCACCAAATATATTCTCCACGAGCCCGTAGAGCCGGAAGGAAGAGCATCAACCCCACTGGCTACTCTCAACAAAAATAAAAAGAAAATGAAAAGGAGAATGACGAGAAATAAATAAAAGGAACAAATGCTTGACCGGAATCAAAATCGGTGTCACGTTATGAATTCCCATTTCTCAATACAAACTTCAGTTACCAGTCTCACAAATGACTACTCCAATAAATTTCCAAAACTCAAACAGCCAATTCAACCCCCCAAATTATTCACTTCCACGCCAATGATCCCTTAAAAGGTTTCATCATTCTTACTTTCACGGGTACGTATATATACATCTCCTTAAACCCTAGGCCTGTTCCTCTTTCAGGTAGTTAGACCCCGAGGGCTTCCTTTTTGGCTGGCTGGGCAGTAATTTAAGTGATGAAATGCAAGTAGAGTTCATGTCAACACCACAAAGCAAAAGTAACGAAGGAAAAAGCAAAGAAATATAATCCTAAGGCTAGACATTTTAATTCCATAACTTCTTTCTTTTATTCATGTATCTATCAAAAGGGTTTCTTGTTATGAGCTTAACCTAACAAAAACACATAAAACATGATTAATCAATAAAAGAAAAGCCACTCACAGACATTGGAATACCCATCACCAAAAAAAAAAAAAAGGAAAGCTAGGGCAAAAGGAAAACCTGGTGGAAAGGGAACGGTTCCAACTGACTCGGTTTGCGGGAACCAAGCTCATCCGATTATCATTATTACAACTCGACTCGTTCCTGCAAAATCAAAATCAGTAGCAACAATTAAGCGCGCTCCCAACGAAAAAACAAGAATGAACTTTTTAAATACCAAGATACTCACGTTCGTGCATTACTCTTGTGAGTAACTTTCGGGGCAGATTTGCGCCTGTAAACAACGGCGATTTTCGGCTCTTGAGGTTGATCGTAACGACCTTCTTCTTCTTCTTCTTCCGCAATTATCGCCGACCACAAATCATCCACTGCACTTCCACCTGAAATCACACATACCTAAAGATTTGTACAAATGTCAAACGGGGCGTACAGGTTTAGGGCAATTATCCTTCTTTTTACCTGCACGAGAACCCATGTTCCGTATAGTCGTTACTTCCATTTTCTCTTGTCAATCAAATCGCTTGTCACAGTATCGAGAGAGAAGAGAGAGAGAGAGAGAGATTTGAAACACAATTTGAATTTTAGGGCGGGGACTGGTCTGGGCTGACCGTTTTGTATTACAACTTTACATAGCTCGTAGTGGAGGCCCAACCCAAATAAAGCCCAAGTATTTTTCTTCTGGGCTGGACTTACCTTATAGTGGCCTCTTTTTACTACAATCGTCCTCTGTTGTACATTTGATTTGACAAAGATGTTTGTCCGAGGAGGGCCGTCTATCAAACTCAAGAACGCTTCTTGTTCATTTTATCTGAAGATAATGCACTACCCGCCAAAAATTTAAAAACATGTTGCGTTATATGACTTAAGGGTCGTTCTCGTGATTGGCAACTGGCAAGGAATGAGATGATTCATAGACGTGTCTGTCGTCGGCCATCGGTAAGAGTTGATAGGCTTGAAAGCTGGCAAACAGCCACTCATAATGCGACGATCACGTTAATTTTAAGAGCGACTTGTCGTGCCTATACGAGTTTCGGACACCTTCAACCCGTAAAAAAGAGGGAGAAAAAATTGTCACACACTATGTGCAATGTAAACCCTATATAAGCACTCTAGTCAACTTGTCAAGGTTTCTGTTGAAAAGAGATGTTGTCAAAGTCAGACTCTCTCTCTCTCTATTCTTAAAGAAAATTGGCATCCCTTCGATTTTTGTGTCTAAATCTGACCTCCTCTTTGGAGAAGCATGTGTTGTTTATACAGACGTTTAGGACTGTAGAAAAGCTACATACAGAAAGTAAAACACAATCCTAGCCGTCACAAAGAGATAAGGTAAAAAAATAAAAATAAAAACTCTTACTAAATAGAATCGACATAATTTGCAATTATAGGAGAACCAACCAGTACTAAAACCTTCACTTGCAATGCATGGAAATGATGAACCTTCCTCTAATAAAGTCATCCTCCTCATACAATTATCAAGCATCCAAAACCCAATTATTAAAAATCAAATAAGTCCCATTAATACCCCACCCTTGGTTTTAATTATGTCTAAATCACTGCATTGAGCCACAATCACTCAGCTCAATCCTATATATTAAGATTGCAACACATGCTATATATAATGCACTGAATTTGGATAATCCGTCCATTGTAAATTAGTGATGCATGTCATTGGTTAGGGGCACATAAGCATGCACACAGATGTTGATAGTTTACAGTGAATTGGTTGTCAATGGATAGGAACACCTTCAATGTAGTGAACTGGGACTGGGATGAGCCCTATGAATATTGTAATGGTTTGCAACTAATCCACTATGTGGTTTTTCATAATCAATCTAATGTGCCACATGACCTTAAGCTGGCTGTTCAAGTACTGAACAGTCCCATCAGTTCAAAATTTTCTTCTTTATCAACGGGAAGCTTTTATTTAAAATATAAACAGTTATGTAACTATTCATTTGTCTAGAAAATATTCAATGTAACCCTGATGACCACGTAGCGTAGCAGTGTGAAGTGGTATTACGGTTCAATGAAAGGATATGGTATTGTCATTTCAATCATTCTCATATTTGGTGTCCGCGCACGGCGCCAATAGTGACATCATTTGTGTCAACCAGATCTCTCCTCCCCCATTTTTGGTGAGTGACAAACTAATTGTGGCGACGAACCTAGTTAGTGGCATGAGATGCTACGGGGGCAAAGGCTATAAGGGGTGAGAGAATCTTATTTATTTATTTTTGCGGAGAGGATCAAGGTGTTGAGGTTCAGTCAAAACGGCCATTATCCATGGCCTTTTCCAGCAACGGACGGCCGATCACTCTCCGGATCAAATTCACAACAGGTGGAAGATGATGAATAATTTGACTATGATACCAGTTGATGCCAACGAGTTAGGCGTGGTATTTGAGGAGGCAATTTAAGTGCCTCTTTTCATTTGATCATGATACCTCGTCACATTAATACCGTGGCTATTATAATTACGCTAAATATTTTTTCACATAATCGGAGTACACGAAATGTCAAAAGAAAACCGGGAAAAAAATAAGAAAAACAAACAAAGTTGGAAGTCGCAATATGAAATCTAACAGTTACTTCCTCATAGTCCTTATACTAAATGTCAAGCAAACTATTGGTGCTATGTGTTGTACTCACAGCACTGGGAGTTGTACATTGTTACAG
This sequence comes from Escallonia rubra, assembly GCA_033065855.1. NCBI lineage: Eukaryota > Viridiplantae > Streptophyta > Magnoliopsida > Escalloniales > Escalloniaceae > Escallonia > Escallonia rubra. The sequence goes on from JAVXUO010003092.1 coordinate 78,637, forward strand.
TATTAAACCAAATTGTTTTATCAGCAACAGTAATTGTTTGGCCTAGAATCAACTCTACTTTCTTTGATGGGCACATGCCATCAGGCAAGTCTTGCCGACTCTTCATTCTGGGATGGCTTTCGTTCGGAACTCTAATTTCTTTTACAGGAAATGAAGGTCCCATGTGCAAGTTTGTTAGCTCTTAATTGCCGGAAAAGGAAGAAAGAAGAACGAACCTGCCATTACGTATCAAAATCATGGTATTTTGCTAGCATTTCATTTTCTATTCCTAGTAGCAACAGAGACTAAGAAACCTGTAATGTGGCCAACGTTGTCATCTATATCAATTTCGTCTAAGAATTGAATGTAACAATCTCGTCTATACCAATTATTGCGCTTCTTACCGGATGCCCATCAACGGCAATGCATCCTTATTGTTTGAAAAAGAGCTCTCGTGGGATTGGTAACATTTAAATCTCTCGATGCAAATTATGGAAAAACAAAGAATGGGTATTCAGTTTAATCGTATGCTCGAGCGGAGAAAGAGTTCATCAGAATAAAAAGTAAACTCACTTCACGATTCTTGATCAATGTAAGATTTTCTTAACTGAGGCAACAACACAAAAACTTTACAAAACCGCGATGAGGCAAAATATAAATAAATTTGTCCATAAAAATGTGCTAGCTTTTTTAGGGAAATAATTCAAGAAGCTAGCGGGTCGCCCATTCCCGTTTTTCTTCTACTCCTTCTTCTTCTTTTCTTTTTTTTTTTTTTCATTTTGGGAGGGATTTTGTAAGCTTTTTTGCAAAAGCACAAACCGAGTTCTATTTCAACCAAAAATATCGTTAATAACATAAATGCGGGTATGAATAATGTAGGTACCATCGTTAACAATTGTAATTGAGTTTTCTAGTTCATAACACTTTAAAAGCCCTACTCTAAATGCAAGTATGATGTAGGTAACATCGTTAAATTGAATTGCTGGAAAAGCTTTATTCTTAGCCTCACTAAAAGGACAAGGACAAGAACTTTCTGGCCGAGCGTAAGAATTAGTTATCAAAACAATCAAGTTCAGTTCTATAGTGCATACCAGCCACAAGTTAAAAACCTTAATCTCAATTTGTCTAAATGAAAGAGAAAAGAGAAGGAAATGAAGATGAAGATGAGAAATAGAAATGGAAATTTATTGATTGCATAAAATCGGTGAGCGGAATTTTTAAAATTTTGGTGAAAATTTGAAATCTAATATTTCACTAACCATGGTTATTTAAAATAAAGATGTGCTGTTGTTATCCCCATGAAATCACTTTGATGAGTTGTCAAGATGTTAAGGGTAATCTAACACCACGTATACGAGTGAAGTGTCGTTATACAACTATTGAATATTTTCTCTTATGATAGTGGCATAATAGTTACTCCCACTCAATAATTAGGCAACTTTCTGCCAGACGGCAGAGAGTCAAGACATTATCTGTCTCATCGCAGAAGACAAATTCCATGTGCATATTAGTTGTAGCCTTCCTTTAATTTGGTGCAGAAATCCCAAAACATAAACTCTATTACTAGGGTATCAAGAGCTACTAGAATTAGCTAGTCAATCATTTATCTTGTGGCTCAGTACACTATACTGGCAAAAATTATAAGGACAATCGGAGAATCAAAATTTTAGTTTTAATGTTTCTGGAACAAAAAATTCCAAGTCTGAAATGTACAAGTATATATATATCATGTGTGAGGGATTTTGTCAGATAAAACTGAAATTTAAGTGTTAAAAATTTGAGAGCTAAATTTGTAAAACTGAAAACTTTTAACTGAGTTCTTAGCATGAAAAAGAAATTAACATGTTTGGTGAACCAAAGAATTGTTCCACTTAACAAATATGCATGCAACCATAATTGTACACTAATGTTCATAACCTTTTTATGACCATTCACCGATGACGATTATGACCCCGTCAGTGATGAGACACCTAGCCTCAGAATTCGAAGCTCTCTCTTTCCATAGAGATGAACCAATCAAACTTCGTCGGTCGGATTATTGTGAAGATCAAATAAATCGCATAGACCTAATGAGATAAAAGCTAAACCACCATGTCGCCACCATCGACCGGATAGATCTGAAGACTGGACGCCTAAACTCGAGCCGCCGCCATCGACCTACCAACTTTGTCGCGGGCCAAGCTTTGTGAACTCCTCGCATAAGCCCACAAAAAAAAAAAAAAAAACAAGACCTTAAACCTACATATACATCTATACCTTGTCGGAGGCCTGCAGCCGCCCCATGCCCTGTAATGCATGGTGGGGTTGCTGCTAGGGGTTGGGAGTTAGAGAGAGGTGAGCGTGTTTTAGAGAGATGATGGTCTTTTTTCTGTCTCTTGGAGGTGTTGATTGTGTAGTTGAGATGGTTTTTGTGACGTGGTAGTCACATTATAGTTTTCTAGTCAATTTCAAATCACAAATATGTGTATATGTTGGCTATTCTTTTTGCACACATTTTATTCTTTGAAGCAAACAACATGAGCTTGCTTGATATCATTTTCATTTTGCTATTTTGCAATTTTTCTTATAAGTAACTTAGAGTTACATTTCAATTACAAAGAATTAGTTGTGAGGGAAGATATTTTCATGAAGTAGCTACTACACCAAGACTCCCCTCCCGCGCCCCCCCCCCCCAAAAGGACTATCGTAAAGTAAACTCCCTACTTTCCAAAACCCTTGAAATTACAACCTAAATCTGCAACAACATAAGATCAGGAAATTCCACGCCCAGATGGACTCAGATAAGTATACGTAAAGTTAACACCAAGAACAAACTTGCTGGTACAATATATATATAAGATATGAAAAATATGTAAATATGATGACAGCATGCAATCGAAAATTACTACAGACAGTCAAAAACTCTATTACTTTGAGATCAGTTTTAGCATTACTCTTTCTTTATTTTTTTTTCTAAAGAGCAATTAATTAGTTGACCGCTAAAAAGTTAAATTTTATTTGAGACAGTCTATCTTCGTTCCCTTGTATGCTATTATACAGCTCCTTGTTATTGCTAAAATTTTTAATATTGTTAGCACAATATACTTTTAGCGAGAAATAGAAAGTAAAAAAGCATACATGAGTATAAACAAAAAAAATTCGTTATTTGTTTCCATAAAACTTTACGGTTGTTGACTTCCATTTTTGTACGCCTCTTAATTAAGTCTTTGCCTGATAATGAGATCAGAACTCTATTTCTTTTATTATTAATATCATTGTCTTAATATGTTACTTAAAAGACCTTAAAATTTGTTCCTCCTAGGTCTATTTCAGTCACATGCACCACATGAAATCCAGAGGCGATCCTTTTCCACATGTAAACCAAAGGTTATATATATGTTTCCGTGGTGTACAAGCAATCACGTAGCACTGCAAAGATTAATTAATTGATGACACAATATTGTCAACAAGAATAGAGGCTTTAATTTCATGTGGGAGCACCAATATAAACTTTGGTATTTAATGTCTTTGACAAATTGCGAATAGATTTCAAACTTCATAACCACTCCTTACACGAAAAGATCATCAAATGAAAATGACTATTTTGGTGAAAATATGATAGGAATCGAGTTCTTGCGGAAAAGGTTTACGTACATATTGTGGAGTCTCAAATGAGAAAAAGAAAAGTAGTCGTTGTTTGAAAGCGCTTTATATACGAGAGTCGAATGCTTCTGTTAAGATTGAAAAAAATTGTCGCCAGGGACATTGAATTGATTTTTAGTACTAACGTACAAATCTCTAAACAAATCATGAAGATGCATGTACAAGTTATATGGAACGGAACTTCTCTGTTAGTTCCAGTGATACAATAGAAGATGTCCGCAAGACAAGCAATTATGGATTTTATATCGAGACGGTATGAAATCTTACTTATTTCTTATGCAAAGTTAAAGAACACGTGTCTAAATTAAGTTGTATGAGGTGATACTGAAGCTCTCATTCACTTTGTTTGGCTATTATTTTTTCGTACTTTTTTTCCCTTCTTCCTTAGTTATTTTTAAAGTTTTTCTTTGTTGGTTACTCTATTTAGATTCTGTTTTCAAAATGACAAATTTGGACTCGTTTTGACTTATAAATATATGAGAAAATGGCATTCAAACAACACTAAAGAAGTTTACATAGTTTTATTGTGCTATGTAGTTTCAATTGTTGAACTTTATTAGTTTTGTAATTCTCAAAAAGGGATTCAAACAAGTTAACTAATATAACTAAAAAAAAATTTGCAACCTTTACATACATTTCTTTTACTTAGTTCAGGCCACAATAATTAAGGGGATATATGGATTTGAATTTGCTCACCTATAATAACTGGTCGCAAGATTTCTAAAACCTACACGTCGATCAATTCAAAATTTTAAAAAATGTGCGTTTTGTATTTAACCTTTTTCAAATAGTCACGTTCGACCATGTAAAAATCAAATTACCTTACAAAAGAACATCCATTCAGCTTTCATCCTTTGTTTTTAGATCAGAAGTAAAAAGTTCTTGGTCATCTTGCCACATAAAAGGCATTTTCAAAATTCACCCACATTCAACGACTTTCTCCTAGTGGTTCAACAGATGTTGTCAAAGTATCCAAAATAGATACAAGTAGACTAATGATAACCAACCCTAAACGGACTCTTAGTACCACAGTCCACAGCTTCTGTTTGTTTGAGCTGCCATTTGGACTCTTCATTCGAGCATTTTGCATGGGATATGCTACCTCCAAGCAGAACTAGCTAGCGTTAAGCTTAACGTAATTAAAGAGTTTTTGTGAGTCAAAAGACATAATTGCATTCCAAACTTGGTACTTTGCACAATACAGCAACCAAACCTCTGATCTTCTAACTCTAACTGTTCCTCGCCTTTACCTTTTCTTGAAGTTTCTCCAAACAAATTGCGTGCTTCGACATGTGTGAGGCAATACGAATGTGTCTGGCAGCTGGTGCCATGCTTAAATAGTTATATTTCAAAGATCTGCATGATTTTTGTTGACCAAATTTAAACTATACAAACATTATAAAAAGGGCAAATTAATGTAGTCGGCTACTTTATCTATTTAGCATGTGACCTGGTGAAGTTGGAATCCCATATTATGCCATGCGTATGTGTCGTCCAACACCCTTATTATATGTTGAAGTTTAGGGGGGTGGGGGTCTTTCTTTGCATGTTGGTCCTATGAACATAGGGCACGGGTACCTTGCAGTTGAGGGATAGATGGCTGGACCCCCTCATATTGATTCCATCTTTTTTGCTCAAATATATATGTTCTCGGATCGAATTTTTTTTGCCTACTATCCAGATTATAGCAAGATAGCTACAACGCTCAGTATAACAAAAATTAATTATCGTTACATATTTGAGTGATTTTTATTTAATGGTCCTAAGAGTTGTCACTGAAAGTGTTAGCAGAATTATCACTACTAACTATATTCAGCAACCGTTAGTTGTAGCTATATGAGGGATTATACCTATATTACTACAATGAGGATACCAGCAAAAACTAAACCTTTCACATATGAGGGTCTGCCTCTAGAAAAAAAGGTATAATGGAGCCAATGTTCACCCAATTCCAAAAAAGAAAATTTCAATGTAACGGTAATTAAGCAGTTTTGTGCTAGAGATGCTGGAGCCGATGCCCCTTGTCGAGTGATGCCGTAATGGGCAAATGAATGTATCAAGGTTTATAGCACTCAAATTTAGTGGTCTTAATAACCGTAAACATACCTTTAGTATGTTACCATGCTTAAGTGATTAAGAACGGCCTAAATTTGTAGAAATTATTTCATCCACGTATCAATTATTGCAAAACGGTAAATTAATTCATCGATAGTAGACCTCTTTGGTGGCTCTTAAGGTGTGAACAACTACAAGACGGCGTGAATCTATGAATTTTGCTACATAGTATAAAGGGTATCATGTTTTTGGTCGGCGAGTGGGTCCAAAGTTTTTTCAGTATTCGAGTTCTTGAAATATGCTTTTACAAATGGGATGTTTTGGAGGGAATAAGAATAATTTGTTGGGAAGGCTGTCATGCAGTTGCCGAGGAGTTTATCCTCGTTTCATTGTAAAGGACAAGTACACTTCTGTGCCTTCCGTTTTGGGTGTAAATGACAACCCCTTGCCTTGGTTAAACAAACCAGTGATGAGAATCTAAGCATCACAATGATTCATGGACCAAACAACTTAGAACTTTGGTTCACGTTGATCCAAAATTGTCTATGGATACTCTCGAAATAAGTCAATAGGCATCACAAGTTGATCCGTGACCATACGACCCGATGGGTGGTGGGTTGCTCTTACAGCCTTCCGTATGCCGATGGTCATACTGCTGAGGGGTGGGTAGTACGAGATGACCTAGAGCTAGCTTGAAATTGAAATCTGAAAAATATTATTATGGAGGTGGGAGGCCAAGGAATTGTCACGTCACTACTAAATGATGTACCCCCCCCCCCCCCCCACCCACTGCCTATTGAAACTTTGGTTCTTGCCTGCAGGCACTCTTAGACACACATGGCATATGCAAATTTCTCATGTGCATAGGAAAACCAACTTTTGCATAGAAGTTCAAAAAAATAGGCACGTAATCTGCGAAAAAGGATAATAGTACTCAATCATGAGCCAATTTTTTTTTTGTCGAACCTCCTATACCTTGATACTAGTAGAAGAGTCATCCTACGATCTGCGGCTTAAATGAATTATACTCTATATAATATCTCCTAATTTCCAACAAAATAAATAAAAAAACAAAACAAACATTTTCAGATGACTACTAACCTAAAAGAAATAATGCCAACGTGTTGAATCCGGCTCCTCTCCTTTACTTCTTTTACCTAATTTCACACGGCATAGAATCATATTACTAACACGTGCAAAGATTATTCCGTTTATATAATAAAAAATCTATAAAACTTTAACTCCGTAACTCTATTGAAGTCCCTAACTACGGTTAACTACTCAACTCGGTTACTATCAACGGAACAAATTCTCAATTCTGCCTTTCTATGTAAAAGAGGTTTTGATTACAAAAGTTTTAGTTACAAATGTTAAAGCCTTTTGCAATCTGAGACGGGACCAAGTGGACAGGGCCGCTGGTCGACTACAATATACTAATAAATGGCTTACAGTATTATTCTTCCCTGGGGCTGGCACTGGCAGTAGGCACAATTAAGCTTTGTGGTAGTCAGTCAGTTCATTTGTGATTTGACATCCAAAAGCAGCTGTTATATTCCTCACACTGATCTCAATAAATTGCTCATTAACTTTGCCTCTTATTCCTCACCATCTTTTTACTACTTTTTTTGTTTGACTAACAGAAGAATATAGTATTGTTATTCAGTTGAATTCACATGTATAAATGTTAATTCTTTCAGTTAAGGTAATCCTGTTTGATTAACTTTCTGATAAACAGTCATATTCACAAGGAAGAAAAACCAAAGGAAAATCCCAGAGAGCTAGAGTAGCTTCCAATTCCCCCCCCCCTGCCTTCCCTTTTTAATACTGTTTGCAAGCCATTTTCTCATCACCTACCTCTGATAACTCCATCCTTCCTTCTTTCTCAAATCCCACCACCATTCTTATGTACATCTGCTACTCCTTCATTTAAGCAACAAAAAGTTGAAAACTTTTTTTGATTGGCATTCTTGAGGCAAGAAGAAGTGGGGCAGAGAGTGGTGCTAGAAAGCTCCATCTCAGCTTAGATTTACACTCACATTTGCCTCTACAAAGAAAATCCAAATAGAAAATAAGTTCAAGATGGCTGATTAGCTGGGAAATCTAAGACTGGGTTACTTTGGGATGTTCTGGAATGTGGTATTACTGAGTGGGATTTTATGGGTTTGTTCGCTAAGAGATCTGGTGTTTGGTTCATTTTCTAGAGAGATGGATTCTCTGAGATCCGGGCTCTGAAGGCTATTCTTCTGAATCTTGTCTTAAAAAGGTACGAGAATGAAACATCCTGAAGGCCATTGAAAGATCATGCACTCTGTGTTGTCGATCTGTTATCTTATACATTGCCTTGCTTTCTTGCGTTTTGTTTACTGCATTTTGTGATTCACCATGCTTCATTCTTGTTCCTCCACTAATTTTCTTGGCATTTTAAGGAAATGTTGAGTTTGCTTTACTCACTCATCAGTAACTTAAAGAAACAACCAGTTGAAATGACTAGCTTTCTATCATCAATTAATGAGAACCCATCTAGGTAGCAAGAACGATTAGAAAGAAATGAATACTATCTACATGAATGATGAAGCATCAAGCATTAGTCTTTGATTTATATCCTGTACTATCAAGCTGAATTTTCATACACCCATGTCTTGATCTGTAGGTACTTTGTCATTACAATGGCCACTGATCTGAACGCGGAATTGTCAAAGAAAATTGGTGTTTTGGGCATAAAAGTCTGGGAATTGATTGGGCTTATTGTTGGGTTATTTATTGTAGTTATCCTTTTTGTATTAACGTGCTATCTTACTTCGCGGAAGAAATCGAGAAGAGCTAGAGAAAAGATCCCCTTCAGCCAAATCCCAACCGTTTCGAAGGAAATTAAAGAAGTGCGGGTGGAGCAAGTTTCAACCAATGAATTTGTTCCACGTGATGGGATTCTTCTCACTATTCATGACAAATCCAGTGATAAAGAATCGGATAAGGTTTTGGTCCATCTAGGAATGGGGAAAATGAAGAATGGAGACTATAGCAGTCAGTCAGGTTCTTTTCATCATCCGGAGAAAGATGGTTCACAGTCAGGAGAGGAAGGGAGTTCAGGCGCATTTACTGTATACAAAACGTCTTCGTCACATCCAATAACTGCTCCTTCACCTTTAACTGGCCTGCCTGAATTTTCTCACTTGGGTTGGGGTCACTGGTTCACGTTGAGAGATCTTGAAGTTGCAACAAACCGATTCTCAAAGGATAATGTTCTTGGTGAAGGTGGATATGGAGTGGTTTATCGTGGACATTTGATAAATGGAACTCCAGTGGCAGTAAAGAAGCTTTTCAACAACCTGTGAGTTCAAAAACAGACGCCACATATTTCCTGTTTTTCTACTTCTGTTTTTCTTTTTCTTCTCAGTTCTTGGGAGTTGATGGTTTATTTGTTGTCTTTAGGGGCCAAGCAGAGAAGGAATTTAGCGTGGAGGTTGAAGCAATTGGCCACGTGCGTCATAAAAATTTGGTTCGACTTTTAGGATACTGCATTGAAGGAACCCACAGGTACCATCTTCATTTTGAGTATGTCAATTTCTGATAGTTTTTCTCCTTGACATACATATCCAGTTCTTCGAGAAAAAATGACATTAATTTCTATCCTCCTTATAGTTTTTCTCCTTGACATCCATATCCAGTTCTTCGAGAAAAAATGACATTAATTTCTATCTTGTTGTGAAAGAATCCTTTTCTAACCTCTTATACGCATCTGAGTAGCATGACAATTGTAAACTAGCATGACAGGCTGCCTGCAATATTTATGTTCCTTTCCAATGTTTTACTTTTAATTTGGAGCATTTCTTAGCTCATCTTTTCTGATTACTTCAGGATGTTAGTGTACGAGTATGTCAACAATGGGAATCTCGAACAATGGCTTCATGGAGCTATGCGTCAGCATGGATATCTTACTTGGGAGGCCAGGATGAAGGTTCTCCTTGGGACGTCTAAGGCGTAAGTTGTTCAACTTCCACTCTCTGCCAACATTGTTGATCTCATTATGCGATACGTTTGTTGCAGTCTTTCATACTTGCACGAAGCAATTGAGCCAAAAGTGGTGCACCGAGACATAAAGTCAAGCAACATATTGATTGACGATGGCTTCAATTCCAAAGTTTCTGATTTTGGCCTGGCTAAGTTGCTTGGCGCTGGAAAAAGTCACATCACAACTCGAGTTATGGGAACCTTTGGGTTAGTCTAATATTCATAGTTCTTGCTAAAGTATACCCATTCTGGATTATTTCACATTTTTGTTCTCTCACTTGGCTCAATTCTTTGACTGAACGGGCTGGACTTCTGAGACTAATCAGAATTTTGTTTCTTTCTTTCTTCCAAAATAATACAGATACGTGGCTCCTGAATATGCGAATAGTGGCCTTTTGAATGAAAAGAGTGATGTTTATAGCTATGGGGTTGTGCTTTTGGAAGCAATTACAGGAAGGGATCCTGTAGATTATGGTCGTCCTGCTCAAGAGGTACATGATAATTAGAATTTACTATGTTAATCTGCTTGAATATTGACACTGCAACTAATTTTGAAAGTTAATCTGCAGACAAAAATGTTTTCTGGATTTAGTTTAAAAACTACTAAGGTGCACAGCTACCAAGTTCCTCACAAAAATTGAGCAGAAAGTTGCACTAACGTAAAGGGACACTAAATGCAATCTAAAGGATATTGTCAAGCACCATTGCTCTATGCTTGAGCTGTCAGAGGGTGGGACAATGTATGTCATGCATAGCAGATGTACATAACTACTGCAGTAATATCTAAAAGAACTTGTCCCCAGAAGCTTCATTTCTTTAAGAGTGGTCCATTGCACAGTCCACCTCAAACCTATCTGGTTTCATCACTTACATTTACTGATTGAAGGCTAAATTAGGAGTCTGCAGCCTTACTGAAACTTAACTTTCAATTATTTAAGGTAAATCTCGTGGACTGGCTAAAAATGATGGTCGGAAGCAGGCGGTCAGAGGAAGTGGTAGACCCAAACATTGAAACGAGGCCATCTACAAGAGCTCTGAAACGTGCCCTTTTAACTGCTTTGAGGTGTGTTGATCCAGATTCTGACAAGAGACCCAAAATGAGCCAGGTTGTCCGTATGCTTGAGTCAGAAGAATATCCCATACCAAGAGAGGTCAGCTTTTGATTCTCTGCCCATATTATTTTTAATACCTTGAGATTCAGAACATGTTTAATTTGTTTTTTAGTTAAATTATCTTCTCCATCAGTGCTGCATCTAACTTTTGAGTGCATTGGATTTAATGTCACAGCTGTAATCTGTTCCCTTAGATAGTTCCTGAATTGCTACTCTTTCCAATCCATTGTCCATCTTACTCTGGTTCGGGAGTCACTTCCTCTTCAACCTGCTTGATAGTTGTTGCTGCCTCTTTCTTGAACTAATGTAGTGGCTATCATATCCTAGTGGTCCAGATTGATCTTCAACCTGAAATTTCAACAGTGTAATACTCTCGCTTTGATTTTCCCAAGTCCCTTCAAGGTACTAATTGTGTTGAGCTATTCGGTTTTTGTGAGGTTGTACTTGAGTGCATACTGGAGTGAGAGTTACACAGTCGATCTGCCCACTTGAATCTATTTGAAACAGTTACATACTTACATATGATCAAGTAATTCAAATGCCAAGGCTGAGTAGACCCATAAAACATTTTAAAAAGCAGACAGGTCAAGGTGCGGAAGGGAGTCTTGGATTAATGTTCATATGGGCCTGAAGATGCAATAGTGCTGTGATTGATTATGAAGTGGTATTATATACCGCATAACTTACGCTTCTTGATAGAGGGATACTTCTTGATTGTCTTGAAAGTGGTATCTTAAGGAAACTTCTTTCGCCAAATGGCTCATTTGATCACCACCATACTCAATATTGATTGGTAGTAGGTATATTTCTTATCATTTTTCTGGAGGACTTCGCGCAATAACAACGTTGAAATTGAATGGGTATAATTTTGATGATTTATAATCATAGTTCATCTCGTTAACTTCTGCATGCCATAGGCTCAGGCATGAAGTGCTTATTAGATCTGCACGTGTTAACATTCTGGTGAACTACTCGCCATTTGAAATTCCTGTACTTTTGGAGTTTATTATGGATCACAAAGCAATGAAAACCCCCACAACTAGCACCGCAAGTACACATCCACTAGTCCCCTCTTTCTACATGGAGGAATTGGGTTTTGCCGTAAAGGCTTACATTTTATCGAGTTGGTAGCTCTGAAGTACTTTTTATCCATCACCAATCCGTCGAGTAACAATTTTCTACTCATGTATTGGTCCTCCGTTTCTATCTTTTACATTCCATGTTAGTTTTCTGCTGCATAATTGCTAGCTGGTTTTGTCTGATATAGACAACATTAGTCTATCTAATTTTGAAAGCTTCAAGTACATAAAGACTGCCATAAGATTGTTAAGATGGGCTTGTAAGTGAGTTTTGACTGTCCATGCCCTCGACTTTTTTAGGATCGAAGGCACCGAAGAACTCAAGCAGGTAGCATGGAGATAGAATCCCAGAGGGAGAATTATGACACGGACAAGAGTGACAATCCAGATCCAAGGTCAGAGAGCAAAAGGAATCACAGATCATAGCTACATTGGTGACTCATATGGAGGATATGTGGCTCTCTCACACCTAGTAGTCATTCATACAAGTACTTCAGCCGTCAAGAGATGCGGCGTTTGCTCGTCTAAGCTGATATGAGAAGCTTACGGGAATATTGAGCGTGGGTGGGGGGGAAGGGGAGGTGGAGGAGATTTTTTTTGTGGTTTTTTTTTACTTTTAGCGTTTCTTTCATAACATTTTACGCCTTTTTGTTGTTGGGGTTTCGAAGTAGATGAAGAGAAATATTTGGTGCATGTAAGTATTTAAGTGATGCAGTTGTGGAAAACCAAAACACTTGTTTTGGGGGAGTGCCTGGCGGCAATTGGGGTTGGCTTGGCATTGTACAGGTACATAACATTTGGTTATTCATATATTGTTTGATTAAATGCTCTTCTTTCTGTTGAAAGGGCGTTGCTGTAAGGACGATGGTCTACAGCAAGTTGCCTTCTTTCTCTGGCAGTTGTTTTAACTCCATTCTTTCCGGTGGTAAAAGGGGGTTGGCTCCATGACAAAGAACACTTGGTAACATCATGGGGCGTTTAAACGTTGTACTGCCATTAGCCTATTGATTGATGTGTTGCCATTAGCCTATTGATTGATGTGCGGGGATGGTGGTTCTCCTTTATTTGCCTTTCGGCATTGCAATACCAAACAGATCACCACATGCCTGTGATTAAATATTACAGTTAGCTAAAGTTCAATAAGCAATCGAGTCTACTATCTTACAATACCAACTACCCAATTACATACTACTTTTCACTATTATGATCCCTTGCAAACCATCATGCACCTAAGAGACTCTGGCTTTGGCATGATGTGCAAAAGTTGCAAGAGATCTTGCTTCCTTAAGCTGAGCTGTTGATGTGCTGTTAATACCAAAATAGTGAAAATTTGATACAACATAGCAATAATGAGATATAATAGACGTGGTTGTATCCGTAATATCATCCTTGCCAGAAAAGCAAGAATTCAGAATTATTGGCTTACTAACATGTAGAAGTTTATTTTTAGAAGAAAATAACTAATGACCCTCTTACTATACACGATGTGCATTTTGCCCCTTCTACTCCAACATGATGTACTAAAACCCTTCACAGTTAACAAAATTACCCACCTTAGACGGGACCTCTAAGAACTCAGTAGTGAAATGACATAAATACCCTTATTTTCTTATTATATTTTAGGTCAATGACATTCTTCCAATCCCCTCTCGCCCCGTCAATCACCCCCACCTCCACAGTAGCTTACAACTTCCACTGCCGCCTCCATCAACCACCACCACGCACAAGGCACACACACACACTCACTTGATGGGCATGGGGAAGCTTGGGGTGTATGAGGGTATGATGTGTGTGCCTACGATGGGGATGGGGAAGCGTGGGGTGTATGAGGGTATGATGTGTGTGCCTACACACACACACACGTACACATACACACAGACACACCCCCACACACGGCACGTAACGGAAACACTCACCCACACTCACACACCACTGTTTGCCCCCATCACCCAACAACACAAACACCCTACACGTACACCGATACACACCACAGGTCAGCACTGCCATTGTTGCCACCGCTTAAATACATGATTGTATTGCTTAAATTAGTTTGAGGGTTCAAATCGAGGCTAAAATCCAATCTCAGTTGCCATGAAAGATGGGGAAGAGAGGGAGAGAAAAAAGGGAAAAGGCGGAAAGAGAAAAAGAGGGGGACGATTAGGTTATGGGGGCGGCAGCCGGCAATGGAAATGGGTGTCGCTGTGGTGGTAGGGATGATGAGGGATGAGGCGGCAGTGTGAGTGTGTGTGGTGGGGGGTGATAAGGGTGGCACTGTGTGTATGCGCGCGCGCGCGTGTTGTGGTGGGTAATAGAGGATGGGGCAACAATGGAAGTGTAAGTATGTGGTTGTGTGTGCGGTGGTGGATGACGGGGGATGAGGGTGGAAATGCCTATCTGTGTGCGTGCACGCGTGTTTGTGTGTGCTTGTGTGGTGGTGGTGGGTGATGGGGGTGGGGCTTTAATGGAAGTGTATATGTTTGTGTGTGTGGTGGTGGATGACGGGGGATGGGGGTAGTAGTGGAAGTGGGTGGGGATGGGGGTAGTTGAAGAAGGTGAAGGAAAAAGTGGGCAAAGATGTGGTAAATTCGCACATCGTGTACAGTAAAAGGGATCATTAGTTATTTTTTTTCCTTATTTTTGAAAGCCCAGATAGTAGCATGTAGTAGAAGTAACGCCTGTGCATTGTATGAATTTGATGCATTGATCGAGAACGAACCTGATCCACATCTAGTATTATTCTCGGCAAAGCATGTAAGGACAAAATCGACTCCCTGTCTCGTGACAGCATGAATAGGTTTTATGGGAGTACAATCATATGGTAATTAAGTTGTTTTTGCGGATAATAATTGGTTCAATGGATCTACTATGTTAGTTTTGTATACTATGTGCAGTTGTTTGAGGTGATTTCATGTTTGTGACTTCCTTTGTTTAGACACAAGGAGGGTTTATTGGTTAGGTTTTTTATTTGTAGGATGACTGTTTCGGGTAGATCCAGTTTAACCTGATGCACCAAATGTCTCTAAAAGTTAAACTATCTCGGTTTAACCAGATGCACCATATACCCAGATGCACCATATAACCAGATGCACCATATTTTTACATTTTGGTATGATTGCAAAACAGGTTTATTGACTTTGTTAAACAAATGTCCATAGTGGAAAAAAGAAATGTCGGCGGCTGCGGTGGGGTTTTCGATGAAATCCAATCATTGTTAATAAACTGCAACTGTTATTCTACCAGAGCTAAGAGCTTCGAGAGGTTTAGGTTATTCGTTTTCTATTTTTTTTTTCGTTTTCATAATTTTCGTATTCAGTTAGAAAATGCATTATTGTATTTTTATTATTTTCACAAAAAAATTAACTACTTTTTCTGTCGGATTTGTGTACTTAAATCATTTTCATTTTCACTTTTGTACTTGTATCCTTATTATTTATAATATGAAGCTACCCTATGAGCCCCCCCCCCCCATACCTTTTCCAACGAGCTTCCCCATCTACTGTTGCCCCAAGATGTGTGACTTTCATGGCTTTAGGATAAACGCAGGGGCTTCAAGAAGTGCGACTGCCATGGCTTCCAGATGAATGCAGGACTTCAAGATAGACCACTGCCATGGCTTCCGCCGCCCCAAGAGGTGGTGGTCTAAATGACGATGAGCGAAGCGATTGGAGAAGATCTATCTCTTCACCTACCAGATCTTTTTTTTTGTTGTTTGAAATGGTATTACGGTGGTTAGATTGGCCATCGTGGGTTACGATTGGAGAAGACAGTGTTGTGGGTGGTTTATGGTGGCTGTGTGGCATAGTGGTGGTTTATGGTGGCTGCGTGACGACGAAATGGCCGGAGGAGATGAGGTTTGAGTGTTGAGTGGTGGGCATGGTGGCTGTGGTGTGATTCTCTGTGGTGGTTCAGTGACAGGTCTGGTCTTTTGAGGTGGTGCCATGGTGGTGCTAGGGGAGAGAGAGAGAGAGAAAAAGGGAAGGAGCAGGAATCTGATGTGTCAGATTAGGAGAAGACTTTTTTGGTTTTTTCTGACATTTAGTTCACTTGGTTGGAAAAAGGTGAAATCACCCTTGGGGTGTTTTCATTTTGTTTCGCTACTATTTAGATTTTTTATCCAAAACAAAACTGGAAAAAGATAAAAGTACACTAAAAAATGCATCTTTTTCATCATCATTACAAAAAACGAAAAACGAAATTGGGTAAAAGTACATCCCCTTAATATGGAAGCATCTTTTTATCTCAATAGCTGTGAAAGGTTTCTCCAAAATATTTATCTAGCATTTGTAGAGGGTTCTAATTGGATGCTACAGGGTGTCGAAAGTTTGAAGAATAATGGTTGCTTGAATTGGGGGACAACATATATTTTTAAAAATGACCGATGAGGCAACAAGAGATATCTTGGTGGTTATCTTGAGAGACCTCATTCTCATTCTCATTCTCATTCAGAGTGCAAATTAATGAAGTTGCTATTTCGGTGGATTATGGCTGAGGCATGGAAGAATTTAGTGTTTTCTCCAAGTTGTAGCCATTTTGTAGTCGCTTTTTGGGCCTAGAAGATTTCTTCGCATTCAAGTAACAAGTTCAGAGATTTTCATGTGCTGGACTCTAAAATTTGTGAATCGCTGGTTGGTAAAAATGATAGGGAACGTACAAATTGAACTTATGATTTAATGGATTTTAGTCTCGAGGTTTTCAAACCCTTCTTTATTCCAAGAGTACATTATTGTGTTCCCGACGAGGTGACTTTAAAGAGAGGAGAGCCCATGATGGAATTGACCAAGCATGAGCAATAATCTGTCTCCCTTCTAGTGCTCTAGCCACATAGCTTCAAGTCGCTTTTACGGCAATTTAGTTGTGCTCATAAGGTCAGGTGTCAATAGCAATTTATTGTATTTACTTTTTTCTAAACCATTGAGTATTGAAAAAAGGTAGAAGATTTTGGAACAATTTAACGTGTTTGTCACCCTCGCTCAATGACTTTAAAGAGCAGAGAGCCCATGATGGAATTGACCAAGCATGAGCAATAATCTGTCTCCCTTCTAGTGCTCTAGCCACGTTGCTTCAAGTCGCTTTTACGGCAATTTAGCTGTGCTCATAAGGTTAGGTGTCAATAGCAATTTATTGTACTTACGTTTTTCTAAACCATTGAGCACTGAAAAACGGTAGAAGATTTTGGAACAATTTATCGTGTTTGTCACTTTGTCACCCTCGCTCAATTCCCTTTTCGAGTACAAATTTTTGTGTTGTAAAAAAATAATTATAACTTTCATGTAGTAACAATTAATAGTTTTACCATATAATTGATATTTATTTTGTTTACAACTGCAGATTTTTTTTAGAACAAACTTTGGCTGCTACCCCAGTTGTAGGGATCTTCCTTCAACCCCACATATAGTGACAATTAATAGTCACTAAATGTCTTTATTGACTTTTCTGTTAACACTTTCAGCGACAACTCTTAACGACACTTTTTTAGGGTCACTAAATAAAAGTCACTAGAAAGATTTGACAACCATTAATTGTCGCTACGTGGGGGATAGGAGGAAGATTCCTTCGACCCGGGTAGCAGTCAAAATTTTTCCTTTTTTTTATACCAAAAAGTCACTAAAACATTTAAAAATGGGTATCGTCGCGATAGGGGGTGAGCGGAGCCAAAACTTTTCCCAAGAAAGAAGCACCACCTTAAACTGTGTACCGATTTTCCATATTTGTGCGTAGTGATTTGGCGGCGACGTAGCAGTATGCTTAGGACTGGGGGCTTTGGTGGCGGTGGTGGTTGGACACTTAGATCACCATTGGATGTGACTATCCCGGAGAAGAAGAGGCTTTTGGTTTCCCTTTTGAGGGTTTTGCTTGATTTTTCGTCGAAACAAAGTTGTGGCCAATGTTTCAACCATTCTATTCTAGTTGGTAGAAACATGTTTAAAGATGCAGATTCTTGGTAATTTCAAGAATACCCACATAAAGTAAAGATTATTTGTAGCTTATTAGCATCCTCACCGTGCCAATCGCTTGATCGAGTTGGGTTTAAGATTTTATCCTGTTCTGTTTCTGTATTGTCCGTGATGACCAAAAAGAAAGATGAAAAGGAGGGAGGCAGCTTTCTGCATAAGGTATTAAACCGGAGATCGTGGTGCCGCAGAAACGCGACATGGTGGCTACATGCCTATGTAAGGACTGTTGAGGTTCTAACTTTTTCTCCCACCAACATTTTTTACTTTTGAGAATCCTACATTACAAGTTTTCTGGATATTGACTACTTTATAGACATTTATCGTTGATTTTCTTTTAATGACTACTTGTGTGCATATCAGCATGTGGATAACACAAATTGAAGGATCAATTTGTGTGCAACTGATACGCGTGCAGTCTTATTCACTATGGGAAAGAGGACATAACCAAAATCACGAAAAGATCTCTAGGAATTGATTTATTTCATTTAGGTTGCGCGTTGAGAATTTTATTGGTGTTTTCCTTAGTTTCTTTTGGGAAGTAGTTTTCGCTCTGTTTGATGCACTAAACAAAATCCTTCAGAAAAGATTTTTTAGAGGTCAGTTACAACCTTTCTGAGATGAGAACTTTTTCGAATCCTCGAAAGCTGCAAAATTGTGTGAGTGAAGCATATATCTCATGACTGAATGGGATAGAAAATCGGAGCTAATTTTTTCCAACACTATCGCTGACATAATGTTCAAATGAAGAAAGGGTAGAGTCACATTGTTCTTCATGTCATTTGTGCATCATACTGCTTAGTTTCCGTATGACAGTTATACACAACCCACTCTTACAGCAACTGTTTACTTAACATGGCATCAAAGCTAAAGTTGCGGAAGGTCTTAGGTTCACTGCGCACCTAGATTTATCTCTTGTTGATTTGTCTCTCTGTGTGCAAGCATGTTCACCCATTTTCTGACAGGTTATGGTTTTTATAACAAATTTTTGTATTGTAGAATCTTTTCTGCTGTTTTTCTTACCTTCCCATCAGGTAAATTGGTTTGTAGGTTTAGCAAATTTCTTATCGCAATTGTCCTTTGCTGTTTTCCGTACCTTCCTAATAAGGTAAATCGTTTCCCAGGTTTATTGCATAATTTTGTTTCATTTCTTTGTCTAGATTGGTGTTGAAGGTGTTGTGGGCCATATGCATGATTAAATTAATTAAAACATTTCTTCTGGGCTAATTATTTTGGTTCCCCATTTGATCTTGATCTGAATCCACTTTTGTGCTGAAGATTGTTGCGTTGGTTCTGTTAACGAAAGCAAGTTTTTTTTAGAATTAAGTTATAGTAGTTGGCAAAAGTTTGGCCTTAGTAACTACTTGATGTCTGAGTTCTAACACTTCTCTTCTGTTGCTTGTATGTTGCCATTGGCTAGCTCACTAACATTTAGGTAGAGTATTCAGGTGTAATAAACTTATGGCAAGACAATGGCCTTAACTAACCGCTGCTTGACTTTTGGACGCTTGTGTCTGTTTATGTTTGTGTTGTTTCCTTGTTTGGGGTTCTTTTGTTTTTTAATCTGTCTTCAGTCTATGTGATTTACTGATGTTAGGCTTACCTGCCGTGCCTGAATTGTTAGGCTCCATGTTTCATTCAAAGATGAAGAAATCCTGTTTCTGCTGCTGCAAATTTTTTGATATTGTGTTTTCTAAGTACCAAGATGTCCCAAATTTTGATATTCACCGTCCCTTAACCTAATGACTCGACTGGCTCTGTCATGGTGTTTGTTTTTGCAAAATTTTCTGTTAAGTGTTTTGCTTTAATACTAAGAATAGATATTCAAGATCTAGAGACTGAAATGTTATTCATGTTACAGCTTATTCAATAATTAAGGACTCAAGGGGCATTTTATCACTGCATGCTGTGATTTAGGCCCTGCAGTTTACTGTATTGTGCAAAACTGTCAATGCTGATTGAAAGAAAAGTTTTTCTCAAATAAGAAAAAGGCAACTAATGGTCTTACTGTAACTTGAAGATGTAGATAGTGTTGTCTTTAACCTCCATCAATCCCCCCAACTCCTAAAAAGAGGCTTCATTTTACAAACAACACACGGGGAGAGGGACTTGTTTTAATGTCCTAGTATAAACATCTTGGGTAACTCTTTTTTATCTCACTTTTCAAAGATGTAAGAATGATGGATTACCTCAACTTATAAGTACTACAAATCTAAGACAAGGAGAACTGCCCACACACCCACATCCTCCCACACACGCACAGCATGCAAGCATAAAATATCCTTCCGCCCCCCGGCTCTCTTCCTGTCACTGCAAGTTTGTAGGTCTACAAGGTTATCCAATATGGATCAATTAACCGGTTCAGATGAAATAGAGTCCATGAAAATTGAGCTTTCAGAAATAGGAAGAACTTTGAGTTCACCTTTTCAGCATCGCACCTGTAACTGCCTAAGCAGTTCTGCTTCAAGCGCTGCAAATGAGAACGCGGATGGTAAAGGTGCCCGAAAATGGTCTGAGATTGAGGGACTGCCTGCCTCTAAAAGATTAAGGTCATCTTTGTTTGATGAAAATGATGCAGGCAGTGGCAAAAGAAAACGGGTAGTTGATGTTACTAAGCTCGGTGCTTTGGAAAGGCGTATGTTTGTTGAGAAGCTAATCAAACATATTGAAAGTGACAACCTTCACTTGTTGCAGAAACTCTGGAGAAGAATAGACAGGTCATCGATATTTTGCTTTTGATGCCAATAAGTAAAATAATCACAACTACGTTTATACATTTAAAATATAGCTTTCAATCTAGGTACATAGGAGATAGAGTTGCACATACATGGCTCAAACCCATACCTCCATACCTAAAGAGATTATCTGTTTCATTCCAGTTCCCATGCCAAGAGCAAGAGATAATACCAGTCCCAAAGTTTACAATGTTACACTTCACGTGACAGTGATGTGCTCTATTACGTTGCTACTTATATAAAGCTTTTTATATTCTGATGTATATGCTACACATCTCTGTTTGACCATGTCTCTACATTTTCCCTTGATTTTGACTTTTAAAGCATGTATGGATGAGTTTTTGAGTTGAATTTTCAGCTGATTATGGCAGAGTTGGGGTCAAAATGCCCGCGGTGGAGGTGAGATACAAAAATCTCTGCTTGGAAGCAGAATGTGAGGTAGTTCATGGCAAGCCCGTCCCCACTTTGTGGAATTCTCTCAAAAGCTTTCTTCCTGTAAGTACCTGAACTTTCTTGAAGTGCATGTAGAGCTTTGACCACAAAATTCCCCACAATTAGAACCTAGAAAGAGTAACCGTGGGTTTTAATGGTCGAGAGCTGACAAAATAAACCAAACTTAATTACTATAATATTTCCAATTGAGGTGTATATACCGTGACCAACTTCCAGTTTCACATCTGTTGACCAGTCATATGTGTAAGACTTGGTGGATTATCCTTGGCATTCCAGCAGGCGACAGCATGTACCTGGTTGTAGTTTTAAGTGTCTCAAACTGAGTATTTATAAGCTTGTTTTCCTGCATTTATGCTTTTATGGTTATTAGATTAGAGGGCCTTTGGCCACTTGTATATGTAGAACAACAGCTAACATTAACCAAGTAAATATTCTGTATTGCTATTTGTGGGTTGCTAATCTGATTGGTAAATCTCTTTTGCCTAGAGCCGCATTTCCTGTGGTAGTTACTTACTGTAGTTCTTGAACTGATCTGCTCCTTTAACAGGATATTGCCAAGCTCCCAGGTATAAAGTCAAAAGAGGCCAGCATAACCATTATTAGTGATGTCAGTGGTATCATTAAGCCCGGAAGGTAGGCAACAAAAGCTTGATTTAAGAATTCAACTAAACAAAGCCTTATTATTATGCTTTTGGCAAGTAACAATTCTCTATTCCAACTATGTAGTAAAGCACTGCACGTTTCTTTTTGACCTAATTTGCGTTTTTTGCCCCCTATGCATGTCTTGCTGCTGAACCCTGGACTTCTGTATACATCCAACTTCCGAACAAACTCCGTTGAAATGCAATGATTTACCTTGTAATATTTTTTGCAAATGACCAAAGCAATAAAAAATTCTTTATATATTTCTTTTTGGTACTTACTCCAAATTCCACGTGTTTGTTTCTGGTTTTATTATGTTGCTTCATCCTAGTTTTCGATATGCTTATCTGCTGAAAACAATTTGTGGATACTCGCCATCTCATTTAAAACATGCACTTTTGCTTTAGAAGTCGGTACAGTCCAGAAATCCAGAGCCTCTGATTCTGGTAGTGATTGATCACTTTGAACTCTTTAAAGCCAAACTAACCAAACTGCATATGCTTTAACCTTCTATACTGTATTATAACCTTCATATTGGATGCGCGTGATTATGGGTGTATACTTATCTCTGAAGAAAATCTGAAACATTTCCTTGATTTTCAGTCACTGCTTAGAATATGTATTACTCGGCCCCTTCCTTTTTCATTTGCTGTTAGTGGGGAAGGAATGGATGATTAGTAATTCTTTCACGAGTCGAATAACTGATGGAAGACGTTTAGTACGAAAACTCGATTAGAATGTGAATCCAGCTGACGAGAAGTTGTTTTACACCCTCATAATTCTCCCATTTAGTCGACCTATAAGTATAGATCTGGTTCAAATATTTCTACTCTTATTATATATCTTTAATTAGGAAAGCTTCTCTTTTGATAGAATTCCCGACTAATTGTTATCTAGTTTATCTTGGTATTAGGGTGATCTAATAATTTACTTAAGTAGGCTTATCTTTTTTGCAGACTGACTTTACTGCTCGGTCCTCCAGGGTGCGGGAAAACGTCTTTAATGAAAGCACTCTCGGGAAACCTAAATAAAGCTCTCAAGGTTTCCTATCTTTCTTCATGCTTTATCTTCTACCCATTTTTACCTTTACAGACAATCTATGTTGTAAATACCGATGATACGCAATAGTTTATAAGCCAAATAGACATGCATGATTGACTAGAACAAGCAAAAAGGTACAAATAGTATTGATCAAATTTGACTTTCATCTGAAGTCACCTTTTAATAATTTCTGGTTCCAAATATTATTTGGAATGGAAAAATCCTATATGAAACTTGTGCCATTCTTTCTAACAGATGACAGGGGAAGTTTCTTACAACGGGTACAAACTGGAAGAGTTTGTGCCCCAGAAAACTTCTTCATACATAAGCCAATATGACATACATATGCCAGAGATAACTGTGAGGAAAACGCTTGATTTTTCGGCCCGCTGTCAGGGAGTTGGAAATCGTGCAGGTATTCCCGAATTAACACAATTATTTTCTCACCTATGAACTCTTAAAGTAATACTCTTACGTCATTTACCGTGTGTGCAGAGATTATGGCTGAGGTCAATAGAAGGGAGAAAGAGGCAGGAATTATTCCGGATCCAGATATAGATAATTACATGAAGGTACTCATAGCATTTATGTTCTTCTGCCTGTCCACGTTGTTAAGTAATTTGCTTGTTTCCTGAAGGATTGAATCTTTGTTAACCAAAATACTATGAATTCATGGGCCTTTGAGAATTTTGATTGAAGTGCTATCTCTTTGGATATGGCATGGTGATGGACATGACGTACCTATATGTTTGAAATTGGTTTTGTTTGACATGCTTTTGATTGTTGTTCTTCTGTTTAATAAAAATGGAGAAGTCCTGAAGAACGTAAGATCTGCTTTTTAATCTGAAGTTTCAACTGAAATTTTAGCTTGGAGATACTGCTGAAGATAAGAGTGATGAAACCTGCACAACTTCACCTGCAAAGTAATTTAAGATGGTAGGAAGAAACTTGAACTGCGGTAACTGGCTTAGCACGCATTTGCTTCCTATTATGAAACTGTTGGTAGGGTATACCAATGTTTGATCCGGCCCCTGCTGTGCTGTGGAAAATCAACTGAAGTGTATCTGGCTACATTAAAAAAAATTTATCATTGAATTCTAATATCTGTAGTTGCAAAGTATTTGTAGCCACCAAAAAGTGCCGCTAAAGGGTCCGCAGCATCCTTGCCGTGCTTTTAGCTACTGCATGGGTCCAGTTCTCATATTTGAATTTTAAAGTTGATAGGGAAACTGTTCAATTCACACAAGTATATCAGATGACATGATAATAGAGTAATTCTGGTCAACGTGGATGCAACATTTATTTTCTCAACTACAACTTATATATTCTATGAGCTTCAGATTGTTAAATGTGCCTTGCATCTGGTAATACATGAAATATACTGTAAGTGAAGCAGGAGTTATTCCTAGAATGAATGGCATGTACAAGCTAAACGCATGCATACTAGATGTTAACCTGCAATCTAGTATACAGTTTGCATACGCCTACCAATTTTACCAAACCTAACCTGAGAAATTGAGGAAGAATTACTAGAAAGAATTGAGGGTGATTTGGCACAGTACTGTAGTGGTGTTGCTTCAGAGTCTCCGACGTGTTACAGAGACCATAATGACAATAGGCTTAACCAGGGCCCAGTTAAGATCCTGGTTGAGAAATTATGGTCATGTCTCCCATTCCTTATGGTTAGACATAGCGGGGGATTTAGCCGTTGCAATGCAACTGACTGTGCAACATGGAGAGGTCATTATTAGCATTCTCTCAGGGTCTTTATCTTGTGAGCTTACGTCTTGTACTCTTTAACTAGTGATTAATCATTTTTAATTTCTTTTGTGGCAAGTAACCATGTTTCTATGATCACAGGCAATTTCCATTGAAGGATAAAATGTAAACCTTCAGACAGACTACATTTTGAAGGTCAATACTCTCTTGCTGATTTTGAGCTTCTTTGCTATAATTCATGTCTGGACAGCAGATTATCCATTCATAATTGATAAACTTCTCATATTTGCTGTGGCTTCTCAGATTCTTGGCCTTGATTCTTGTGCTGATTCACTTGTTGGGGATGCCATGAGAAGAGGTGTCTCCGGTGGTCAGAAGAGAAGATTGACTACAGGTAGTTCCAATGCCAAAGCTTGACTGGTTTGGCCGCTAACAGACCTCACCATCTACATAATATGTGGTACATGTCCATGGATATTGTTCCTACAACTGTGCAACTTTCAACTTCAATGACATGGCGTTGAATTTTATTGTATGATCCAAATTGGATAGTAATGTAACGGTATCTTGCAGGGGAGATGATTGTTGGTCCCACAAAAGCTCTATTTATGGATGAAATATCAAATGGCCTAGACAGCTCTACCACATATCAAATTCTTGCTTGTATTCAACAGCTGGCCCATATAACAGATGCTACTGTACTTGTCTCACTTCTTCAGCCGGCACCTGAAATTTTTGATCTCTTTGATGATATTATTTTGGTGGGAGAAGGGAAAATTGTGTACCATGGACCACGCAGTCAAGCTTTACAATATTTTGAGTGTTGTGGGTTTAGGTGCCCCGAAAGTAAAGGGATATCTGACTTCCTCCAGGAGGTGACTTCTTAGGGCTTGTGTTACGTCTAATGTATTTCAGTGGCATAGTAATCGACGTTTTGGTCTCTGCACAGGTTGTTTCAGGAAAAGACCAAGCAAAGTACTGGAACAGAAATAAACAAGTTTGCAGTTACACGTCCGTCGATATGTTATCTAGGAAATTCAAGGAGGCCCATTTAGGGAAGAAGCTATACACGGAGCTGTCTAAGCCATTTGTGAAGTCACAGAGCCATAAGAATTCGATTTCATTCAGCATGTATACTCTTTCTAAGTGGGCACTATTTAAAGCTTGCATGTCAAGGGAATTTCTTCTTCTGAGGAGGAATTATTCCGTCTACTTAGTCAAATTGGTCCAGGTTACACTCAGTGCTTTTGTTTGTATAAGGATATGTTATGATGTTGGCATTTCCTTCCTCATTATTCGTAACTATTGATGTGAAAGTTTATATATTATTTACATCTTGGACACTCAACTTTTGAAATGGGGTAATAGATTTTCTTTTATGCAGCTTGTCATAGTTGCATTTATCATGATGAATGTGTTTTTGCGAAGACGGATGGATGTTGATGTTGTTCATGCAAACTATTATCTGGGCGCTCTGTTCTACTCTCTCGTTGTTCTATTAGTTGATGGATTTCCAGAGTTGTCCTTGACTGCTGCAAGACTTCCAGTGTTCTACAAGCAGAGGTAGCTATACTTCTACCCAGCTTGGGCATACACAATTTCAGCTGCCATTGTTAAGATTCCTCTTTCATTTTTGGAAGCTCTAGTTTGGGCATCTCTAACATATTATGTCATTGGGTACAGCCCTGAGGCAGGGAGGTGAGTCTCACACAAAAGTGCTTTGATTTTGTTCCTCTAATAGCTCGTAGGGTTTGCTCCAAATGTACTAATTTTTTCGGCTATGTTTTGTTCATTCAAGTTATTTGATAGACTAATCTTTGGTGACAGCAGGGAATCTCTCTCTCTCTCTTCCCACCCCCCCCCCTCTCTCGCTATTTATGTGATATATATAATTGAGTGTAAACACGTATGTGTACACGCACACACAGGCACATGCAGAAACACTCAGATGAGGGGCTTGTTCTTCTCAAAATAAGCGTAGATTAGCTAATGGAGGTATTCACTTGTCTGAGAACCAGTAACACGTGAACCAATTCAGACCAAGACCATAATTTACGCGCAAGCACGCGCGCGTGACCATACATAAAGAGAGAACAGTATGTTAAAAGTATCAAAAGGACTAACTTCTACCATTGCTCTTTTTTCGTAGGTTTCTCTGCCATTTCATTCTTCTGTTTGCAGTTCACTTGACATCAATATCCATGTATCGTTTCTTGGCATCAGTTTTCCAGACTGTGGCTGTATCTAGGACAGCTGGTTCTTTCACAATATTTGTTATCTTATTATTTTGTGGCTTCATTATCCCAAAAGGTACAGCTCTCATAGTCCTAGCTCTTGCTTTAATTAATAAATTTCCCACATGATGAACTTAACCGGTGTTATTGTTTGCAGCCTCAATACCAATTTGGTTGAAGAGGGGATTTTGGTTTTCTCCACTGACATATGGCGAGATAGGCCTGACTCTAAATGAATTTCTTGCTCCACGGTGGCACAAGGTAAGTGTCTAAAAGCCTGACTTATCTGATCCACGGCCGTAAATGAGCAGGATGAGAAGCTTGGGAGCTCTTCTCGGCTCGGATTAGGCCTTAGTAAAAGCGTGTTTAGCTCAGCCTGGCTCATTTATGCACTTGAGTAGACACCAAGCATTCACGTCGGGTCATCTACTCGACAAACTTGGATCAGCCCGTTCTACTTTCTTTCGTTAGCAAGAATTGAGCTCAGGAATAGTTGAGGTTTCAGTTCTTGAGTGGAGCTCAAGAATTGAAACCTCTTTTGTTTATCGAGCTGAGCGCATCTGGATTAGTTCTGAAAATAGTTGAGCTCTACCTGAATGAAAGCTTGTTTTGTATTTTACCTCACCAACTTGGAGCAAGCTCATCATTGCTCGATACTTGTGCAGCTCAACTGCACTAAGGAACTTGTACACCATAATAATAATCTCTTGATCATATGCTCCTATAGCAGTGAATCCAGTAGAGGTTTACTGGTGCTCTTGATAGGGCCATATGACATCAGACAACTTGTCGTCTGGTCATCCGTGTTAGACATGGAATGGTGCAGCTTGGAGCTTGGTGGCTAGATTTTTTTTTGTTCCCGTGTATGACATTGCAAAAGTGCCTATTGGATTTGAATTAGGACTGGGGACAACTAACAAATGATTTGACTTAAACAAATACTGCTACTTATTCTGATCAATCATATTGAGATAGAAGCTCATTCATATGTTGATGATCATTCTCTGCTGTTCTTTCTTTATCTAGGTGCTGCCAACAAAGAAAACTGTAGGGCTTGAATTCCTTGAAAGTCGTGGGTTGGACTTTGACGAATACTATTATTGGATATCACTTGGTGCCTTATTCGCTCTAATTATATTCTTTAACCTTGCGTGTACCTTGGCGTTAAGCTTCTTAAACCGTAAGTTCATTTTTCTAATATGTCTACTTAAAATTAGCAAATATTTATATGTTTGTTTTTCATTTAATGCATCCAGCTCCGGGTTCTCATGCTATTATCTCAAATGAAAAGCTCTCACAATTGCAAACAAGCAAAAAATCTGCCAGCTTTGTGCATGTTGAAGAAGTTTCTAGAAATTCTCCTCCCAACGCTGTTACAGAACCTTATAAAGGTCCGGAATTCTTCTCCTCTTTTTCATTTTTTTTATTCCCACTTCTCTTCATTCCAATTCCATCATTGTTTTTGCCCTGAACTATATATAAGGACGTCCCCCTCTTGTTTTACAGGCAGAATGGTTCTACCTTTAGAGCCGGTCACTGTTGTGTTCCAAGATGTGAAATATTATGTTGGCTCATCTCTGGTAATGATATTGACCAATCTCACCTAAATCTTAGGTGGCTGTAGGGTATCATGATACATTCAGATCAAATCACGTGGGTAGTTCTGTCCTCCTTTGTTTTCAGATGGGACAAAACCTCCAACTTCTATGTGGTATTACGGGTGCATTAAGACCAGGTGTTCTCACAGCATTGATGGGTGTCAGTGGATCTGGGAAAACAACGCTTATGGATGTTCTTGCTGGTAGAAAAACCAGTGGCACAATTGGAGAAATTAGAATTGGAGAGTACCCTAAGGTTCAAGAGACATTTGCGAGGATTTCGGGTTACTGTGAGCAAACTGACGTACACTCTCCACAACTCACTATAGAGGAATCGCTGATTTTTTCTGCTTGGCTACGTCTTCATCCTCGAATTGATTCAAATACTAAATCTGTATGAACAATATCGAAAGCTGTATTCACTCCGGTGGTGTGCCGTGAATTTGGATACTTCATCTATTTGACTGGTCCAACTATCTTTTTGCAGGAATTTGTGAAGGAAGCCCTCGAGATCGTTGAGCTTGATGGGATAAAAGATTCCTTGGTTGGCATTCCTGGCGTGAATGGGGTATCAACTGAGCAACGCAAGCGGCTAACGATTGCTGTGGAGCTTGTTGCTAACCCCGCTGTTATTTTCATTGATGAACCTACAACTGGATTGGATGCAAGAGCCGCCGCCGTGGTCATGCGAGTGGTGAAGCATGTGGTTGATACAGGCAGAACAGTTACGTGTACCATCCACCAACCCAGTATCAATATATTCGAAGCATTTGATGAGGTACAGTATTATTGAGTAACTCCTATAAGGCATCATTTCATACAACAATTACGACATCTCATACAACAATTATTTTGGCCAATGATGTATAATCAATCACGCGAAGTTAAAGATACAGGCAGAACAGTTCTGTACCATTCACCAATCTAGAATGGATATATTTGAAGCATTTGATGATGTACAATGGTGATTGAGTAACTCCAATAAGACATTTCATACAAAAATAAATTTGGCCAATGACGTATAACCTTTTTTTTTTTGGTGCAAATGACGTATAACCAATCAAGTGAAGTTAAAAACTACACTATGTGCACTAGTAATATCTGTATAGTGAGTGCTTAGCTCTAGAACAAACTTTGCAATTTATTATTTTCAGATGATACATTGAAAAAATCCCAAAACCTGATAAACATTCTTCAAATTTTTGGTATGTAAGACTGTTAGCTCGATGCAAAAATTCTTTTGTTAATGAGTTTAATGCTTCATTAGTCGGAAAGTCCAAGCCCCACGATTAGCCAGTGTATGTATGTCTTTTAATTGATTTATGATATTATTAGCTGCTTTCCATACATGAGTGCCCGTTTGTTTGTTTGTATCTCTAGTACTCATATGACCTTGTATTGAAGATGTTATGTATCTACGTATGACTGGTTTAGTTCTGATAGTAGGTTCACGTACAACTGTTCAAGGATAGGAGGTTTCCCAATTTCTTGTTATTGATGATGCTGGATGATACCAACCACCACATATTATTGACAAATATAGATTCCGAAGCTCTCCTCCATCCCTTTGGAGTTGAATTTTAGGTCTTATCGTATATCATAGATATTGTCCTAGGAAGCACGTTTAAAACTGTTTATAGTTTATGCATCATCAAACTCTACAGATGCTTCGTACATATCCAAAAATCTGTTGCTTGATATTTACTTCGAACTCATTGCAGTTGATTCTGTTGAAAACTGGTGGGCATGTCATATACTCTGGACCACTGGGCCAGAAATCAAGTAGAATCATTGAATACTTTGAGGTCAGTTTGTCACACCAGTCATACACGTCATTTGCTTTTTCACATACTATTTGTTTCATGCATGTGGAATTAACAATGATTTACACATCATTACAGGACATCCAGGGGGTGCCGAAGATAAGAAATAACTGCAATCCAGCAACGTGGATATTAGATGTCACTTCTACAACTGCAGAAGCTGAACTTTAGATTTTGCTCAAGTTTATAAGACTTCTGCTTTATATGAGTGAGTTCTACTTCCAAGCACATATTTGCGTATGGTCCGTTGTGATTTTTTGACAACTAATCTAGTCCAACTTCTCATGACTTCTGCTTGTCTACTTTGGGCATATGTCAATAGTGATCCCACATACCTGCATATAGGATCCATATATATGCTTTTCTAAATGGCATATACGAAAATTTGAATCGCATGTACTACCAATGCCTTTTCCTCGCCATGACTCTGAGCCTCCGCAACCTTCTGTTACTTGAAGCTTTGTCCCACTTAAGTCGGCTTGCTTGAGTTTGTCTCACTATTCCTCTGTAAAGAAGTTCTTATAACCTTGTAAAACCACAAGCTACAATACTTTTCCTTGATCGTAATCTAGTTTTATAGGTTTGTTCTTTCCATTTCATCACCCTTCCTTGATGCACCTGCTTGCCTTTAGTGTACGTATGCAAGCCATTTTGGTGGGTATGTTTTGTTCACATACATCTTTAGTTGGTGCTATACGTATTTATGTCACAATTAGTCCATTGATGTTTAGCATTTCACTTTTATCTTGTGAAGATGCTTGTTAGTTGTCCATTACTTTACGTCTTTATCTTACCTGGACTGTGGCAGCAGTAATATGGAACGTTCACATTTTTCAATATCTATTTAACAGCAATGGAACATATATGATGAAAATGACCTACGGGGAACGAAAATATTTTTGACCCTAAAACGATTTACTGTGCACAGGTTTCGTTCTTTCTCTTGTTTACTTAATATTAATTTATATTTATAATTTTCCTGGACGTGGAGAGAACCTGAATTATTTGGAGTCATTTACAAATGAAAGAAATAGCTATATTTTCAATTCCTCACTAGTACTACAAGCTAATTTCCTATATCTAAGGCAACTTTCTCCTAAATTTAATGGCTGTCAATTGACTACTCTCGGCCCTGTCAGGTCAACTAAGATTGTCACTGACTCATTACTGTTCTGTGGTTGGCGTTGGAGGTTTAACAAATCTATAATGATTAAGTTCGCACAGTTTGTGGATGGCTGGGCTTCTTGGTTTATTTATGACGTTGCTTAAAATTTCTGTCACCAATGGTGTGGTCGGTTATATGGCATAATTCCTTACATTTGGTTTCTGCTGCTATTCTGATTTAGGAGCAACAGAGATCTAGTGAAGAGATTGTGTGAACTGCCAGCGGGCTCAAAGCAGTTGTATTTTCCAACCCGCTTTTCACAAAATGGTTGGGGACAATTCAAATGCTGCCTCTGGAAACAGCACTTGTCTTATTGGAGAAGTCCTTCATTCAACTTGATTCGTTGCGTTTATATCCTTGTTGCAGCTGTACTATTCGGGCTACTGTTTTGGGATCAAGGAAGGAAAATGTAAGTGAATCAAATTCAGGTTAGCCTACATTTACCTCGTAATCACATGAAGACAGTAGAAGCTTACGCAGCCTATTCTAATAGTGATATCTGTTTGCCAATCTTATACCTGCATATGGTGCAGAAGTGTAAAACTCTTTTTCAAGTTTCAAAGTCCTAGCTCTGATACTCGAGTTCTTTGTAGCACATATATCCCGAGGCTTTCATTAAGGTGATATGTAGCATGAGACAATAAGTTGAAATACTCTGCAAAACAGCCTGATTACAAAAATTAACTATTCCTGGGAGTTGAAGTGTTGTTCGAGGAGGAGCTATAGTGAATTGAAATGCAATGTTCTGCCTCCTTCACTCTGCTGGTTAATTTTTCAGCTCAATTTATATGTTTATAGGTCATATGTCAAAGAGCTTGCTTGATTAACTGGTTAGATAGACACATTAAAGAGCAAACACAATATAGGCTGCATTTTAGACGATACTTGGTATCTTTTGTTGTAAATAGAAAACATTCACAAATGCCTCTTTCTTTGCGCTTAATCAGCTCCCATATTTTCCTTGAAAAGGAATCCCTTTCCCCGTCTAACATTCCTACCTATTCTTCTTCTTGTGTAGAAATAATCAGCAGGGTTTCTTCAATATAATTGGTTCATTGTACGTTGCTGCAATCTTCTGTGGGATATGTAATTCCTCTTCTGTTTTACCCTATGTCGCCACAGAGCGAACAGTTGTGTCTCGGGAAAGATTTGCTGGGATGTATGATTCGTGGGCTTATGCACTTGCACAGGTATAATATTCTTGTAGACTTGCTGAGTTTATGAGATGCTGCTTGATTAGGTCAAGGGCTATTGGAATATAGCATCAAAATGAACCTCATTCTTCCAAACTTTCCCAATCAACTGTTATAAGTATCAGTGACAACTCGAAAAGCAGAGTTTTTATAATCCGTCCAAATACCAAGGCATCTCGAAATGAAACTCCATGGTATCCCCATTTTTTAAGCATAAATTCAAGTAGCTTTGTGTTTCTTCTTAGTTATTGAAATGCTTGTTTGGCTCCATAGGTGGCAATTGAGGTTCCTTACCTCCTTGCGGAATCACTAGCATTTGTGATCATCACTTATTCCATGATTGGGTATTATTGGTCAGCTTATAAGGTTTTCTGGTACTCCTACTCCATCTTCTGTACGTTGCTGAACTTCAGTTATCTGGGGATGCTGCTTGTTGCGGCGACACCAAGCTCTGCAATAGGTGCAACCCTACAGTCTTGCATTTACATGATGTTTGCCCTTTTCTCCGGGTATATAGTTCCTCAACCGGTAAGCTATCAATGTCCTTGTTGTTCAACTTCTTGTTAGTTGATTCGTGAATAACCTTAACACGTCATAATTTCCATGAGCTAAGTGGTATTCCTGCGTGAAGAGATATTGATCCAACCGTCCTATTTTTTTTCATATTGCAGCGAATTCCCAAGTGGTGGTTATGGCTCTATTATCTAACTCCAACATCTTGGACACCAAATGGCATGCTTACATCCCAGTATGGAGATGTGGACAAGGAGATCATGGTATTCGGAGAAATGAAAACTATCACAGCCTTTCTAGGAGATTACTTTGGATTTCACCATGACCACTTACCTGTAGTCGCTGTTGTTATGATCCTACACCCCATTCTTTTGGCTTCCCTGTTTGCATACTGTATTGGGAAGTTCAATTTCCAGAGGACTTGATTGTTTCATGGCCTCTTTTCATGCAAAGCTCGACCGTCTAGTTATTGGTTCATAAGTTTGTGTGGAATCTTACAAAGCTATAATGTTACCACAATAATTCTTGAAGTTCCCCCCCACAGAAGTTGGTTCAAAGTAAAGAAACCTGATGCAAATTTCTTCTCTCAGGTATTAGTTGATGATGGAGTGTCTAAATAAAATGCCTAGTTTGTTCCAATTCATTTATCTAGTTACTTTTTTTTGGAAATCTTTCCATTTACCTACAGTCTCACAGCTTACTGGCAAAAAATAAGAATAGCATACTGTAACGGTAAAGGAATTTTTTTCCCCAAAATATGATAACAAAAACACAGCCATAGTAAGTGGTAGAAATGGTGCAGTAGTGCCATAACCACACTCTATGCGTCACTGACTTGAGGAGTGAAGATTTTAGTTGTATTTTGTGTTTCATACTGTGTTAAATTTTGAGGACGTCTGTTATCACATGTTAGTCCATGCCCTCTCTTGTCGCTAAAGAATTGTAATCGCTTACCAATATGCTATTCATTGCAAAAGAAATCACTATGACCGTCAAAGTCGATATTAAGAAAAAAGATCTAGGTGAAGAGTGCAATTTAACCCTCCAAAATCTCCTCTTTCGTAGAGCTTAGTTTATAATGTTGTGCTTTCTAATGTTTAAGCTGGACAATGAGGTGCCACTAAAACTCGAAGTATCAACTATATAATTGTCGGTAAAGGCTCCCAACTGTAATTTAATATTATAGGGTTGTGATTGTGTTTTGACAACACTGAGGACTTCAATTTATTGCACAATCTACCAATTGACAATTTTCCATCCAATTAGTTAAACAGAACAATCAAATTGACAATGTTCCTCTTGAATAAGAGATGGTCCCGTTGAATCGAATGGGGCGGCAGTGGCCTAACTCTGATACCATGTTGAACCTGATGTCCAATCCAAAAACATGCTGGTTTGAAGCCCACCAGATATAAGAACCAATCTCAAACTCTATGTATTATCGATGTGAGACTTAACAATCTCTACCTTGTGAATTCACTTCGTTTTCCAAATATACCATGATAAACTCCCAACTGAAAGCCTTCATCGAATTATTACTGACATGAGTTTGGTAAGTGACGAGATTAATCTTTCCGAATACTCCCACGTTTTACTGAATTTTTTCATCTACTTTTTCTGTACTCTAAGTTAAATTTTGCTATTAAATAACAACATTAAATTACAAGAATGGACTACTTTGGGTTCGAATGCCTTTGAGCATATTAGTCCAACTAAAGAGTTTATAGTTTAAAGTTGGACTAATTTGGTCTGAAAGGCCTTTGAGCATCATTTAGGTCAAAACGAAACAATTTAAAGTGGACTAATGGAATTATTTATCTTCCTTTAGACTTCGGTTTCAAAGTTTAGACATACTTGTGCATATTGCCTGATAATATTTTTGGTCTCAAAACTCGAATAATTGTACCCATTTGCGTGCTATAATGTCAGTTTTATTGTGGACAACCTGTTTGATGAAATGACTGATAAATGACCAAGAAGGCAAGTTGATACCGAGAAGGATGTTGTAGTTGGTAACAATCTTTCTAAGAATACCCAAATTGCGTGTTGACGGTTCTGCTAGATTCTGGGTTCATTATATTTTTTGTGTGTGTGTGTGGTGCCTCGGTCGGGGGGGTTGGGAAGGAGGACGGGACTATTGGAGGTTGAGGGGACTAGCTGCTACATGGCCCCGAAAAAAAAAGACTAGTTTTTAGGTCAGTTCGAATGCTTAACATTTTTGCTCCTAGGCAGTTTGCAGCGATCTTAAAAGGGTTATAATGTCAAAGTTTCCATGCACAAGTGACAACCATGTCTCTCGTCTGCTGCAGGTAATAATTTTAGAGCACATAAGGTTCAAAACATGAGGTTATGAGATAATCTGTGTAGGGCGCTGACTGTGGTTTATTTTCTGGGCAAGTGGGAATTGATTACAGTATATGGCACTCACCAAACTCCTCAGAATAAGAACATGGCTAACAGAGGTTTGGTAGCTATGGTCAGTCAATCTCTGTTTTTCTCCTATACTACTGTATATTTTATTGGACAGCACTCTTGGTCATGCAGTTCTTCCCTTGAAACGTGAGCAACGCCGCTTAGTGTTCTAGAATGCTATAAAAAGCATGCCATGGGTCTAATGTTAGTTGTAACATTGATTAACTTGCAACTTTATAAATTCATGTGATGTGGTTAGAGGTTATGCTTCCAACCACAATTATCCTACTTTTTGGAGTAAATTACAGCACTGATCCTATTTAGATTGGTGTGGCATGCTGTAAGCCTTGACCGGAAACGAACGGAACTTCTTCCCAAAACACCCTTTTTATCAAAGATTCAGTTTATTTTCAGGGAAATTTCATGCTAAGACAATCACCATTTTGGTTCCTCTTAGAAAAAAAGTGGGCGTGGTGTGCAACCACTTAAGACTGTTTTGAATAAAATAGAAGAATATGGCAAACAGGTCCCATCATGCCACTAAATTTAAAAAGAAGGAAGCTCGGAACTTGATGATTATTCTAATTGTCCTGCCAACGGCCAACCCAAGCAAAATTGTGTAAATCAGCAGAGATGCTCTTTTTCAATTTCTTGATCTAGACATGTTCTAATGTATTGTAGTTATTTGCTAACTCAGTTTTCATGTGATGTACGTGGAGGCAATGTGGCCACATGCCAGACTTTTTCAGAAACATTTTTGATTTTTCTACTATCTTTTTTTAACTTCCCAAAAGTTCTTAATTTGAATGCATGGAGTAGATGTTTGCATGCACTTTCTTGCTTTCCTTGGCCATTTGGGTTTTCTTGTGCATAAGATTGATCCATTTGCACTGGTGATTATGATAACAGTAAAAACTTGTTCAAATACAAAGTAAAGAAGATGATAATGTGTCCTCTCCTGCAATATCTAAGCTTGCTTTCAAATTGTCAGCTGCCCAGTTTTCTGGTAAATTTTTATAGTTTATAGTAAATCACTGCCTTAACTAACTAATTCAAGTTTTTCTCTTACTTGCACCCAGAAAAGATAATAACTCTGACGTCTTTTATAGTTCTATACTTTTGAATTATTTTTTATGCGCGGCCTGATTAGTTATTATGAGCTTACATCTTGTATCCAAGAGGTTGGTCTAGTTTTAACAACCAGAGAAGTAACTATTTTGCTTCTGATCTGTAGATATTCAGTTTGTGTGCTTTCTCATAAGGAGTGCTCTCCCAAAGATTAAAAAAGACATTGTTTAGGGATAAGTCAACTATCCATTTTCCTACCTTAGAGAAGAAGCTTGAATGTAGAGTTTACTCAAACATCTCTCTCCATCCTCCCTCTCATGCACACGCACATATCCTTGTTTCATGTCTTGGATTGCTTCTTCTCTTTAAATTCTTTTAAACCTCAATGTCAAAGGAATAAGAATGATGCATTGCCTTACCTCATCATTGTTGGTAGTCTAAACCGAGAAGAAGACTTCCTCTCCTTATATACATATCCCCATTTGCTCCTCTTCCTATGACTGCTTGTTTTGAGCTCTACAAGATCATCAAATATGGCTCAGCTTGTTGGGTCAGATGAGATAGACTCACTGAGAATTGAGCTGTCAGAGATAGGAAGAAGCTTAAGATCATCTTTTCGGCGTCATACCTCTAGTTTCCGAAGCAATTCAGCTCTTACTTCTTTAAAGGATGATGCCGACGATGAATATATGTTACAGTGGGCTGCAATTGATAGACTGCCTACACTGGAACGGTTAAAATCATCTTTGTTTGACGAAGATGATGGAGAAGGAGCAAGTGTTAAAGGAAAACGAGTGACTGATGTTACTAAGCTTGGTGCTCTAGAAAGGCATATGTTTATTGAGAAGCTTATCAAACATATTGAGAATGACAACCTTCACTTGTTGCAGAAACTTAGAAAAAGAATAAGCAAGTAAGTATTTCGTTTCTTGTGATGCTAATACTGCAACGGATAGATGTGATTACATACATCCACACAGGCGAAGAAAATGGCAAATGCAAGAGACATCAAGTCCATATGCACACACACTTGAAAATTTGTGCACACATTTTCTACGTACTTCGTATCTGTATTAGATTATTAAGTTAGCTATACCGAACTTTTATTGTTTTTGTAGCTTTACTAATTTACTTGTTTGATCCCCTAAGTGATAACATTTCGTTTCTCATCTCTGATTGTCTAATTTGAAATAGCTGTGTCTGTTTGACTTTTCAAGCATCTTTGGATAGACTCTTGAACTGTGTCATTTTCTTCCTTTGTAGAGTTGGCGTAAAATTGCCCACTGTGGAGGTGAGATACAAAAGTTTACATGTAGAAGCAGAGTGTGAGGTAGTTTATGGAAAGCCCCTCCCGACTCTATGGAATTCTGTCCAGAGCATGCTTTACGTAAGTATCTGCAGTTTTCTAAAGTGAATTCGAACTCAATTATCTCATGTATGCTTCTGGAGGGTCCAATTTCAACCTGCCACCATTGGTCGGATAGAGAGAGGTTTGATAGATGTTGAATATGAGCTAAACTGACAAAACTACACACACCACCTGCTAAATTTCCATCTAAACCATCAAGCATCGACCACTGAACCCGATGATAGGATTAACATCTAGGATGATGTTAGCTTTGCCGTGCATACGTAAGATGCAATGTGCTTGTGGATAGGGGCCATAGCCTGGTGCCTAATTGGAACAAGAAGTGGTGGTATAGTGATCACCAAGTGTGATTCCCTCGGTATGGATGTAGTCTTATTCAATCTGACAGCATCATATTTTGACTGGTGCATGTTTTCTTGCATCAATGTTGCA
This sequence comes from Escallonia rubra, assembly GCA_033065855.1. NCBI lineage: Eukaryota > Viridiplantae > Streptophyta > Magnoliopsida > Escalloniales > Escalloniaceae > Escallonia > Escallonia rubra. Next base: position 116,860 of record JAVXUO010003092.1, read on the forward strand.
TGACAGGTACCTTTTATCTGGAGTATATTGCTCTCTTGGTTTTACCTGAAATATGTTTTCTGGTGTACAGTTCCTTGACCCAAAACAAGAAAGAAAAATCCATCTTTTGTTTCTGCCACTGTCTGGTTGCAAAGAGAAATTATGCCCAAAGCAGCCTTTCTACCTCTTTCTAATTTGATTAGTGCTTTTTGATTTAACAGGACATGGCCAAGATTCCTGGTTTAAAGTCAAAAGAAGCCAAGATAAGCATCATTAATGATGTCAGTGGTATCATTAAGCCCGGAAGGTAGACAAATGTGATCTCAGTCAATTTTTACTGAATCAAGTGAACCAGTCGTTACTCCTACAACATGTCCTTTCCATTTTTGACTTGGAATGAAGGGTTACGTCCCTACAATGCGGGTTTGCCTGCATTTTGTTTCTCCAGTATATAAACAACTGAAAGTTTATCATAGAACTGAAAGGAGCGAAGCATCGCCAACTTAAGTTTTTTCGTAAACATCCACTTCCAACTAATTCTTATTCCTACTTTCTTTCTTTCTTGTCTTGTCACTCACTAGCAGCTAGTTGAGCGTCCTTCTTTCCATAAGGTTTTTCCTGGCAAACCACCATCTTACTCCATAACATATAACTCTGCCTTATACTAGGTGAAGTTCTCACGTATTTTTCAGGTGCACGGCCATCCAGGAAATCTTTTTTTGAATTCGAATATATTAAATGTATATGCTCCAACTTCTTTTCAATTGAAAATTATTTCTAGCGACGAACTCTTTTTTTTTTTTCATAACAATTTATTCTTTGATCTGTAGTATCTTTGACAATAGATATCTGTTGTCACAAGAGTACATCTAATTGAGGACATCTAGCTAGATATCTGATTAAGTGGGAGTTCGACTAAGTTAGAGTTGTGAAATGCCTGTAAACTTCTTTTGTGGTTTGCCATTATGCATAAGCATATGTTTGCCCTTGGAATAGTTTCCTTCTCTATTGATGTGTTTCTTATTCAGGTAATTGGTTGAATGATGTGTTTAGACTTCAGAGTCTCAAATACTTGCTGTCAAGTTTAGCTTGGGATTTGGGTGATTTAATGCCTACTTGCTTAACTTTATTGCAGAATGACCTTACTGCTTGGTCCTCCTGGAAGTGGGAAGACCTCCTTATTGAAAGCGCTTTCGGGAAACCTAAACAAATCTCTCAAGGTTGTCTCACCTTTTTATGCTTCATCTTCTCAAAAAGAGAAGCTCATAACTTCTGAGGAAGCTACTCTTAGAAATTAATAACCATTCTGTCAAATGTTTTGCAGAGCAACTGACATTAAAATCACTTGCTAAGCTTTCTGGATTCCAGAAAGTGGTCTGATATATGTTTGCACTGGGTTTTATTTGGTATAAATATATTGACGGTCACTGTGCTGATTATATCCATGCATGTTAGAGAGTGCTTAGGGAGAGCTTTCACTGTCTTCTGCAAATAGAAAAACGTAAATCATACTAAATAAAATTTGCCGCATGAGATGCCCACTAGTTTCTCTGCTATACTTTTCAGAAAGTAAAGTTGAAGATTCAAACCTCATACAATTGACAACTTTGTGCATAACATAGTTTTTGAGCTAATTTGATTTTCATCTAGAGCTACTTGAGTATGCATTCCTAAAATGATTCCAACTTATTTTCATTTCTTTTCTCTTACTTTTTCTGTGTACAACAGGTTGCAGGGGAAGTTTCTTACAATGGATGCAAACTGGAAGAGTTTGTACCCCAGAAAATTTCAGCTTATATAAGCCAAAATGACCTACACATCCCTGAGATGACTGTGAGGGAAGCACTTGATTTCTCAGCCCGCTGCCAGGGTGTAGGAAGCCGAGCAGGTAAACACATATTAGTGGTGGACTAGATATCAATACTTTAAGCAGTGGAAATTACTTGATTTTTTTCTGCTTGCAAAGAGATAATGAGAGAGGTCAGCAGAAGGGAGAAAGAGGCAGGAATTGTTCCAGACCCAGACGTAGATACCTATATGAAGGTACTCTAACCGTCTCTGGTCTTCTGTAAGACCATGTTCATAAACTATTATTATGTTTCGTGATGAATAGAACATGCCACGCACTAGAAACTTACCCCATGGGAATACAAGTATTTAGTACTTCCATTTAGCTTTTGTTGGTTTTGTGTTAAGTCCTAAAGTTTTTTGTATATAAGGCTTGGCGATGGCCATGGGTTCACTTCATTGAATTTGCAAACTACCTTATATTTTCGGTTCTTCTAAATCATATGTTGTGTATGTAGTTTTATTTATTTGTTATCCACAGAAATCCTGGAGCAACTTCAGTTGGGTTATTGGGAAAGAAATTCAACGAAGATGACGGAATAGTAAAAATGTTGCAGGTTCTCATTGATGAGAGCTTTTGTCTGAACCATCAACAAGACAATCTTTTTATCAAACAAGCTGGAAGTGGAAAATCAAATTTAGCATGAGAATGTTTGTGCATATAAGTGTTAGGAGGCTATGCTGCACTTGATGATGTATGAACTGATGCCTCTCACATGATTCACCAATCAACATGATTCAGTTGACAGTGAAGTTGTTCAATTTAGAATCTGACATACATAAAGAATGCAGTATAGCAAACTCTGAAACTATGAGATACTAACACTTGGTACATATTGTTAAGGCTATGGAAGAGGAGATGTTCTTGAATCATATGTTAATAATTCTATGCATGCTGAGTACTGTAGTGCACAATGACTTTAACAGGCCTATTCACCGACCTGTATTTTTTATGCAATAGCATAGCCCATCTGCTTCAATTTGTTGCATTACATTTATCGCTGAAGTTATAGCATACCCCTTTGAGTTATTATGTGGTATATGTGTCCTATTCTTGTTGCATATGCCTCGTTAAGTCTTTGGGCACTGACAGCACTGTAATAGTCATTTTAGGGCAGTGTAATAGTCATTTTACGTGTAAAGACAAAAGATCATTTATATCATTGCCGATATACTATGCTTGTGCTATCTCGTACAACTTTGACAATGATTAATCTTATAGGCAATTTCTGTTGAAGGACAAAAACTGACCCTTCAGACGGACTACACTCTAAAAGTAATTTCTTTAGCTGAAATTAAGCTTCTTCTACGTAAGTCGTTATAAAATGATAAATCAACCATTGATGATTTTCCTGTTATCAATGGTCTCTCAGATTCTTGGCCTTGATATATGTGCTGATACACTCTGTGGAGATGCCATGAGAAGAGGTATCTCTGGCGGGCAGAAAAAAAGATTGACGACAGGTATGTATAAGTTTAATATAATAGTGAATGCAACTCCGTCACTATATAGTCTTCACCACAGGTGTTAATGAAAAATATCATCCCACATATCAACCAACCTTATCACTTCGTGGACTTGATCTTCTAGTTATTATATGCGTGAGTATTGAGAAAGTAGTATTACGCAGGGGAGATGATTGTTGGTCCCACAAAAGCTTTGTTTATGGACGAGATATCAAGTGGCTTAGACAGCTCCACCACGTATCAGATTATTGCTTGTCTTCAACAGCTAGCACATATCACAGATGCTACGGTACTTGTATCGCTTCTTCAGCCAGCACCAGAGAGCTTTGATCTCTTTGATGACATTATTTTAATGGCGGAGGGGAAGATTGTGTATCATGGACCCCGAAGTCAAATTTTAGAATTTTTTGAGGGGTGTGGGCTTAGGTGCCCCGAAAGGAAAGGTGTAGCTGACTTCCTCCAGGAGGTAATACATCATGATCATATTGATTTCATTTCCATGCTCTTATTTTCTTTATAAGATGCTACTTAACTTAACCTTGATCGGATTGCAGGTTATCTCAAGAAAAGATCAAGCACAATATTGGCACCGAACCGAACAGACTCACAGTTACATGTCTGTTGATATGTTGTCTAGGAAATTTAAGGAATCTCCTTTAGGGAATAAGCTAGACGAGGAGCTCTCCGAGCCACTCATGAAGTCAGAGGGCCAGAAGAATGATCTTTCATTCAGCGGATACTCTCTTTCTAAAGGGGAACTCTTCAGAGCTTGTATGTCAAGGGAATTTCTCCTAATGAGGAGAAACTCTTTTATTTATGTGTTCAAAATAATTCAGGTATCAATAGTGTTTTCTTGCTCTTCAATTGCATCTTCTCCTGCATTTCTAATAGACAAAACATGCCTTGTACAAAATTTACAAAAGTTTTACTTTTTTGCAGCTTTTCATAATTGCGTCCATCACAATGACTGTATTTTTGAGAACTCGGATGGACGTCGATGTTGTTCATGCAAACTATTACCTGGGTTCACTGTTTTATTCTCTCGTCATTCTTCTAGTTGATGGATTTCCGGAGTTATCCATGATTGTGGCCAGCCTTTCAGTTTTCTACGAACAGAGAGAGCTGTACTTCTACCCTGCTTGGGCATATGCAATACCAGCCACGCTTCTTAAGGTTCCCCTTTCGTTGGTGGTAGCTCTAGTTTGGACATCTCTGACTTATTATGTCATTGGGTACAGTCCTGAGGCTGGGAGGTGAGTGTCACAGGAGAAGAGTGTAACTATTGTTTCTTGAGTAGTCTCTCGTATAGTTTTATCTCCAGAATTTCACTGGTTCCCGTTGTATGCACAAAAAACTCACGCACTCTCTCATAACTACGTGCAATTGTTTATGTCGGGATTAACTTTCTCATCACTTTTATTCAATAGGTTTTTTCGCCAGTTAGTTCTACTGTTTGCTATGCACTTGACGTCAATTTCCATGTATCGTTTCTTAGCATCAGTCTTCCAGACTGTAGTTGCTTCTACAACAGCTGGTAGTTTTTCAATATTACTTGTGCTGTTGTTTGGTGGCTTCATTATCCCTCAACGTAACATTCCTTCAACTCTTTCCCCATTTGAATTAGAATAATTGCCTAACAATAGAGAATTTACTGAAGAGTGGTTTTTATTCCAGCCTCTATGCCAATTTGGTTAAAGTGGGGATTTTGGGTTTCTCCGCTGACATACGGCGAGATAGGCCTTGCTGTAAATGAATTTCTTGCTCCAAGATGGCAAAAGGTCAGTATCAGAAAGGATGATTAGTTATTCTATTTATCATCTTCTGTGTAATTTGGTCATAATTAAGGCAATTCTAGATTGGGCGTATCCTAGTAGTCAAATGAATATCATTGAATTTCAAGGCAAACGAACGGACCAATGATTGGTCAGGGGAAATTATGTACAACATCTATCAGATAGGTCGACCATAAACACCATGGCAATGACGTTCTTTAGCTTTCGTCAGTTACCGTAATTTCGTCAGGGGGTCTCCCTACAAAGTCCACTGTTAGTTTCAGTCATTCAAGAAGGGACAAGTGTAAAAAAGTTGAACTTTGCCCCCTTTCTTGTAATCCTGGCCCCTCTCACGACCGTAGTTAACACTGTTAAAGCAATGTCAGCAGTTCCATGTAAATTTAAGGGACAGCCAAATATGATCTTGATTCCCTGAACTCGCCAATCAAGAGTCTCATATTCCTGGTAAATTATGCAGCTTGGTACATAGTCTCCTATGCTCCATCCACTTCTTACTTTCCATCTGCTTAGATACTTGTGATATTTCATGATTAATATAAACACGCCTTAGGCATCCTTTAACCTTTCTGTACTTCATCTATCTCCTATGCCTATTGTTTGATAACAGCCATGTATTGGTTGCATGCATATTCTCCCTTGTCATTTATTCAATCGTAAGTCGTCCACAAAGTTTTAAGATTTTGCTTTTTTTTCCCCCTCCTTCTCTTTGAAGTTTTTAGGTTTCTTGAGGGGAAATAGATGGTCATTCAGCGTAGTCATGCTCTTCTTCTGATCTTTGTTACGCAGGTGTCAACGACAAACACTACACTAGGAAAACAAACACTTGACAGCCGTGGATTGGACTACAATGCACACCTTTTTTGGATATCACTTGGTGCCTTGTTTGGCTTCACAATAATTTTCAACCTGGGGTTTACCTTGGCCTTAACTTTTCTCAAGCGTAAGGTTCATTTTCGAACTTTTGTTTGTCAAGTTAAAAAATTCAAAACGACACATGTTTACTAACAATGTGAAACGCGTCCAGCTCCAGGTTCTCGGGCTATTATTTCACATGAAAAGCTCTCAGAACTACAAGGAACTAAAGAATCTAATGATGGTGCTCCCGTGGAAGAAGAGCCCAAAAAGTCTACTCATAGCTCTAGTACTGACCCTCATGAAGGTTGGATAGTTTTTACGTTTCTTTGATTTTTAAAATTCGTTGCTCTACTGGTTTTGAGGAATCATATTACTGAGCTATAGCTGTATACCGCATATAAGGCGTTCCTTTTCTCATTTGGCCGGTAGGACGGTTTTACCTTTTGACCCTCTCAGCGTAGTGTTTCAAGATGTGCAATACTATGTTGAGAGCCCTTTGGTAATCCTAAAGACATATCTACTCTAACGATAGGAGGCTTGAGGTATAAAGACATTGTTCACTAATAGCTTTCCTTTTTCTTTTTCTTTTTTGTTTTTTTTGCCCTCTAAGGAAATGAGAGAACGCGGTTTCACTCAAAAACGACTTCAACTTCTTGGGGATGTTACGGGTTCATTCAGGCCTGGTGTTCTTACAGCATTGATGGGTGTCAGTGGAGCTGGGAAAACAACACTTCTTGACGTTCTTTCTGGAAGAAAAACTAGTGGCACTATTGAAGGAGAAATTAAAATTGGAGGGTACCCTAAGGTTCAAGAGACATTTGCTAGAATTTCGGGTTACTGTGAGCAAAGTGACGTACATTCTCCACAAATTACTGTGGAAGAATCGGTGGTTTTTTCTGCTTGGCTACGTCTTCAACCTCAGATTGACTCAAAAACTAAATTTGTATGACCTGTACCTACCAGAAATTGGATTTACTTTTGCATGCAGTTTTCTTCCGTGTTGATTGTTATTCATATACATTTTTGTGGCGTGTTACCGCAGGAGTTCGTGAAAGAAGTCCTAGAGACCATTGAGCTTGATGGAATAAAGGATGAATTAGTCGGGATGCCTGGAGTTAGTGGTCTATCAACTGAGCAACGGAAGCGGCTTACAATAGCTGTGGAACTTGTTGCTAACCCCTCTATTATTTTCATGGATGAACCTACAACTGGGTTGGATGCAAGAGCAGCTGCAATTGTCATGCGGGCTGTGAAGAACGTGGTCGATACGGGAAGAACAATTGTGTGCACCATTCACCAGCCTAGCATTGACATATTTGAATCATTTGATGAGGTACGAACCAACTAACAAGTTCCTTATAAATACGAATGTGTGTTCTTTTTATTTTGTTAATGTTGAATGTAATCAATCATGTATTTGATAAAATATTGAATTGCCACTAGCAGCCTCCGTAGTTAAATGGTAGGTATCTCCTGTCATACACTGATCAAATGATGCATCATATACCCGGCAACAAAAGCATCATAACTCCTGATCTCAAGAGTTTGAAATACAGCATATGTGAGAATTGGCTCACAAAGGATAATGCTGATTTCTCACTTCAACTTTAGTTGGTAAATTGAGGCTATTTTCAGTGGGCTACATGCTTGCTCGGAGTCCGACCAAAATGAAAATCATATCTCATAAGAAATTGTTGTGCAAGAACCCGTTGTGTATCTTGGTTACATCATGTGCGTGCGTGCGCTCGTGTAAGCGTGTTTGTGTTTGTTGGTACTCTTGTGAGCATGTAGTGATGCTATTTTGTTTCTACACGTGACTCGTTAAGCTCTCATACTAAAACGAAAGGAACAAAGATTCTTTGAAATGAATGTTCCTTAACACCATTATATGCTCCCCGTCAATCCCTTCCCCTTCCCCACCCCCCAAATCTCCCATCTTTTCCAACAAAAAATGGAAAAGAAAAAGAACCGCTAAGTTAACGTTAGTTCCTTGAAGGAACAACCTCCTAATATTGTTCTTGTGATTGAATTTTTTATTGTGTTTTTTGTTTCAGTTAATTCTGTTGAAAGCTGGTGGACGCATCATTTACTGCGGACCATTAGGTCTGCATTCAAGTAGAGTTATCGAATACTTTGAGGTAAGTTTTACCATACAACACATACAGATTTTAGATGGTTGTTTCCTCCATTCTCGGATGACTTGTTTCTTCCCCGTTGCGTCCAGAAATAAACTGTTATTTTTTTAATCTTACCCTTAAGCCACCTCTTTGTAACAGGGTATCTCAGGGGTGTCTAAGATCCGAGATAATTATAATCCAGCAACATGGATGTTAGAGATAACTTCTGCATCTGCAGAAGCTGAGCTGGGTATAGACTTTGCCGAAATTTACAAAACTTCTGCTTTATATGGGTAAGTTCGACTCCCAATACTTCTGCAATATATCTCCGTTACTTTAGAGAATTCATTACAAACTTGCTAGGTGCAAATATGGTGGCAAGGAGTCTGTCTGATCAAGAAATATTCACGTGAGAATGTGAGCACCATAAGAAGGGTCCATACTCCCGACATTGTTCAAGCATCATAGTAATAAGATGATCTTGCATGTTTTTACATGCTTGACGATCCTTGATCTAATACATGGGCCGTTTACTTGTACGGAAGATCACTGGAAACCCGCTTTTGATTAATAGGAATAAGTTTTCACTAGGGACAGGCTATCAGCTTAGGACTTGGTCTTTCACAAACCAAAACATTAGGTCTTGATGAAGTCACCAGAGAGTTTATTTTTTTGCGAAGGTAGGGACTCCAAATCAGTGGTATATTATATATTTATATTAGAAGCTGTTGCTTTTGGGTGAGTAAAGAGGGTATTTAAAACAAGAATGAGTTTGAAAAGAAGTTCAAATTGTCACATGTATACTGTATATAAAACCTTGAGTGTGCTGAGAATCGAGAGAAAGGTGGGAATAGAATAACGTGATAGAATGACAGATCTTGTCAGAACGCCAAAGAGAGCAGGATTCCTGTGCCAGAGCCATTGCAATAAAATCCTTTACTCCAACATGTTAGTAAAAGATATTAGTTCACTTCTGCTTGCTTTCTTAGCAAGTTATAGAGTAACTAAAACTAGTTGCAGGATTTTTAAATCCTAGTCACGCTCCCACCGCAGAACCTCTCTCGAATCTCACACCTGCTCCGGCTCCAACCCAAAACCCATTTTAGTAGTGGCGCTCTCGCTCTGAATCTTCGCACCCGCTCCAGCTCCCCCACATTCCGAACAACTAAGAACTTAAAATGCATCTTTTGGCATATGCGAAATGGAGATGATGAAGTACCATCAATTGACATGAACACTTTTCAGAATGACCTTTTGAAACGGGCGGTGTAATATATGTTTATAAAAAATCTACTCTCACATTCCCAAATTTCCCTCTCATACTTCCATTAAATATGATTAACCATTCACTCATCAACATACTGGTCCCACCGTTAAGAGAGAAACGAAACAATTCATGCTTAATAGTTTTGCTATGTCTAGGGCCATAAAGCCTTGTTAAGTTACTAGCTGCCCTAAAAAGCTTAAGTTATAAGCTAATGGGCTCAACAATACATATCATGCTTCAAAACTCCCTCTCACGTGCAAGCGCTCGATTGCATGTCGAGAGACAAATCAAAGTGCACAAATAAACAAAGTGCAAATTGAAGTATAATAAAGGGAAACCAAATACGTAAGCGGAAAGAATTGAACTCAAAGCCTTGCCAAACCAGAGCTCTGATATCATGTTAAGATACCAGTTGCCCTAAAAGCTTAAGCTATTAGAGAATGGACCCAATAATGTATGTCATGCTTCAACAAGCCTCTAATGAAGGGCGACCACTATATGTTTACTTAATTTGTTAACCCACTTCTAATTTTGGATTTTTTTTTCTTCCAACAGCATTACCTTAAAATAATAATCACGCCCTTTTTCCCCACAATGTGCTTACCGGTCTTGCTGCATGTACGCACCACCAGCTTCTCACATGTTAATTCCATGCAGTGAAGTTCAGCTATTCCGGTCGTACCACTTAGCTACACCACTTCCAGTGCAGCCAGCTTTATTTTAGTAACGTGCTTCTTAGAGAATGACCTAACTGTTGCCAATGGTGATATAGGTCATTCTGTGTGGAAAGGGGGCTGGGTAAGCTACACACCAAATAACATAAAAATAGAGGGAGAATTTCCTTTTCTTTCTTGATCAATTCACTTGTCTGCTACAATTCTAAACAGACAAGTAGACCCTTGCCTGCCCCACTTTCAGCATGTGTTCCGCGAGTGGGAGCTAGTTTGATATCATTCCTTGATTCCTTGATATCAATTCATTAAGACTTAGGCGAAAACTTTCTTTCGTTTAATGTTGAGATTCAGGGATTGGTGATCTATGTAGATCTGAAGTTTTTAAAATCGCAATAATATGCTGAGCCTGAATTGAATGAGGCTATGTTGCAGTTGGACATTGACAAAATCAAAAGCTTTTTGGTTTATTTGATGTATGTCTTCTCGCTAAAAAAAAAAGTGTGCTGCTAGCAAGATAAGCAATGCATGATTGATCTTAATTATTTTATACTCCATCCATCCCTAAATATTTGATCATATTTCTTTTTTGAGCTGTCCCAAAAAAATTGATGACTTTCCAAAATAAGACAGATTCCATGTGTTTTTCCATGTTTACCTTTCTTACACTTTCTTTTTTCCTGATTCCTTCGCTGTTGCTATTCTGATTGTAGGAACAACAAAGAGCTAGTGAAGGGATTGAGTACTCCACCTCCTGATTCTAAGGAGTTGTATTTCCCAACTCGCTTTTCACAAAATGGTTGGAGACAATTCAAATGCTGCCTCTGGAAACAGCACTTGTCTTACTGGAGAAGTCCTTCATACAACTTGACCCGTTCCATGCATATGCTCTTTTCATCTTTGCTATTTGGTATACTGTTTTGGAATCAAGGGAGGAAGATGTAAGTAAACTAATCCAGCTTTAGATGAAAACTTGTTCAAAAAATTGAGAAATGATAGTACATAGTATCTACTTACCCCACATGACATCGTTATGGATGGTAATGATGCAATAAACATGCTAGATTACTTGGCTGAGTTTTTAATTATTGCTTTAGTTTTATTGGAAAGAAACAGTTTCAGTCCATAATCTTTCAGATTCACAAATATCAGGGTATTGTGGATTTGACGCATTATCTTTGGGAGGTCAAATATAATATCGAGAAATGTTCAAATTTTCTGGACATACTAATATACATATTTTCTTAGAGAAGAAATCACCACCAAGTGAAGCTTTCTAGTTCTAGAAACTCCAATGCATAACTCTGTAGGATATGACTTTCTTTCATTTATTGTTTGGAAGTACTTCGGGTATTTACTTTCTTTATATGGCAGAAATAACCAGCAGAGTTTGTTCAACATATTTGGCGCAATGTTCGCTGCTGTGATCTTCTGTGGTATAAACAATTCCTCTTCAGTTATACCATATGTCACCACAGAGCGATCTGTTCTCTATCGGGAAAGATTCGCGGGGATGTACGCTGCATGGGCTTATGGACTTGCACAGGTATAAGATTCTCGGACTCCAAGGAGCCATAATTCCATTAAAATTCAGGTAGCTCGGGTTTGGTACTTTAGGGTTTCAAATTTGGCCACTACGATGGATGCTACTGTGTAGAAGGAAAGGAGG
>JAVXUO010001065.1:0-43073 GCA_033065855.1 Escallonia rubra
AACCGTCAACAAGACAATCTTTTTATCAAACAAGCTGGAAGTGGAAAATCAAATTTAGCATGAGAATGTTTGTGCATATAAGTGTTAGGAGGCTATGCTGCACTTGATGATGTATGAACTGATGCCTCTCACATGATTCACCAATCAACATGATTCAGTTGACAGTGAAGTTGTTCAATTTAGAATCTGACATACATAAAGAATGCAGTATAGCAAACTCTGAAACTATGAGATACTAACACTTGGTACATATTGTTAAGGCTATGGAAGAGGAGATGTTCTTGAATCATATGTTAATAATTCTATGCATGCTGAGTACTGTAGTGCACAATGACTTTAACAGGCCTATTCACCGACCTGTATTTTTTATGCAATAGCATAGCCCATCTGCTTCAATTTGTTGCATTACATTTATCGCTGAAGTTATAGCATACCCCTTTGAGTTATTATGTGGTATATGTGTCCTATTCTTGTTGCATATGCCTCGTTAAGTCTTTGGGCACTGACAGCACTGTAATAGTCATTTTAGGGCAGTGTAATAGTCATTTTACGTGTAAAGACAAAAGATCATTTATATCATTGCCGATATACTATGCTTGTGCTATCTCGTACAACTTTGACAATGATTAATCTTATAGGCAATTTCTGTTGAAGGACAAAAACTGACCCTTCAGACGGACTACACTCTAAAAGTAATTTCTTTAGCTGAAATTAAGCTTCTTCTACGTAAGTCGTTATAAAATGATAAATCAACCATTGATGATTTTCCTGTTATCAATGGTCTCTCAGATTCTTGGCCTTGATATATGTGCTGATACACTCTGTGGAGATGCCATGAGAAGAGGTATCTCTGGCGGGCAGAAAAAAAGATTGACGACAGGTATGTATAAGTTTAATATAATAGTGAATGCAACTCCGTCACTATATAGTCACCACTTCACCAACCTTATCACTTCGTGGACTTGATCTTCTAGTTATTATATGCGTGAGTATTGAGAAAGTAGTATTACGCAGGGGAGATGATTGTTGGTCCCACAAAAGCTTTGTTTATGGACGAGATATCAAGTGGCTTAGACAGCTCCACCACGTATCAGATTATTGCTTGTCTTCAACAGCTAGCACATATCACAGATGCTACGGTACTTGTATCGCTTCTTCAGCCAGCACCAGAGAGCTTTGATCTCTTTGATGACATTATTTTAATGGCGGAGGGGAAGATTGTGTATCATGGACCCCGAAGTCAAATTTTAGAATTTTTTGAGGGGTGTGGGCTTAGGTGCCCCGAAAGGAAAGGTGTAGCTGACTTCCTCCAGGAGGTAATACATCATGATCATATTGATTTCATTTCCATGCTCTTATTTTCTTTATAAGATGCTACTTAACTTAACCTTGATCGGATTGCAGGTTATCTCAAGAAAAGATCAAGCACAATATTGGCACCGAACCGAACAGACTCACAGTTACATGTCTGTTGATATGTTGTCTAGGAAATTTAAGGAATCTCCTTTAGGGAATAAGCTAGACGAGGAGCTCTCCGAGCCACTCATGAAGTCAGAGGGCCAGAAGAATGATCTTTCATTCAGCGGATACTCTCTTTCTAAAGGGGAACTCTTCAGAGCTTGTATGTCAAGGGAATTTCTCCTAATGAGGAGAAACTCTTTTATTTATGTGTTCAAAATAATTCAGGTATCAATAGTGTTTTCTTGCTCTTCAATTGCATCTTCTCCTGCATTTCTAATAGACAAAACAGGCCTTGTACAAAATTTACAAAAGTTTAAGTACTTTTTTGCAGCTTTTCATAATTGCGTCTATCACAATGACTGTATTTTTGAGAACTCGGATGGACGTCGATGTTGTTCATGCAAACTATTACCTGGGTTCACTGTTTTATTCTCTCGTCATTCTTCTAGTTGATGGATTTCCGGAGTTATCCATGACTGTGGCAAGACTTTCAGTTTTCTACAAACAGAGAGAGCTGTACTTCTACCCTGCTTGGGCCTATGCAATACCAGCCACGCTTCTTAAGGTTCCCCTTTCGTTGGTGGTAGCTCTAGTTTGGACATCTCTGACTTATTATGTCATTGGGTACAGTCCTGAGGCTGGGAGGTGAGTGTCACAGGAGAAGAGTGTAACTATTGTTTCTTGAGTAGTCTCTCGTATAGTTTTATCTCCAGAATTTCACTGGTTCCCGTTGTATGCACAAAAAACTCACGCACTCTCTCATAACTACGTGCAATTGTTTATGTCGGGATTAACTTTCTCATCACTTTTATTCAATAGGTTTTTTCGCCAGTTAGTTCTACTGTTTGCTATGCACTTGACGTCAATTTCCATGTATCGTTTCTTAGCATCAGTCTTCCAGACTGTAGTTGCTTCTACAACAGCTGGTAGTTTTTCAATATTACTTGTGCTGTTGTTTGGTGGCTTCATTATCCCTCAACGTAACATTCCTTCAACTCTTTCCCCATTTGAATTAGAATAATTGCCTAACAATAGAGAATTTACTGAAGAGTGGTTTTTATTCCAGCCTCTATGCCAATTTGGTTAAAGTGGGGATTTTGGGTTTCTCCGCTGACATACGGCGAGATAGGCCTTGCTGTAAATGAATTTCTTGCTCCAAGATGGCAAAAGGTCAGTATCAGAAAGGATGATTAGTTATTCTATTAATCATCTTCTGTGTAATTTGGTCTGATAATTAAGGCAATTCTAGATTGGGCGTATCCTAGTAGTCAAATGAATATCATTGAATTTCAAGGCAAACGAATGGACTAATGATTGGTCAGGGGAAATTATGTACAACATCTATCAGATAGGGCGACCATAACCACCATGGCAATGACGTTCTTTAGCTTTCGTCAGTTAGCGTAATTTCGTCAAGGGGTCTCCCTACCAAGTTCATTGTTAGTTTCAGTCATTCAAGAAGGGACAAGTGTAAAAATGTTGAACTTTGCCCCCTTTCTTGTAATCCTGGCCCCTCTCACGACCGTAGTTAACACTGTTAAAGCAATGTCAGCAGTTCCATGTAAATTTAAGGGACAGCCAAATATGATCTTGATTCCCTGAACTCGCCAATCAAGAGTCTCATATTCCTGGTAAATTATGCAGCTTGGTACATAGTCTCCTATGCTCCATCCACTTCTTACTTTCCATCTGCTTAGATACTTGCGATGTTTCATGATTAATATAAACACGCCTTAGGCATCCTTTAACCTTTCTGTACTTCATCTATTTCCTATGCCTATTGTTTGATAACAGCCATGTATTGGTTGCATGCATATTCGCCCCTGTCATTCATTCAATCGTAAGTCGTCCACATAGTTTTAAGATTTTGCTTTTGAGTTTGTAGTTCCTTTTTTTTTCCCTTCTCTTTGAAGTTTTTAGGTTTCTTGTGGGGAAATAGATGGTCATTCAGCTTAGTCATGCTCTTCTTCTGATCTTTGTTATGCAGGTGTCAACGACAAACACTACAATAGGGAAACAAACACTTGAAAGCCGTGGATTGGACTACAATGGACACCTTTTTTGGATATCACTTGGTGCCTTGTTTGGCTTCACAATAATTTTCAACCTGGGGTTTACCTTGGCCTTAACTTTTCTCAAGCGTAAGGTTCATTTTCGAACTTTAGGATGTCAAGTTAAAAAATTCAAAACGACACATGTTTACTAAGAATGTGAAACGCGTCCAGCTCCAGGTTCTCGTGCTATTATTTCACATGAAAAGCTCTCTCAACTACAAGGAACTAAAGAATCTAATGATGGTGCTCCCGTGGAAGAAGAGCCCAAAAAGTCTACTCATAGCTCTAGTACTGACCCTCATGAAGGTTGGATAGTTTTTACGTTTCTTTGATTTTTAAAATTCGTTGCTCTACTGGTTTTGAGGAATCATATTACTGAGCTATATCTGTATACCGCTTATAAGGGGTTCATTTTCTCATTTGACAGGAAGAATGGTTTTACCTTTTGAGCCTCTAAGTGTAGTGTTTCAAGATGTGCAATACTATGTTGAGACCCCTTTGGTAATCCTAAAGACATATCTACTCTAACTATAGGAGGCTTTAGGTATAAAGACATTGTTCACTAATAGCTTTCCTTTTTCTTTTCTTTTTTTGCGCTCTAAGGAAATGAGAGAACGCGGTTTCACTCAAAAACGACTTCAACTTCTTGGGGATGTTACTGGTTCATTCAGGCCTGGTGTTCTTACAGCATTGATGGGTGTCAGTGGAGCTGGGAAAACAACACTTCTTGACGTTCTTTCTGGAAGAAAAACTAGTGGCACTATTGAAGGAGAAATTAAAATTGGAGGGTACCCTAAGGTTCAAGAGACATTTGCTAGAATTTCGGGTTACTGTGAGCAAAGTGACGTACATTCTCCACAAATTACTGTGGAAGAATCGGTGGTTTTTTCTGCTTGGCTACGTCTTCAACCTCAGATTGACTCAAAAACTAAATTTGTATGACCTGTACCTACCAGAAATTGGATTTACTTTTGCATGCAGTTTTCTTCCGTGTTGATATGTTATTCATATACATTTTTGTGGCGTGTTACCGCAGGAGTTCGTGAAAGAAGTCCTAGAGACCATTGAGCTTGATGGAATAAAGGATGAATTAGTCGGGATGCCTGGAGTTAGTGGTCTATCAACTGAGCAACGGAAGCGGCTTACAATAGCTGTGGAACTTGTTGCTAACCCCTCTATCATTTTCATGGATGAACCTACAACTGGGTTGGATGCAAGAGCAGCTGCAATTGTCATGCGGGCTGTGAAGAACGTGGTCGATACGGGAAGAACAATTGTGTGCACCATTCACCAGCCTAGCATTGACATATTTGAAGCATTTGATGAGGTACGAACCGACTAACAAGTTCCTTATAAATACGAACGCGTGTTCTTTTTATTTTGTTAAACTTGGATGGAATCAATCACGTATTTGAAAAGTTATTGAATTGCCACTAGCAGCCTCCGTAGTTAAATGGTAGGTATCTCCAGCTGTCATACACTGATCAAATGATGCATCACATACCCGGCAACAAAAGCATCATAACTACTGATCTCAAGAGTTTGAAATACAGCATATGTGAGAATTGGCTCACAAAGGATAATGCTGATTTCTCACCTCAACTTTAGTTGGTAAATTGAGGCTATTTTCAGTGGGCTACATGCTTCCTCGGAGTCCGACCAAAATGAAAATCATATCTCATAAGCAATTGTTGTGCAAGTACCCGTTGTGTATCTTGGTTACATCATGTGTGTGCGTGCGCTTGTGTAAGCATGCTTGTGTTTGTTGGTACTCTTGTGAGCATGTAGTGATGCTATTATGTTTCTACACTTGACTCGTTAAGCTCTCATACTAGAAAGAAAAGGAACAAAGATTCTTTGAAATGAATGTTCCTTAACACCATTATATGCTCCCCGTCAATCCCCACCCCCCCAACCCAAAATCTCCCATCTTTTCCAAAAAAAAATGGAAAAGAAAAAGAACCGCTAAGTTAACGTTAGTTCCTTGAAGGAACAACCTCCTAATATTTTTCTTGTGATTGAATTTTTTATTGTGTTTTTTGTTTCAGTTAATTTTGTTGAAAGCTGGTGGACGCATCATTTACTGCGGACCATTAGGTCTGCATTCAAGTAGAGTTATCGAATACTTTGAGGTAAGTTTTACCATACAACACATACATATCTTAGATGGTTGTTTCCTTCATTCTCGGATGACTTGTTTCTTCCCAGTTGCGTCCAGAAATAAACTGTTACTTTTTTAATCTTACCCTTAAGCCACCCCTTTGTAACAGGGTATCTCTGGGGTGTCTAAGATCCGAGATAATTATAATCCAGCAACATGGATGTTAGAGATAACTTCTGCATCTGCAGAAGCTGAGCTGGGTATAGACTTTGCCGAAATTTACAAAACTTCTGCTTTACATGGGTAAGTTCGACTCCCAATACTTCTGCAATATATTTCTGTTACTTGCTAGGTGCAAATATGGTGGCAAGGGGTCTGTCTGATCAAGAAAGATTCACGTGAGAATGTGAGCACCATAAGAAGGGTCCATACTCCCGACATTGTTCAAGCATCATAGTAATAAGATGATCTTGCATGTTTTTACATGCTTGACGATCCTTGATCTAATACATGGGCCGTTTACTAGTACGGAAGATCACTGGAAACCCCCTTTTGATTAAGAGGAATAAGTTTTCACTAGGGACAGGCTATCAGCTTAGGACTTAGTCTTTCACAAACCAAAACAATAGGTCCTTGATGAAGTCACCAGAGAGTTTATTTTCTTGCGAAGGTCGGGACTCCATATCAGTGGAATATTATATTAGAAGCTGTTTCTTTTGGGTGAGTATAGAGGGTGTTTGAAACAAGAATGAGCTTCAAAAGAAGTTCAAATTGTCACAAGTATACTGTATATAAAACCTTGAGTGTGCTGAGAATCGAGAGAAAGGTGGGAATAGAATAACGTGATAGAATGACAGATCTTTGCCAGAACGCCAAAGAGAGCAGGATTCCTGTGCCAGAGCCATTGCAATAAAATCCTTTAGTCCAACATGTTAGTAGAAGATATTAGTTCACTTCTGCTTGCTTTCTTAACAAAGTTATAGAGTAACTAAAACTAGTTACAGGATTTTTAAATCCTAGTCACGCTCCCACCGCAGAACCTCTCTCCTGAATCTCACATTGCTCCGGCTCCAACCCAAAACCCATTATAGTAGTGGCGCTCTCGCTCTGAATCCTCGCACCCGCTGCAGCTCCCCCACATTCCGAACAACTAAGAACTAAAATGCATCTTTTGGAATATGCGAAATGGAGATGATGAAGTACCATCAATTGACATGAACACTTTTCATAATGACCTTTTGAAACGGGCGGTGTTATATATGTTTATAAACGGCGGTGTTACATGGACTCGGTACGAGTGTCCGACAAGTGTCGGATTCGTCTATTTTTCAAAATCCAAGATACGGGGACACGGCAAAATATTCTTACCTATTCTTGTTTCTTAGTTATTCTTTAGTTTACATAGTGTTTTATGATACACATATCGTTTTTTTTTTAAGCTGAGATCATCTCAAAGCAATAACAAACTAAAAGAAACACCATAACATATGTTCCTAGTGGCATATCCTACGGGATGTGTCGGACACATATCCTATACCCATGTCCAAGTGTCGAGTGTCCGACACGGGTACTTCACGCATTTTAAAGAGTCCATGTAATATAGACTTCCAAGCAGTGAAGTTCAGCTACTCCGGTCTTACCACTTAGCTACACCACTTCCAGTGCAGCCAGCTTTATTTTAGTAACGTGCTTCTTAGAGCATGGCCTAAATGTTGCCAATGGTGATAGAGGTCATTCTGTGTGGAAAGGGGGTTGGGTAAGCTACAACCTAAATAACATAAAAATAGAAGGAGAAATTCCTTTTCTTTCTTGATCAACTCACTTGTCTGTTACAATTCTAAACAGACAAGTAGACCCTTGCCTGCCCCACTTTCAGCATGTGCTCCGCGAGTGGGAGCTAGTTTGATTTCAATACTTGATATCAATCCATTAAGACTTAGGCGATGGCAGATATGTGGTTAAGACTTTCTTTCGTTTAATGTTGAGATTCAGGGGTTGGTGATCTATGTAGATCTGAAGTTCTTAAAATCATAATAATATGCTGAGCCTGAATTGAATGAGGCTATGTTGCAGTTGGACATTGACAAAATCAAAAGCTTTTTGGTTTATTTGATGTATGTTTTCTCGCTAAAAAAAAAGTGTGCTGCTAGTAAGATAAGCAATGCTTGATTAGTCTTAATTATTTTATACTCCGTCCGTCCCTAAATATTTGATCATATTTCTCTTATGGGCTGTCCCAAAAAAATTGATGACTTTCCAAAATAAGAAAGATTCTACGTGTTTTTCCATGTCTACCCTTCTTACACTTTTTTTCTTTCTATATTTCTCTCTCCACACTTAATCCTCCATCAACTCATTTTTCTCTTTCAAGGTCCACTTTCTTCCCTCCCTCTCTATTTCTCTCTCTCGGGGTAGAATGGAAAACTGATAAAATATAACTCATATCCTAAATAAGCGTGCAATTCAAACACGATTTATTAAAAAGGGACGGAGGGAGTATTATAATCAATTGGAGAAAATCCTGTATGAGCATCTTATTGTTTTGCTTCTGCCTGATTCCTTCGTTGTTGCTATTCTGATTGTAGGAACAACAAAGAGCTAGTGAAGGGATTGAGTACTCCACCTCCTGGTTCTAAGGAGTTGTATTTCCCAACTCGCTTTTCACAAAATGGTTGGAGACAATTCAAATGCTGCCTCTGGAAACAGCACTTGTCTTACTGGAGAAGTCCTTCATACAACTTGACCCGTTCCATGCATATGCTCTTTTCATCTTTGCTATTTGGTATACTGTTTTGGAATCAAGGGAGGAAGATGTAAGTAAACTAATCCAGCTTTAGATGAAAACTTGTACAAAAAATTGAGAAATGATAGTACATAGTATCTACTTACCCCACATGACATCGTTATGGATGGTAATGATGCAATAAACATGCTAGATTACTTGGCTGAGTTTTTAATTATTGCTTTAGTTTTATTGGAAAGAAACAGTTTCAGTCCATAATCTTTCAGATTCACAAATATCAGGGTATTGTGGATTTGACGCATTATCTTTGGGAGGTCAAATATAATATCGAGAAATGTTCAAATTTTCTGGACATACTAATATACATATTTTCTTAGAGAAGAAATCACCACCAAGTGAAGCTTTCTAGTTCTAGAAACTCCAATGCATAACTCTGTAGGATATGACTTTCTTTCATTTATTGTTTGGAAGTACTTCGGGTATTTACTTTCTTTATATGGCAGAAATAACCAGCAGAGTTTGTTCAACATATTTGGCGCAATGTTCGCTGCTGTGATCTTCTGTGGTATAAACAATTCCTCTTCAGTTATACCATACGTCACCACAGAGCGATCTGTTCTCTACCGGGAAAGATTCGCGGGGATGTACGCTGCATGGGCTTATGGACTTGCACAGGTATAAGATTCTCGGACTCCAAGGAGCCATAATTCCATTAAAATTCAGGTAGCTCGGGTTTGGTACTTTAGGGTTTCAAATTTGGCCACTACGATGGATGCTACTGTGTAGAAGGAAAGGAGGGGGAATCCAGACTAGAGGACACTGGAGACATGTAGAGTTCGATAGCAGCCATATTTTCAGTGAAAAATTGACTATGTTGAATAGTCACCAAAAAAGTTAGGAAGAAGCTTTGCATAATTATCCTTTCCTACTTGCTGAAATGTGTCTTATTTTGTAGGTGACTATTGAGATTCCTTACCTCTTTGGGCAAACACTTGCATTTGTGGTCATCACGTATCCTATGATTGGGTACTATTGGTCAGCTTCAAAGGTTTTTTGGTACTTCTATGCCATGTTCTGTACACTGCTGTACTTCACTTATCTGGGAATGATGCTTGTTTCAATCACACCAAGCTTTCCGATAGCTGCAATTCTACAGTCTACCTTCTACACATTTTTTAATCTATTCAGTGGATTCCTAATACCACGACCAGTAAGCTTCTAATCTCTAACTTGTCCAATTATTTACTGGTAGTTAATGTTCGCGATGATATGACAATGTTTACCAGTTGTGGTTCTATGAAACGCGTGTAGATATGCTTATACAGTTGCTTTTTGTTCTTGCAGCAAGTTCCAAAGTGGTGGATATGGTTGTATTATCTGACTCCAACATCTTGGACACTAAACGGCATGCTCAGTTCGCAGTTTGGAGACGTTGAGAAGGAAATAGTGGTCTTTGGAGAAACGAAAACGATATCTGCCTTCGTAAAAGATTACTTTGGCTATAACCATGATCACTTACCTATTGTCGCTTTTGTTATGATTTTGTACCCTATTCTTTTTGCTTCTGTGTTTACCTATGCAATCGGGAAGTTAAACTTCCAGAGGAGGTGAGTGTTGCAAAGCCATTTCTGTGGTATAGGGACTGCAAACTTGTAAATTGTTCACAGCTAGTTTGCTATGACATCTATTGTGTAACTCGATTGCAATTTGTCACTATAAGTATGACCCCGCGATGAGGTCCAGTAACTTGACATTTTATCTGATTGTCTAGTACGTTGAATAAATTATTTAACAAGTTATGTAGGGCAAATTCAACTGGAGTCCTACAAGAACATAGTAGTAGGTATTAAGCCTACAAGTTTTCTCAACACTTTGATGCTAATATGATTAGCGACAAATAAGTGCAAGCAATGGGTAACAAGCCAGCTAGATCAGCACACTAACCCGCTTCCTGAGCCCGTCCCCTAGTGGCCCAAAGGATGCAGTTAGGACTGTTAACAAGTCGAGTCCAATCAAGCTTAGAATTGTGCACGCTTGTGTCATCAAATCCAACTCGAACAAGCATGAGCCCCAATTTTCATACAAAAACTTATTTGTCGAGTTAAGCTCAATTAGTTAATAAATTCTTTAATGTCTTTAAACCCACTTTTATTTATCGTCAAGTAACTTTTATCGGCGAATAGGAAATAGCGACAACAGAGTTGGAGAACTTGGAAGGTGCGTGTTCGTCTAGTCTGCCGCGAGGAAGCGAGGAGTTGTGTTGAGGTCAGGCCCCTGTGTCCATCGAATTTTTTCTTTACTTTTAAAAAAGTTGAAGGCTATCTTGTAATTGTTGAACTGTTATTTAAATTTGCGGTCTCTTTTTTGAGTTCTGTTAATCTAATTTTTATTGTTGCATTCATGTCTGGTTCTATCTTTGCTGAAAGATTTTGAATTAAGCTAGAGAATATTGGTAACCTGGATGCCCTATGATGGGCATGTTTAGGGTTCTCCATACTGGCCAAAAGGTTGGTCCTTTCCTATGTTTCGGTTAAAATATTCTGAGAGTCAAGAAATTGGCTGTGTTGGCTTTATAACCCCGTCAAAAAGCAGAATCCGAACCTGTTTCCCCGAGATGGTCATCGTAATTTTAGGCACATTCCGACGTCGGTTGTGGGTTGCAACATAGATCGTTTGGAGTGAGACTAGGTTTCTCTTTTAGTTAAGAGTTCCTTTGTATTCACAATTTAAGAGACTGGTTATTGTCCTTTTAGTTGACTTGATTGGATGGTGGATGGGTACCTACCCAACCAGTCAGTAATTTCAGAACGAGTTGATTACCAATTATCATAAAACCTGAGAAACGTTAACCTATTGCGGATAGATTAAAGCCTTCTACATCTGTCAAAGTATTAGGTTCACAATCAGAGTTTGGCAAAGAAGGTATAGTTCTTGATGAGCAAGATGGGGAGCCATGGTGCAACTGTAAGGTGGTTGTGGTAAGGTTGCTCTATTCTCATCTAGAGGTCATGGATTCGAGAATTGATGCAAATCTCCATAATTAGTGGGGTTAAGACCTTAGTTGCACAAAGCGGGGGCGGGAGCGGGAACGGGGGCGGGGAATCGTAAGCACCAAGAAGAATCTGAGGTTGGGAGCGGCTTGAATAAATAAATGCGTAAAGAGTATTATCATTTGTTTAGTATAGTTTACATAGCCAGCAACAACAAACAATGAGGCTTTAATGACTTGAAGGAAGAGAGAAACAAGGAATTGAGTTGAAAAGGGTTTGATTTTCAGGTATTCTCTCACTTGTTCCATGCATCTCTATCCAGCTAACGGGATCGAGTTCCCATATTAGCTTGGGACGAGATCCCATGGAGCTCCTAACTTGGGATCGCAAAAGCGAGTTTCCGAGAGAGAAACGTCACCATATTAGGAGTTTTCTGCAACTAAGGTTAAGACCTTAGTTGCAGGAAACGCCATATCTGCCGACGGTTCTCTCTTAGAACCGCGGTTTTGCGATCCCATGACAGGAACTCCATGGGAACGCGTCCCAATCGGACATGGGAGCTCGATCCCGTCGGCCGGAAGAGACGCAAGTCAGTCAATCAAAATCTCAGAATTAAAAGGATGGACAAGATGAAAAAGAGTTACCTGGAATCTCGATTCCTATCTTAAGACGAGAGAGAACAGAGAAGGAGATTGGTCATTGGTCTCCTCTAGCTTCCCCCTTCCTCTAAGCCCTTCTTCCTCCAAATTTTTTAAACTGGCGAGACATGAGAGAACTGAGAAGGGCATCGATTTTGCTCTCCCGCTTCCCCATGGCCCCGTATCCTTCTTCCTTCCAAGTCTGACGAGAGAAGGAGAAGAGCGTAGGTATTCGTCTTTTGGCGCTCTGCTTCTTCTCCCTCCGGATCCAGCCTTCTGTAACTACCTGGACACCCAAGTGAACCCAGCAGTTTGGGAAATAGTGGGCACATGGTGTTAAAGAGAAGAAGGACTATGAGGAGGCATCCGATGAACATGCTTGGAGACTTCCAGCTGAGGTCTCTCTTGGAGGAGAGGTTCCAGGAAGTGAAAGCTGCCATCTCGTGCTTTGATGAGAATGGAAGTAGTTATTTTCATTTTTGGGCCATGTGAATTCAACATTTCACTTTCAGCACCCATGTGCATGGCGCGAGTTTCAGCCTAGAAAATATAGATTCTTGATAAGTGTGATAAGTATGCTTGAATATTAAGCTAGTGGTGCTCACATTTTCAAGGGATGAAGTGGCGTGTTTAAAAAAAAAAATTTATTTTTTACTTCGCTTTGCTTATTGCACAATTTATGTAAATTGACGTAAAAATGACAGATTTTAATATAAAAATGTTAATATTATGTCATAATGTGTTGAATAATTTAATAGTTAAATTTGGTTTAAGCTTACTACAATTGCTAATTTCAATTTTTTAATACATGCTATGATTGTTATACTTTTGAAATGTATTTTATCTTAAGTCATGTATTTTGATAATGACTTGCATGAAATGTGAAAAATGCATTGTCGGTATTTAATATAACTTTTACCATATATCATGATAATATGATGGGCACACTATGTGTGATACATAAATATTCTTTCATAATTAATAACTAACATGAAAATATTTAAAATATAAGGTACAAAATATTGTAAATAACTAATTACGACAATTGTTATTAAGTATTGGAAGTCAAGGAATATAGTATATTAAATATTAATATGTACTAATTTTCATCTCGTGCTTTGCTCATGGGATTCCTATATAATTATCACACATTATTAATAAAAGCCATATTAATAACTAACAATTATATTTTATAATAATGTAAATAAAAGTAATAGTACAAATTAGGATCTTCACCAACTCACCAACAATTGGAATTAAAAGCAAACCCGCCATATTTAATTTGTACTTGAACAATTTTAAAAGAAAATGATTAAAATGCATAATTTTTCATTTAGACGTCCAAGAATTATGTATAATGTAAAATATTTAAATGATGCATGAAGCATTTAAATATGAAAATTTAAAAAGTAAAGTAATAAATTAAAAATCATCATGAGATAGAGATATTTAGGTACATTTAAATTTGTTTGTTGATATAATCTTGATAATATTTGACGAAAAAACATGGGACGATACCTAGAAAACAAGACAGAAAAATTAAAATGAAAGATTTTAGGAACTCAAAATTTGAAAACTATGGAAGAGAAACGAGAAAAAAAATATTATCAATAAAAAATTACTTTATATCTACTTGGCAGGAGAAGAAAATGTACAAGTAGACGATGAGTCAACAAAATTCTCCCAGCTTTACTATATATGACTATATATAATTAGATTTACAAATCGATGTGTTTTGACTTTTGACCTTCATGTGAAATGCATAAGTATGTTAGATAAATTCATGGAATTAGTGAAACTCTCTTCTCTTCAATGAAATTGATACGTGGTGACTAGATTATGCAATTAAACAATTAATTTTGTTTTGATCTTTATGTTTAGTTATACAAGTTACTTATGGTCTCATCTCACTCTCATTTTTCTTGCAGTTCTCTATTCCAGCTGTTATGACTTATGACATTTCAAGCTTTCAAATATTGCAAAGTTTATGACCTTTTGAAATCAGTCGAAGTCTTCTCCATTTATAATTCACATTGGAGCCAAAGATCAAGTTATAAAGTCCTTCTTCGGGCGGTTCTAATCAATAGCACAGTGCACGTAGGGATATATTTCTTCGGAAACTTTTATCACACTGTACAACTTTCATAAAACTTTATTGTAACACCATGTGAATGGGAAAAAAACAATTACACTTCGCGAAGCAAGCCTAACCAAAGCATTATTCTACTGTGAGTATGACGGCCATACGTGTGAAAATCTTTAAGACGACTCTATTTCGTTCTTTCCAGTGCTCGTTGGAGATCGGATAGTGAGATGAGCTAATTGTCATCTTATGAGCTTGGATCAAAGTAGGCTTAGTAAACTCATACTCCATTTGGCTCTAAATGCAAAATCTTTGATCTTCTTCATTCTTTAAGCACTTGTTTGAGATCGATTGGCGAGATGGACTAATTGTCGTCTTATGAGATTGGATCAAAGTAGGCTTAGTAAACTCATACTCCATTTGACTCTAGATGCAAAAATCTTTAATCTTCTTCATTCTTTAAGCACTTGTTTGAGATCGATTGGCGAGATGGAGTAACCATTGCATTACGACCTTGACTTAATAAGCATATATGATATAACTATAGGTCATAAACTCATTTGGGATCAAACTCATGTACAATCTTATTCTCGATAAGTCTAAAGTAAACAAACACACCTATATATATATATATATGTTTTATGCATATGGCTAATCATATGTTGGTGCAACTTATACAAGAGTAGTCTTCTTGATACCGGTTTAAATCATAATCTCACTTTCTAGTACAATCGATTAATGCACAACTTACATATATACACGCATAATCATTTTCTTACAAAAAAGATTATGTAAATAACGTCATTTGTAAACTTTCTTGCCTAGAGGCTTTACATGTATATTTAATTAAGTTCTAAAATAATAAAGAGAAATTTAAAAAAGATTATCACAATATTCATGTACACTAACTAGAATGTAATGGGTTTAATACTTTAATGCCACTTGAGACAAAGAAAAAAAAGGTGTAGCAAAAAGTGTGAGAAACCAAAGTCAAATGACTCATGTGGGAGCCATATTCTCAAATATACACTTACAAGTTTCCAAGTTCCAACAATCAGTAACCACCCATGCGTGTAAGGCTTTATTTGATAGTACACAGTCACTACACATGCCTACAAAGACCAATTTCAGCCTACAAATACAACTTCCAGCCATACTTTCTCAGTTTTCCCTCAAGTCAAATCCTCTCAGCCCATGATTTCAGCATACAAATGCAACTTTTAGCCATGCTTTCTCAGTTTTCCCTTAAGTCAAATCCTCTCAGCCCATGCATGTGCACTGTAGACTGTACAGTGATCCATTCTGCAACTTCTACAACTACAAGAGACTCACAGAGACAATTATTTTCCTTCATATACTCAGTTCAGCAAAGGCAAGTTCGCACATCTCCCCTTCATTCTGAAACTTCTTACCCTTCTTCATCTCCATTTTCCTTCTACAAAATCAAATAGTTAACCATGGAGACCCCTCAATACGAAGAGTTAACTGATGAGGATGAGAATGAGGAGCCAAGTGCAACCCCACTTTGGAAGTATGTTACCAAAATTTCTGCTGAATCTTCTGCTAAAGGTGGTGGAGGCTCAAACAAATTTGTTTGCAATTTTGGTTGTAGATCAGAGCCCTACTCTGGGTCTTACACAAGAGTTCGGTACCATTTGATTGGCATAGTACCTGGCACAGAGGAATCAATATGTGTTCTAAAATCTCAAGCTCTGAAAGAGAGGCTTTAATGCAAGAAGAAGTGGCAGCAAATCACCTTTTTGGAGGTAATTCCAAGGCTCGCAAGCTTCCTGCGGGTAAGTCAGCTGTACCTCCTCATCCTAGAAATGATATAGATAAGATGTTTAGGATTAACCATAGAGAAGATGTTGATCAACAGATTGCTAGGTGTATGTATGGAAATGGAATACCTTTTAATGTTGTGAGATCACCACTTTGGCATGATATGATTTCTGCTATTCGATTAGGACCTGCAGGATATGTGTGTCCAAATTATGAGAAGGTTAGGACAACCCTATTAGATAGAGAATACAATAAGGTGAAGCAAAATCTTAAACCTTTAATGGATGATTGGGATATCTATGGGTTGTCAATGATCTCTGATGGATTTTCTAATTGCAAAAATCAATCACTCATCAATGTTATGGCTGCCTCAAAGGGTAAGGCCATGTTCTTGAGTGCACATGACTGTTCATCAATTGAAAAAAGTGGTTTAAATATTGCTGAGATATTGTTGAAGGAAATAGAGAGTATTGGCCCTGAAAAAGTAGTTCAAGTTGTGACCGATAATGCTGCCAATTGCAAGCTTGCAGGCAGCATTATAGAGAAGAAATACCCTTGGATATTTTGGTCAGGATGCCTACCTCATACGTTAAACTTACTGATGAAAGATATAACCAAATGCTCAGATTCAAGGCTTTCATTTGTTAGTGAGACATATAAGAGAGCAAAATCAGTTGTGAAATATATTAACAACCACAGTTCTTGCCAATCTTTATTCAAGACATTCCATTCTTTAGAGCTTCTCAAAGTAAAGAAAACCAGATTTGGCCACCATTTCATTGTTCTTTCTAGGCTTATAACAGTAAGAGTTGGGTTGGTTTCTATGGTGTTAAGTAAGCAATGGGAGAATTTGAGAAAAAGTGGGGTAAGGGAGGAGCACGATAACACTCAGCAGACTATTATGGATGATGATTTCTGGAGAAAATGTGAGAGATTAGTTAAGTTCACCAAGCCTATTTACAAGATGATAAGGTTATTCGATTCCGATAAAGCAATTATTGGAGAGGTATATGAACAAATGGATACAATGCTAGGGCTAATTAAAGATGAACTTCATGATGATCTCTTGGTCTATGATCTAATTCATGATTTTGTTGTTGAAAGGTGGGATAAAATGAATCTACCATTGCATTGTCTTCCTTATGTTTTGGTCCCTAAGTACTACACTTCTTCTTGGCTTTCTAAGCCTGCTCCAGGGGGCGAAAGAAGGAAAAAACCTCACTTTGACATTGAGGTTCAGAAAGGGTACTTTCAAGCACTTGACAGGTTGATTATTGATCCAACAGAATCTGCTTTGGTGAGGCAGCAACTATCTGATTTCGTAAGTTGCAGGGGGGTTTTTTCTCAACCTCAAGCCGTTGCCGATAGAGCAACAATGGAAGCTGTGGCGTGGTGGGACATGTATGGTGGCGGAGCACCTGAGTTGCATTGTTTAGCTTTGAAGGTTTTATCTCAGAGTGTCAATAGTTCTTGTGCTGAAAGGTGTTGGAGTACATACTCCTATATTCACAACGTGAAAAGGAACAGGCTAGGTGCTGCTAGGGCTGAGAAGTTGGTATTTGTGCACTATAATGGGAGGCTATTAACAAGATTTAGGGAGGATTATGAGTCAAAGTACAAGAATTGGGATGCAAATCCAGAAATTACGAACATTGAACAATCTGGACCTTCCTTGGAGGCAATAGAAGCTTATGAGAATGATGATGATGTTGATGAAGGAAATGATGATGATATTGCCACCACAAACCCAATGACTCCTAGTCGTTCATCAACCCTAAGCTCAGCAGCCGTAACTCCAACATCAACCACCTCAACACCTCATTCATCCACTCCACCAGCTCAAGATCAAGAAGTTCAGAGGCGTCTACGCCTTGCAAGGACTAAAAGGAAACTAAAATAACCAGGCTGTTTGTGTTTTTCAGGTTTTCTTTCTCCATTAGTCTCTAGTTTTTGGTTCATATGTTAAACATAACATATGAAAGAAAAAGTGGCAGAAGTGCAGACTGCAAAACTCCAGCAATCCAGCTTCCAGCATTTTGTTTGAACTTTGAACTTTGAAGTAACTTAAGTCTTTGTAATTAGAATGAATATCCTTTTGCTACTAGTACCTGTTATAGCCTTTTGTATGTAAAAGTATGTTATGGAGCTATGCAGCCTTTTGTTTGTAAGACTATGCTATGGAGCTATGTTTTTAGTTTTTAATCTATTACTCTTATTACTACAGTCCTGCACTTCTACTTTGTCATTTATACATTTAGTTTCTTTTCTTTCCTTTTGAGTTTTTATAATTTAAATAATATTTATATACTTCTTTATTCGAGCCGCTCCCAACCTTAAGTTCTCCTAGGCACCTACGCTCCCCCGCCCTCGCTCCCGCCCCCGCCCCCGCCCCCGCCTCGTGCAACTAAGGTTAAGACTGCATACATCAAGCCCTCCCCAGCTTCACAGTTCCGCTGGGACGGCCGGCCCTGATCTTGGTGATACATAATGATCTTTGCCGTCATCTTTTCACATACCTGAAAGTTCAAGATTTTCTTTCATCAGTTGATGTTTTTCTCATATCTATTCTACCACAGAGGAAACTTCTATGTAGATTCCAAGTTATGTCAGCATACCATTTAAACCATCAGACTATCCGATCAAATAACAGTTTTCTCTTGGCCAAGTGCTACTTTATCCCCCATTATTGGTCTAAATTTGAACTGATTGTGTGGGTTCAGCAGGCTTTTTTCAGAATTCTGTACTTTTTATGTCGTCTGTGAAACAGGTGCCATAGATTTTATTGCTACCTCAGAGTTCAGACAAGATGATCCTCATTGCTTAACATAATTTCTACATTTTTGTGTCAGCCACTGAATTTGGTTAACTGAAAAAACAGTGGTTAGAACTCTGTCAATGTCATATCCGCCGTCCTTATTAGACTCTGCGAAAGCTGTATTCTGCAATTTCTAAGGGTGTGCTGGAAGTGGTAAGATTTAATTTTGACACCTAATTTCGCAGAATTGCTACCTACAATTTTCATGCACTGCCTTGAGTTAATGATAACGCAACCTTGAGTTAGACAAGCTAAAGAAATCGAAAAAGATTTTGACTTTGATGCATAAGTGCCAATGCAGGAAATGAGTGCCGCTTAATCAAAGGCTTTGATCTGACATTCCTCCAGGAAATTAGTGTCTCCCTATGTGCATTGTAAACCAATTGATTCAGTGGTGATAGAGGACTCTGGGAACTGGGATTTTGTCACACCATACAAGACCCACCTTAATTGCAATACAAAGGTTACCCTTGAATATTTATAACATCTATCTGGAATGTCTCAAGCTTTGGTTAAAGTAGTGGAGGAATTTAGTTATTTCACGAGGATTATCCCCTTATGATCTAGAGATAAGTTGTACCAGCATGGTTGGGAACGGGAACACGAGCAGGAGCAGGAACAAGGTTCGGGAGCAGGAGACTCACTTCTATACTGGCTTTTCGGGTAGGAGTGGGAGCGGGTGCAAGACTGGGGAGAGCGGTTCCAGGATGGGAGCGTGACTAGAATTGAAGAAGAATCCTGCAACTAAGATCTAGAGCTGAATTGCCATGGAAATTTAAGAGGACAGCATGAATATGCTTGGGTTGATGGTCTGTCATTGCTGTATAATTGCTTCCACCTAGGGCCTCATTACATGAGTATCTGTTAAAAGGATTAATGTAGCATGTCTGTAATTGGATTGTATATATTCTGGAGTTAATGTAGCTGTTAAAAAGGATTATGATTTGCATATAAATACCTTTTTACGAGGCATTGTAGAACGAAAATAGCAACAAATGTTTTACCTACTTTGGTTAGCAAATGCATTACAGTCATCACTTGTAAAAAGATGCCAAGACCAGCCTCGTAACTACTTGCGAAGCATCTTAAGCATTTAGGAATCTAGTTTGTTTTCCTTATTTAACTAGCCTCCATTTTGCTCATAACAGGATTAGTTTACTTCTTACTAGTCAGAGAAAGTTATATCAATCTGCCCTGGCATTAAGGAAAGTAAGCAATATCTATGTTGGATTCATGTAAATGACCTCCCCCAGTCCGCTAGTTATCATTCAAAGGCTTCTCGTTATGCAACATGTTTCTCATTTACTTATTTTTGTTTGAGGGTGATTAGTGCATATCTTTTCTTTCTGCTCAATACCAAATAGACATGGTGCTCCCTCCTCCCCTCCCCCCCCCACCACCACCCCCAAAAACACACCACAGCGTGGGTTGGTGTAGCGTTAAGCTGCCATGTTGCTGAACCCTATCAACCTTCTTCTTAATCAGTTGCCCAGGGTAATACTTATATGCTGCTTTGTAGGCGTGTGTGCAGGTTTAGCATGTTGTTCAAAGGTTTCATCAGCCAATGTTTAACGCACATGCTTAACTGCATAAGCATGTACACTGATTTGTATGACTTGCAGTTGAGAAGTTATCCTAATAGTTGTATGACTTGCAGTACTTGTGTACGTGCTTACAGGTATTGATGGCATAACAATATTTGCAAGTGCATATGAATTTAGAGATCTTTTTAGAAGGGTCTCAAAGAGGGTAATTTTTGTCAATTTTGAGATTTTAAGTTTAATTGTGATGCCTAATTTGTTTTGCTTCTAAGGTTCTTTATGCTTCATTTTCCATCTTTCTTACTTAATGTATGTAATTTGATTTGCTCAACAAGTTGGGTTTTTTTTTTACCTCTTTACTGCTTCAGGCAAGATGGTCCTTCAATGTTTGACATGGATTCCTCATCTATTGCATCAGCTAGTTCGTTCCTGTATTACACATAAGGAAACGGTTGTTAGTCCTCTTCCAGAAGATGTTATTATTGAAATCCTCACTCGACTCCCAGCTGATTTCGTTCTTGAA
Organism: Escallonia rubra; assembly: GCA_033065855.1. Taxonomy (NCBI): domain Eukaryota; kingdom Viridiplantae; phylum Streptophyta; class Magnoliopsida; order Escalloniales; family Escalloniaceae; genus Escallonia; species Escallonia rubra. The sequence goes on from JAVXUO010001065.1 coordinate 20,732, forward strand.
TGTCGAGTGGTTTGTACGAAGTGGCAGAAGTTGATCTCGTCTCCTTACTTTGCGGAAGAGCATCTTAAAAGAGTTGATCAATCAACTTTTGTGCAGCTTGACAGCTGTATTTCGCATCTTAGGAAGTTCAACATGCTTATCTTGGATGAAGCAGCTCAAAGGGGTGCGAGGCTCACCAAGATTTGTGTGGGTTCAGAGAGTTCAATGACGAAGTATCATCCCAAGCTATTTGGTTCTTGCAATGGACTACTTCTTTTCCAGGGATTGATGAACAGAACGACATTATTCGTTTCCAATCCTACTACACATGAAGAAATAACTTTAAGTACTCCCACTCAGCGGGGTTATCCATTTGGAATCTTCTTCCATCCGTCGACACGTCAATACAAGCTGCTATTCGTGCAACCTGGATGGCAATGCTATAACTATTTCATACACACTGTTGGGGACAAGATGTGGAGACAATTCACTTCTTTTCCTTATCGTCCTGCATGGGGTGTTTCTGCTGCAATTTCTAATGGATCTCTGCATTGGATGGTCTACCATCAGTATATACGTCGGTATGAATCTGGCCCTTGCCAGCATGCAATTATGGTTTTTAACATGGACTCTGAGAATATTCGTTCCATGCCTCATCCAGGAAAAGTGTGTCACTCAATTGAACATACAGAGATGCAACTTTTAGAGGTGAAAGGGTGTTTATTTTTTTGTCATATACACAAAAGCCACAACTTGATTGACATATGGGAGTTAGAGGACTATGCGAACTGGGCTTGGGTTGGAAAATACAAGGTGAACCTCGATTGGGATTTGAAACGTTACCCTTTTGAATTTAATTTGGTCAACTGCCAGATAGAGCTTTTGAGCATCCAGAAAGGAGAGTTGCTCCTGGCATGGAATTCACGAGGCTTATTTTGGTATCATTTAGAGTTGAATACAGTTCGGAAAATCCAAATGACAGGTATGATGCACTTGCGTACAACTACTTACTGTTATCTCCGTGCAGCTGCTCACTCCGAAACCCTTGTCACATTGAGTGAGATAGCAGCAAGAGCATAGAATTGTATCATCATTGGCAAACAGCTGCTTGTTTTGCTGCTGTTTGGATGTTGGATAATGTACCAGCTCAGAAATTTCCTGTTCAAACAGCCTGATATTTTGGTATTGGTGGCTAGGCACCTGCTTCCAAATCCTTGGAGCTGATGCTTGTTCCTGTTTATGGATACAAAGGATTTTTTTTTTGGGATATGTATATAGCAGTATGAATGTTTTGTTGTCGCAAGGAAGGTTAATTTATTCAGTAGGTTATCTGCGGCTGGATTCTCAGAATAAGCGAGGTCGCTGCTGCAACGAAGTAGTGTGTATATTCTGCCAATCTGCCGTGCTAAAGCCTATAACATAAGCTTCCTGCTGCCGTCAACAGCCTAGTTTTAGCATTTCCTATTTTTATGTTGTTGTGGTCTTCTGTTTCCTCTTTTCTTCTGCTAAGGAAAACATGGCTCTTTGACATCTATATATATATATATATATATATATATGAAAGTCGAAGCTGAGAGAATGTTGTCCAGTCATCGCTTACTTGAACACTCGCTTAACTCGTCATGTGAATTTTCCTATATTGAATTTTTAGAATATTTTAAATTTACTTATTTTTCTAATAATGATTTGGATTCGTTCTCACTCTCTCTCTCTCTCTCTCTCTCGGATTCATTCTCTCTTTCTAATTTGAATTCATTCTTTTCTATTTGAAATTCAACAAATTATATAAACTTTGCATTTCTCTCTTCTGTGTCAACATGACCAACTCAATTTTTATTTATCTTTAAAATTCTACGAATTCCTAAATTTTGACAAAAGTAATTCTCTATATACTCCTTTTTTATCTTAAATCTTTTTTATTGTTTAGGAAAACACAATATTCTCCATCAATTTTTTCTCTAAAACTACCATAATCTCCTTTTTATTTCACTGCAAGTTTTATATACAGTTTACGCTTCCAATTTTTTCAATAATTTATTACGTACTGTTACTCTTTTCTTGGTAGTTTTGAATAATACAACCACAACACACGGGTTATTATTGTTAGTATTATCACTGCAATTGCTATTTGTTAGGAGAGACTATTTCTATTATTTCATACACTATTTTTTATCTTCATTTGTCACTAAAAACGAATAATTATTACTCAAGTTCATTTCTAACGATAAAAATTGGTAGAAGAACTCCTTTAAAGAGGAAAAAATAAAATTTTGATTATCTTATCGTCACTATCAATTTGGTAATTGTTATTAAACATATAAATACGAGATCTCTCAATAAGTATTTTGATAGTTGTTGTTCCCGTGTGCAAGGCGCGGGATCAAAAGTAGTATCTAATGAATGCTAGGCTTCATGCTTCGGGATGGCTCTTCATAGGTAGTCTCTCAGGCCTAAATTGTTTTGGCTATGAGTCCTACAAATAGGAACTCCTGCCCAGTTTTGTTGAGGTATAGATATGGTAGGGATTCCCAATTGTAATGGTGACCATTACACAGTTTTACCAAAAAGAAAGGCATTCTTAATTTCGAATATGGACTTTGTACCTGAAAATGTTTCAAGTCATTGAAGCATACACAAACAACAAACCATCATTCACATGGTGAGAATTCCCAGTACAAAAACTAGATGTCAATGGATTAAGCTGTACGGTTTGGAAAGTCGAGAAGAAGTTGTTTCAGTTGAAGGGTTTGGACGATGGATATTGGACGGTGGCGATTACCACTTGTGATATAATACCATACACTGGAAAAATGAAGACCATAGGGAAAAGATATATTTGCTAAAATTCCGTGCTATGCACGGGTAATTTTCCTCAAGTCAGTTGTATGTTCTTTTTCTGAAGTAACGATTTCATAGAGTTAGCATCTTTTGGAGTGGGAGGGTAAACAACCGAGGAGTCTTGTTATTATCTGGTTTGTGTGAGAAATTTGTTATTTGCATGTCATTTTTGTTCTTTCAACTCTAACAAGACGTTATAGTGAGATTTAGCCTAATAATAAATTAGCAACAAAAAATGCTCGACCAATATAAGTTCACCACCACAAAAGAGTCTTCTTGATGATTGTGAATTCTCGAAAAATGTTATGCTTAGCCCACTAAAAAGAGTCTTACTCATGCGGTGGCAATTTAACATTTCTTTGGTAACTAAAGCACAATTATACTGGCCAAAAAAAACATTGGCCTTCCACCCACCCATACTTAATTTAGGAATTAGTACCCAACCAAATGTGGAAAATAGAAAGAGGTTATGCCTACAGTCTCCTTTCGTGTATGTGTTTAGCGTATTAAATGTAATCAGTTAAATGAAAAGTTGTGAAAGATATAGCAGCTAATTCTTACGGTATTATTGTGACAGTACTAACGTTAGTGATATATACCAAACAAAATGATAGCTCCATACACAAAAATATGTGCAACTCCATACGTCAACCTGGAAGAATGCGTTAAGTGGAAGCCCATCTTAAACGCAAATCTTTCATGAAAAAAGGGAATGCTATCAAAGTATATCAACTAAAGAAGGAAATATAAAAGTTTTTAAAAATACCTCAAAGACGATGTTCATAATTATCAATGACGGGGGTTTAGGCATGTTGGAAACGTAAAAGAAAACCAATATCAAGTGTCTTATAGATAAAGCATGTACTAATGCAGATTGATTAACAAAATGAATAGAGATGTCTTCCAGTAGATGTAGGTTAACAAAGAGTAATCATCAAAAATATCAGAATAGCCTCTTCCCACGTTAAGCACCAACTCGGATTAAAGAGTTGACAGGTATTGCTCCTGCACCGAAGTGTAGAAAGTAAAGAAGTGATGTTAGAAAGTACGACATTTTATGCTGGTAAATATGAATGTTAAGCATTGGTTAATTGGAAATTTTCAACATATACAAAAGAATCCTGTGAATTAAATACTAAGAAAAAGATGGTAATCTGGTAATGCACAATGTAAACTTTGTAATTATGTGAAAACATAAAGAAATTATGCATACAGTCTCTTTTTGTGTACCCTAATGGCTTTGATGATGCATTAAGTGGAAGTTCGTTCATCTCTTTTTTTTTGGTTCATAGAAGAGTGACATAAATAAAAAGGAGTTATATGTTTACAAACATAGTCCTTCATATATACATTGATCGAAACAAAACATGTAGACAACTATTGACTGTGAGTACAAAAGATTTCACTTATCCAGTCATAGTTCCTTGTATTTGGGGCTTACACGCTGATAGAGCAAGGTTACGAGCCTCCTGAAGAGTATCAGCCGCCACACTATGTACACAAAAGGAGTGGAAGGCTGGCAAAGTAGCGCAAAAGTCAGCCATGATCGCTGCCACCATGTCCAGGATATCAACGGACTCAGCTAGCTGTGACAGAAGAAAATTGGAATCTGTTAGTACAAGAATGTGGGTAAAGTGATTTGTAAGTGCCCATTTTGCAACTATTAATAAGGCCCTGCCAAAAACTGGGTAAATATCAGAAGAAGGGAAAGAGATTGCTTTTGAGCCATGAGAGTTCCGAGCAGAGTCCATGCACGTGATGCCCAGACCAGCTGTAAGCGTAGAGGCTACAAAGGATACCTTCATTCCTAAAATGTACCGAATAGGGTTGAGGCATTGGCACGGATTTTCGGCAAGGGTAATAGATGAGGGATGCATCAGGCAATGAGAGGCAGGGTATAAGCTGGGAGATATAAGGGAAGGTCTTTGAAACGATGAGGAAGGTTGGCAGTTTGGTTGGGGGAGATTTTTAGGTTGTGTTGGTAAAGTTTGGGTATAGGCCATAATATTGGACACGGTTTGTTGAATTTGCAGGATTATAACGAGGGGATTAAAGGATGTTTGTCTCAAAGTTAGATTATTTCTATGTATCCAAATGAACCATAAGGTCGTAAATATGTAGATGTAGAGATGTCATTTGGGCCGGGCGGCCCGCGGGCCGGCCCGTTTTGGCCCGGGCTGGCCGGCCCTGAAGGTGAACAGTGCAAGCCCGAAAAAGGGGGCCTGGGCCTGGACCAGGCCGCAAAATCCAGCGAAAATGGCCCGGCCCGGCCCGGATTTGGCCCGGGCTTTCTGGCCCGGTTTTGGCCCCACTTTTTTTTGAAAATCTAGCTTTTCGGAAAAGCTAGATTTTCCGAAAGAAATGCTGGAGACTGCATCAATTCTGAAAGAAATGCTGGAGACTGCATCAATTCTGAAAGAAATGCTGGAGACTGCATCAATTCTGAAAGGAGCTACTCATAAGTCGTTGATAATCATTGACGAGTTGGGTCAGGGAACGTCAACATATGATGGATTTGATTAGTTATAGAGAAACTATGCTTTGCCTTGTATATTATTAAAAATATCCATCGTTTTTTCTTCTGTCTGTGGAATTGTTGATTGTGAATACGTTTGAGTAGAGCCTTACTTTACTAGCAGGATCTGGGGATCCATGTTGCTGGGGAATTGCTGTGGATAGTCATAAGTACCTTACTGCATAAACTCCAGCATATGGCATTCTATTTAGTTCAAGAACTTGAAGAGTGTACTATTCAGCCTATTCTTTTTTCAGTGTAAATCAAAGTTTCGTTCCAAAGTACTTAATTCAGAATTTCTAAGAGACAAGATGAAACACATGTTACAGAATACATGTCCGGGCAGAATACATGTAGAATTGACACCTTTTCTTTTATGCAGAATCAACCTACATGGTTGTGTCCCCTTGAGCTCTTTAATGGATCATTCTCATGTTTGTAGACTCGATTTATGTCCTGATATGGTACATTTAAAGGTGCACAAGTTAGTGTAGCAGGAAAAAGAGGCTGGGCAGAGAAAAGAGAGGGAAAAAAAAAAAAAAATTAGAGAGCTGTAACTCAGAAACAATATACATAGAGAGTTGTATATGAAAGCCTCAGATTATATAAAGTTTTTCCACAGTGGGATATTTGCTGAAGTGGTGGATGCATCTACCTTGTACGTATATATAAGTGGAAAATGAGATGACCGTGCTCTGCAACGACGAGAGAAAGCAAAGTCTCCAGGAATTATAGAGAACAGGGATGTACATTTTCCCATTTCCAACACATTGGTTAACTTATAAGTTTCAGTTGCATACTTCATCCTTTCTATGAGTTTTTTCAGTTTTTTTAATTCAAAAAAAAAAAAGGGCCTGGGCCCGGCCCAAGCCCGGCCCTAAATATTGGGCTTAGGGCCTGGGCCTGGACCAGGCCTAGGATTCCCTTCGCCAGTAGTGGGCTTGGGCTGGGCCGGCCCAAGCCCGACCCATTGACATCTCTATGTAGATGCAAGGAAAGATACCGTTTATCCACGCTATTAGCCATTCAGAAATGGAGTGATGGGTATCATTAGTGCGGATTCCGATAGGTAAGCCATACCAAACAGGTCGGACTACAGGACATATTAGAAAAAGATGATCACAAGTCTCTGGTGTTGTTTCACAAAGGGGGCATGTGTCAGTACATGTGACCGAGAGGCGTTTCAGTTTGGTGTGTATTGGGAGACGATCCCAAAGTAGTTGCCAGGTGAGAAAGAGCATCTTGGATGGAAGGGGTAGCTTCCAAAGGTTATTCCAAATCTATGGTCAGTAACTGACCGATCTAGGGATTTGGACACTGTTTTGTAGGAGTGTATAATATTTTTCCTGATAGAGCATATGGTAGGCAGATGCTATGGTGAATACTCCAGTAGTGGTATGGCCCCATACTTTGAGATCCTCAAAATCAGTATAGGAAATGTAAATGGTTAAAATGATTCTGCAGATGTCTCGGAAAGTTTTCAAGCAGCAGTTCTTGGTTCCAAACACCATCCTGTTGTATCAAATCACTTACTCTGACCATTTGTAAGCCGTTACTTCTATCCCTATCCAGGCTTGATGATTGAACATTTGGAATCCAATTGTCTTGCCAGATGTTAATTTGAGATCCTGAGCCTACCTGCCATCGAACGCATATCTTTCATGGAAAAGGGAACGCAACCAAAAGTATACAAGTCAAAAGAGGAACATCAATGCTTTCTAAAAATACCTCAAAGGCAATGTTCAGAATTAAAGCAAAATGAATAGAGATATCTTCCAAAAGATGCAGGTTAACAAAGTGTAATTGTCAATAATATTAGAATAGCTTCTTCCCACATGAAGCACCAACTTGTATTACAGAGTTAACTGGTAATGTAAAAAGTAAAGAAATGATGTTAGAAAGTAGGTCATTTTATGCAAGAAAATATGAATCTAAAACATCCAGATGACAGGTACAAACTTTCGCACAGCCACTTACCATTATCTCCATGCAGCTGCTTACTCCGAAACCCTTGTCGCATTGAGTGAGATATCAGCAAGAGCATAGAGTTGCATCATCACTGGCAAGCAGCTGCTTGTTTTGCTGCTGTTTGTCTTACTCACTGATACTAATGGAGCACACTGGAAACATCGGACCATCTCATTATTTCCTGCAAATCTCGACAATGAGGCTAGGGGACTATCTGTACTTCAAACTTTCATTTGGGCACAGCACAACAGCTTCAAGCATATTACTATCCATACTGTTAAGTTACCATCTGCTCTAAAAGCTTAAGCTATTAGAGAATGGGCCCAACAATGTTATCATGCTTAATACTCCCCCTCACGCCCCTGATTGCACGTGGAGAGACATACCAAGTCAGAAATAAATTGAGTGCAAATAGCACTATAATAAAGGGGGACCAGAAATGCAAGCGGGAAGAATTGAACTCAAGACCTTGCTAAACCAGAGCTCTGATACCATGTTAAGTTACCATCTGCTCTAAAAGCTTAAGCTATTAGAGAATGGGCCCAACAATGTTATCATGCTTAATACATACTCACTCCTAACTTCCTCCTTCGACAGATTACGGGAGTTGAGACGCTTGATAACATGGTGAAGCCCATAATAAATGATATCTGCCACAGATGTTCCTCTTTTGAACTTGTGCAGTATAACCACATGTGATCCGGACTGATTTATTGAAGACAAATTGTTTGCCCGGACGATAGTAAGACAAACTTGTCCACCAACTAGGAGTGCTTTAGGGGTAAAGATTTGTTTATGATGACTACCATTGATGGACTTGGTCGAGCTGTGCATCATATTACTGGCGACGAGGGGGCGCTTTTGTTACACTTCCATATTATTTTGATCTTTACATATAGCATCCTAGGGAAGGAATGGTGTTATATTATTTCCAAAACGATTGTGAACCTTTTATTTTAATTATTCCAAAATCACCAAGCCTCCAAAGGCATCAGTGATAAATAAACCTAATATCCTGAATATATTCACATAAAAGAAAAATGAGAGAAGAGTAAACATGTGAATTAAATGAAGTAAATACTTTCCAGAAAAAACTAATAAAACCCATGAATGTTGCTGTTTTTTTTTTCTTTTCTTTTTTTATGTGCACAACGGAAAAAGAGGTAGAATATATTGAGCAACAAACCCGAAGTCTACCTGGAAGAAAAAAAAATCGTGCCCGTCACAGAGCATTCATCTCATTCATGCAGCTAAAAACTGAGCTATTATTTACAACAATGCAACAATTAATTAAAAATATTCATTAACTGTTGTTACCTGGAATTGAACTGTACCATCACCACCGGTTCCGCCCATTTTTTGTTTGGGCCTAAATTTATCATCACAATACGCCTAGTTTATCCATGCAGGCGCTGGGACAACATGCGTGCGTTTACGGGGATGTTGCATGAAAGGTTTCCACAATATTTTAAAATTATCTTATAATGATGTAATTTAATGGAATAACTTAGAAAGGTAGGAAAACTTGTAAGTAAGTTTCCTTATGCGTCTAAAGAGAGGTCTAGAATTGCAATAGTAGCCGTTAAAAAGGATTGATCACCGTCATTCATTGATGAGGTGCAATAGTATAAATGGTAACAATACGTTCTTGATTTCAAAATGGCATGCCTAATATTGTTTTTAGTTATAAAAGCATAACACGACTATTCATATAGCTCAAATTCTTCAAATCCTCAGTTAAGAAACGTCAATGCACCTTTGTGCAATGTCATTTACTTCCATTAATTTTTCTTGTTTACTTTTTGGGTCTACCGGAGGCCACTAGGGCCTTGGGAAGTTCACCTCTCTTACCCCAAGTATACCGCCCCCAATGTGACTTCTCCATGAAAGAAGGAAAAAATTGTTACCATTAGTTGATTTTGGCGTGTAATTGGTACTACCTAATAACCAAAAATCCATAAAACACAATGTTGTAGCTTCTACTAAAGTTTTTCAAATGTCAATTACACACACACATCACATGTACCTTAAGTAGGTTGCCTGAGTTCAAGCATGTTCTCGGCAACCCTTTTCTTGTTGTCTATTTAGAAAGAGAAGAGAACTTTATAACTGAAAGGGAATGCGAGAAGAATAAGAAAGTCTGGCAGTTACGAGGGTGGAAGACAGACGATATGAGATTCCAGGTAGAATGAGACCATGGATAAACACACCAATTGCCTTCCACCGCAACATTCTGGTGCAATGCTTGTGATATCTGGTTGCCTTGTTGCCTCCCTCCATGGATTTTTCTATGGCATCAGCAAGCATGTTGAAAGAGTCTATACGAGACACAACATTACCATCTTGCGCAAGGTTCTCAACATCATGATGAGGATAATGATTGTTGATAAGTAGGCGCATATTTTGTACTGCAATGAGAAATGCACTATGTCTTCTTTCAAGATCTTGAAACCACCATTTCATCCTCTTCAACTTCCAAAATGCCATGAGAAAGGCAATTAGTAGCCCGCCGAGGAAGGATGTTGCCATAAGAACATAGATTGCCCCATTCATGAAGGGAATACTCATTTGAAGAATAGAGTAACCGTTATTCAACACAACATACGATTGCATACTCCCCTAAAGGTACTTATTACTTCATGTCTTTGCTTTTCCAGCTCCATTTCGTCTCTGTATAGCAAACTGCTCCAGTTTGCATGGGACTCAAGAATATTGAAGTAAGTATTTGCAACTTCCATTATTGGTGATGCTGGTACCATACCTAAACAAAAATAGCAAGAAGATAACATAAGTAACAATCAGTTTTGAACCAAAAAAATAAGTAACAATCAGTTATGGTGAGAATTTCTAATAACAAAGTTAAGTAATTAAACATAATGACAATCTTGATTTCTAAATGGCATGTCTAAAATTGTATGCAAGTAAATATGAATCTAAAACATCGTCAATTAGAAAATTTTCAATATGCGCAAAAAGATAATGTAAATTTAAGACTAAAATGAAGATTGTATCTAATTGTGCTCAATATATGTCCCCATAGTTGGATGGCCCCTGATTGTCGCCATAACAGCTAGAAGCTCCAGCCTGCCCAAAACCAAAGTCTCCACCGCTTACATACCTACAAATAACTAAATTAATTATATGTGTATTTTTTTGGGGTCTTTCAAAAGATAAAAAGAAAAAAAAAAGAACAAACTTTAACTTGACTTGCCATCTTCAAGAACCGTAATTTTCAAGGAATCAAGCTAAGTATTATTTGCACCAAGTTCTCCACAACTTGTCATTGTGGAGACTTTCACAGTGGACGCGCATGCACGTTCATAGGTAACAAATAAATTGGTCTGTAAAGACTATGAGAAAGAAGTGATCATGGCTCTAGTATATGTGAGAAATGTAAATGATTAGAGGATGAAAGGATAAGAGTAGGGGTGGGCACGGTTCAGTTTGATTTGGTTTTGAAGCCAAACCGCAAATCGAACAAATGAACCTCGGTTCACGAATTCTTAAACCAAACTGAATCGATATACCTTGGTTTGAATGGTTCACTCGGTTCAAATTGAGCAATTCGGATCAGTTCGATCGTAGTTTAAACATTATTTTTTTTCAAGAAAAAACAATAGTCCAATAACAAAATGTTACATCATAGTACATTACATGACAAATTGAAAAGCTTAACCAGTCAGCAAGTGTGAAAGTCCAATAAAGTTACATTACATAATGAAATGAACCATTAATCTGGTCCAAAACGTAAAACTTAAGTGCATGATAAGTTCTAAAGACAGAGCATCAAGATAATACATGACAGTGGGTCAATGTGTGCTCCATTACTGATTACTGATCAAAGTGGTGCACTCTGGAAATCTTGCTGCCATTATGGTTTCTGTCAAACGTAGCACCTTAAAAGAGACTTCGAAAACATTCTAAATTTACCTGCCTAACAACATCATATCAAATATAAATTGAAGGGAAGGACATAGACTGTTATGAAATGCTGAAATAGTGAAGCTTAATATGGCCAAGTGACCTGCCAATCCAGTAAGAATTTCAACACTTCAAGACTTATGCCAACTACCAATATCCCTCTTTTCACATTCTGGTTAATCTGCAAAACAGGTGGTAAGTTCAATAAACAAGCTGCAAAACAACTGCCAAGTTCAATAATATGCAAAACAGGTGCCAAGTGTTCCACGGAAAGAGTTTTTCATTCATGTAAAGCATAGCCAACTACTAGTGTGGCACTGTAATATATGCGCTACTGCACTTTACATTTCAAGGCCAGCAACCAGGTACCTTGACAATAGGGATATGTTTCACACTATTAGTCTACGACCAAGTACCTTGATAATACCTTGTTACAAGCAAACTCAGGAAACAACATAGAGGTTAAAAGCAATCGAGTGAATGCATCAAACAGATTTTGTGCCAGCCCATCTTCCCTTTATCTTTCTCCTCAGTCATATGTGCCTATGGTCTCTATACCCTGATAAGTGAGCTTATGTACACCTAATCATTTTTTCTTCTTTCTTTGCTGCTTCTTCCAAATATATAAGTAGATCAAGAGTTTTGACTACAACAAACGATGTAAATGGTAAAAAAAAAAAAACAGCAAAAGAAAAAGTAGAAGAGAAAGTTCTGAGATTAATTCTTACCCCAACTAGAAATGTGATTAAATGACTACATAATCCCTTCATTTGAGTACCTATACTTTGCAATAAGATCCCTAAAAGTAGACAAAGATTAAACAAAGAACTTTCATCAGCGAAACAAAGAACTTTCATCAGCGAAATACGTCAATAGCAAAGTGTTGGCCTAACTTTGTCATGATCCTTGAACCATATATCTTATTCTTGAGGCATGCAGATTGTGAAGGCTGAAATTTTGAAATTGAAATAAAAAATTTAGGGGTGGGTAAAACCTAAAAAACTGGAATCAAAATTGAAACTTACATGCTCCCTAATCAAAAGCCGAAGATAGCCTTGGATCCAAGAAAAAATTGCTGGGATTTTGGAGCAAGAGTGAAATATGGGCAGCGACCTTAATCTTCAATAAACGCGTGGTGGCCCTTAATCTTCCCACGTATTGTCAATTGAAATGGTTCTGTCATCCGTGGGTTGCGATCTCTGTGAGTATGTTGTCTCTGATAAAAAGAATAAAAAAGTACGAGAAGAGTGGAAGAGTAGCTGTGATCTCTATAGGTGTGTTGGAAATGACAGAAGAAAGAAAAGAGTTGCGGGCTTGCGGCTGAAATCTCTGATTAATGAAAAAGAGAAAGGTTGAATAATAGGTGATAAGGTTTTACTCTACCCCGGTTATTTAGCTAACCTTCGGTTCGTTTAATGCCAGTTTGAAAATCCTGAACCATGAACCGAACCATCCTCAGTTTGAAAATCTCAAACAAAACCGTTCAAGCTCATCAAGGGTTCGAATTCAATCGGTCCGGTTCTATCGGTTTGAACTGTTCGGATCGGTTTTGTCGGTTCGTTGCTCACCTCTAGATAAGAGGGACTGCAAGGAAAAAGTTGAAAGAAAGAAGAAAAGGAGAGGGAACATTTTTCTTTAAGATATGAAAGAGTTGGGCTTTCTTGTCTAGATTGGAGATAAAATTGGAAGAGTGGGATAAAACATGGATTTATGGCTGGACCTTTAAGCCATCGGTGAATCTTTCATGGACTTGGTGTAAAATTTTGAGAATTAGAGATAAATTTAGCAAATATTTCCATTATGAAGTAGGAGATGGTAAGACTACACGGCTTTGGTTGGATAGATGGTTGCTAGAGGTTCCCTTAATTGATAAATATGGACAAAGAGCCATATATGACTCTGGAATGGATGTCAATGCCAAGGTTAGTGAGCTTATACAGGGCAATGAGTGGAAGCTATTCCTTAGAAGATCAAATGAGCTAAGAAGGTTGAATACTGTCTTGGCAAATAGAACTAGACCTGATACAAGAGTGCCAGATAAAGTTATATGGAAATTGCAAGCTAATGGAGAATTCACCATCAAAACAGCTTGGGAAAGGACTAGAACAAGATCACCTAATGTACCTTGGTGGAAAGTGATTTGGTTTGCTGGGCATATACCCATATGTGCAATAATACTATGGTTGATATGCAAAGGTGGGTTAAGAACCAAATCAAGGCTCAAAGCCTGGAACATCATCCAAGATGACCACTGTGTTCTCTGTTTGAAGCACCCAGAAACTGTGGACCACCTGTTTATACAATGTCCCTATGCAAGTGAATTATGGAACCTAGCCTTCAGCAAAATGGGAGTGCATGTCCCTTTGGAATCATGGACTCAGTTTCTTCAGCATGTTACAAGACATTTCAGGGGGAAAAGATTAAAAGCAAAAATCTATAGACTACTAATAGCAGTGATCACCTATGGTATTTGACAAGAAAGGAATGCTAGAATTTTTTAAAACAAGCAGTCAGATGTGCAAGGATGTTTCCACATGATACAACAGTGGATCAAGTATAGAACTTACGGTTGGAGTAGAGTACCAGCCACTATGAAGAACAAATTTATTTGCCAAGCTTGGGATTTGGATGAACAATTACTGATGAGAGAATAAATGTACTGAAAAACACGTAGTATTATTTTGTAAAGTTGTAATGTTTGTTTGAGCTTCAATGAATAAAAGGACCTTTGACAAAAAATAATAAAAAAAATTTAACCAATTATTTAGTGACAATTAATATCATATTTTGATAGAAAAAAATTTCAAAAAATTAGGTTGAGACTTTGGAAGGCTAACAGGCTATCAACGAAATCCAATTTTCCTTATAAAAAAAAAACTTGTTTGTCGAGTCAAGCTCAATAAGTTAAATAAGCTCTTTAATGTCCTTATACCCAGTTTTATTTATCTTCGGTGAAGTATTCGAGTAACTTTTAGCGACAAATAAGCGTAAGATAGGGAATAGCCACAACAGACTTGGAGAACTTGCTGCGTGATTGTCTAGTCCGCCGCGAGGAAGCAAGGAGTTGAGGTCAGCTCCGTGTCCATAGAATTTGTTCTTTACTTTCGAAAAAGTTGAAGGCTATCTTGTAATTGTTGAACTGTTATTTAAATTTGCGATCTTTTTTTTTTTTAGTTCTGTTAATTTAATTTTTATTGTTGCATTCATGTCTGGTTCTATCTTTGGTGAAAGATTTTGAATTAAGCTAGAGAATATTGCTGACCTGGATGCCCTATGATGGGCATGTCTAGGGTTCTCCATACTGGCCAAAAGGTAGGTCTTTTTCTATGTTTCGGTTAAAAAATTCTCAGAGACAAGAAATTAGCTGTGTTGGCTTGATAACCCCGTCAAAAAGCAGAATCTGAACTGGTTTCCCCGAGATGGTCATCGTAATTTTAGGCACATTCCGATGTCAGTTGTGGGTTGCAACATAGATCGTTTGGAGTGAGACTAGGTTTCTTTTTTAGTTAGAAGTTCCTTTGTATTTACAATTTAAGCAGATTGAGACTGGTTGTTGTCCTTTTAGTTGACGAGATTGGATGGGGGATAGGGTACCTACCCAACCAGTCAGTAATGTCAGAACGTGGTGATTACCAATTATCATAAAACCTGAGAAACGTCGACCTATTGTGGATATATTAAAGCCTTCTACATCTGTCAAAGTATTAGGTTCACAATCAGAGTTTGGCAAAGAAGGTATAGTTCTCGATAAGCAAGATGGTGAGCCGTGGTGCCACTGTAAGGTGGTTGTGGTAAGGTTGCTCTATTCTCATCTAGAGGTCATGGATTCGAGAATTGATGCAACTCTCCATAAATAGTGGGGTTAAGACTGCATACATCAGCCCTCCCCAGCTTCACAGTTCCACTGGGACGGCCGGCCCTGATCTTGGTGATACATAACGATCTTTGCCGTCGTCTTTTCCCATATGTGAAAGTTCAAGATATTCTTTCATCAGTTGATATTTTTCTCATATCTGTTGAACCACAGAGGAAATTTCTTTGTAGTTTCCAAGTTAGTAATTCTGCCAGCATACCATTTAAGCCATTAGACTTTCCGATCGAATAGCAGTTTCCTCTTAGCCAAGTGCTACTTTATCCCCCCTTATTAGTCTAAATTTGATCTGATTACAGGCCTGTGTGTGGGTTCAGCACTCTTGTTTCAGAATTCTGTACTTTTTATCTCATCTATGAAGCAGGTGCCACAGATATTATTGCTACTTCAGAGTTCAGACAAGATGATCCTCATTGTTTAACATAATTTCTACATTTTTGTGTCAGCCACTAAATTTGGTTAACTGAAAAAACAGTGGTTAGAACTCTGTCGATGTCACATTCGCCATCCATATCAGACTCTGCGAAAGCTGTGTTCTGCAATTTCTAAGGGTGTGCTGGAAGTGGTAAGATTTAATTTTGACACCTAAATTCGCAGAATTGCTACCTACAATTTTCATGCACTGCCTTGAGTTAATGATAATGCAACCTGGAGTTAGACAAGCTAAAGAAATCGAAAAAGATTTTGACTTTGATGCATGAGTATAAGTGCTAGTGCAGGAAATGAGTGGCGCTTACTCAAAGGCTTTGATCTGACATTCCTCCAGGAAATTAGTGTCTCCCTATGTGCATTGTAAACCAATTGACTCAGTGGTCATAGACGACTCTGGGAACTGGGATTTTGTCACACCATACAAGGTCCACCTTAATTGCAATACAAAGGTTACACTTGAATATTTATGACATCTATCTGGAATGTCTCAAGCTTTGGTTAAAGCAGTTGAGGAATTTAGTTATTTCATGAGGATTATCCCCTTATGATCTAGAGATTAGTTGTACCAACATGGCTGGGAACGGGAACGCGAGCAGGAGCAGGTACGAGGTTCGGGAGCAGGAGATTCACTTCTATACTGGCTTTTTGGGTAGGAGTGGGAGCGGGTGCAAGTCTGGGGAGGGTTCCAGGATGGAGCGTGACTAGAATTGAAGAAGAATCCTGCAACTAAGATTTAGAGCTGAATTGCCAAGGAAATTTAAGAGGACAGCATGAATATGCTTGGGTTGATGGTCTGTCATTGCTGTATAATTGCTTCCACCTAGGGCCTCGTTACATGAGTAGCTGTTAAAAGGGATTAATGTAGCATGTCTGTAATTGGATTGTATATATTCTGGAGTTATCTGGTTAGCTATGAATTTAGTGTTGCCTTTCTTTGATTCCTAATTATTTTTTGTCCCAATTCCTAACGTGTTTCAGAGCAAAGGTCGAGGGCTCCTGGCTTTGCTTAATATATTATGATTTGCATATAAATACCTTTTTACGAGGCATTGTAGAACGAAAATAGCAACAAATGTTTTACCTACTTTGGTTAGCAAATGCATTACAGTCATCACTTGTAAAAAGATGCGAAGACCAGCCTCGTAACTACTTGCGAAGCATCTTAAGCATTTAGGAATCTAGTTTGTTTTCCTTATTTAACTAGCCTCCATTTTGCTCATAACAGGATTTAGTTTACTTCTTACTAGTCAGAGAAAGTTATATCAATCTGCCCTGGCAATAAAGAAAGTAAGCAATATCTATGTTGGATTCATGTAAATGACCTCCCCGGGTCCGTTAGTTATCATTCAAAGGTTTCTCGTTATGCAACATGTTTCTTATTTACTTATTTTTTGTTTGAAGGTGATTTGCGTATATCCTTTCTTTCCGCTCAATACCAAATAGACAGGGTGCCCACCCCCAAAAACACACCACAGCGTGGGTTGGTGTAGCTTTAAGCTGCCATATTGCTGAACCCTATCAACCTTCTTCTTAATCAGTTGCCCAGGGTAATACTTATATGCTGCTTTGTAGGCGTGTGTGCAGGTTTAGCATGTTGTTCAACGGTTTCATCAACCAATTTATAAAGCACATGCTTAACTGCATATGCATGTACACTGATTTGTACGACTTGCAGTTGAGAAGTTGTCCTAATAGTTGTATGACTGGCAGTACTTGTGTACGTACTTACAGATATTGATAGCATAACAATATTTGCAAGTGCATATGAATTTAGAGATCTTTTTAGAGGTCTTGAAGAGGGTAATTTTTGTCAATTTTGAGACTATAAGTTTAATAGTGATGCCTAATTTGTTTTGCTTCTAAGGTTCTTTATGCTTCATTTTCCATCTTCTTACTTAATGTATGTAATTTGATTTGCTCAACAAGTTGGTTTTTTTTTTTTTTTAACCTCTTTACTGCTTCAGGCAAGATGGTCCTTCAATGTTTGACATGGATTCCTCATCTAGTGGATCAGCTAGTTCGTTCCTGTATTACACGTAAGGAAACGGTTGTTAGTCCTCTTCCGGACGATGTTATTATTGAAATTCTCACTCGACTCCCAGCTGATTTCGTTCTTGAATGTCGAATGGTTTGTACGAAGTGGCGGAAGTTGATCTCGTCTCCTTACTTTGCGGAAGAGCATCTTAAAAGAGTTGATCAATCAACTTTTGTGCAGCTTGACTGCTGTATTTCGCATCTTAGGAAGTTTAACATGCTTATCTTGGATGAAGCAGCTCAAAGGGGTGCGAGGCTCACCAAGATTTGTGTGGGTTCAGAGAGTTCAATGACGAAGTATCATCCCAAGCTATTTGGTTCTTGCAATGGACTACTTCTTTTCCAGGGATTGATGAACAGAACGACATTATTCGTTTCCAATCCTACTACACATGAAGAAATAACTTTAAGTACTCCAACTCAGCGGGGTTGTCCATTTGGAATCTTCTTCCATCCGACGACACGTCAATACAAGCTGCTATTCGTGCAACCTGTATGGCAATGCTATAACTATTTCATACAAACTGTTGGGGCCAAGATGTGGAGACAATTCACTTCTTTTCCTTATCGTCCTGCATGGGGTGTTTCCGCTGCAATTTCTAATGGATCTCTGCATTGGATGGTCGACCATCAGTATAGACGTCGGTACGAATCTGGCCCTTGCCAGCATGCAATTATGGTTTTCAACATGGACTCTGAGAATATTCGTTCCATGCCTCATCCAGGAAAAGTGTGTCACTCAATTGAACATACAGACATGCAACTTTTAGAGGTGAAAGGGTGTTTATCTTTTTGCTATATAGACAAACGCCACAACTTGATTGAAATATGGGAGTTAGAGGACTATGCGAACTGGGCTTGGGTTGGAAAATACAAGGTGAACCTCGATTGGGATTTGAAACGTTACCCTTTTGAATTTAATTTGGTCAACTGCCAGATAGAGCTTTTGAGCATCCAGAACGGAGAGTTGCTCCTGGCATGGAATTCACGAGGCTTATTTTGGTATCATCTGGAGGTGAATACAGTTCGGAAAATCCAAATGACAGGTATGATGCACTTGCGTACAACCCCTTTCTGTTATCTCCGTGCAGCTGCTCACTCCGAAACCCTTGTCACATTGAGTGAGATAGCAGCAAGAGCATAGAGTTGTATCATCATTGGCAAACAGCTGCTTGTTTTGCTTTCCGGTTCAAACAGCCTGATATTTTGGTATTGGTGACCAGGCACCTGCTCCCAAATCCTTGGAGCTGATGCTTATTCCCGCTTATGGATACATAGGAGTATTTTTTGGATATTTATATAGCAGTATGACTTCTTCGTGTCGCAAGGAAGGCTAATTTATTCTGTGGGTTATCTGCGGCTGGATTCTCAGAATAAGCGAGGTCGCTGCTGCAATGAAGTAGTGTGTATATTCTGCCAATCTGCCGTGCTATAGCCTACAACACAAGCTTCCTGCTGCCGTCAACAGACTAGTTTTAGCATTTCCTATTTATATGTTGTTGTCGTCTTCTGTTTTCTCTTTGACATATCTACTGAATGCTAGGCTTCATGCTTCGGGATGGCTCTTCATAGGTAGTCTCTCAGGCCTAAATTGTTTTGGCTACGAGTCCTACAAATAAGAACTCCCGCCCAGTTTTGTTGAGGTGAAGATATGGTAAGGATTCCCAATTGCAGAGACTGTTAATGGTGACCATTACACAGTTTTACCAAAAAGAAAGGCATTCTTAATTTCGAATATGGACTTTGTACCTGAAAATGTTTCAAGTCATTGGAGCATACACAAACAAGAAAACATCATTCATATAGTGAGAATTCCCAGTACAAAAACTAGATGTTAATGGATTAAGCTGCTGTACGGGTTGGCAAGTCAAGAATAAGTCGTTTTAGTTGAAGGGTTTGGACGATGGATACCGGACCGTGGCGATTACCACTTACCCTTGTGATACAATACCAGTCACCGGAAAAATGAAGACCATTAGGGTCTGAAGTCAGCTATATGTTCTTTTTTTAAGTAATGATAACGATTTCATAGGGTTAGCATCTTTCAGAGTGGGAGGGTAAACAACCGAGGAGTCTTGTTATTATCTAGTTTGTGTGAAAAATTTGTTATTTGCATGTCATTTTTGTTATTTAAACTCTAAAAAGACGTTAGAGCAAGATTTAACCTAGTAGTATATTAGCGACAAAAATGCTCGACCAATATGAGTTTAGCATCACAACAAGATCTCTTAAGGATTGTGAATTCTCAAAAAATGTTATGCTTAGCCCACTATAAAGAGTCTTACTCATGCAGTGGCAATTTAACATTTCTTTGGTAACTAAAGCACAATTATATTGCAAAACAAAAAAGAAAAAAAAAAACCTTAGCCTTCCACCCACCCATACTCAATATAGGAATTAGCACCCCACTAAATGTTCATAAGAAGAAATCTGGTGCTGAACAATAGTAAGCTTTGTAATTATGTGGAAAATAGAAAGAGGTTATGCCTACAGTCTCCTTTTGTGTATGTATTTAGCATATCAAATGTAATCAGTTAAATGAAAAGTTGTGAAAGATATTGCAGCTAATTCTTATGGTATTATTGTGACAGTACTAACGTTAGTCATATATACCAAACAAAATGATAGCTCTATACACAAAAATATGTGCAATTCCATACTTCAACCTGGAAGAATACGTTAAGTGGAAGTCCATCTTAAACACAAATCTTTCTTGAAAAAAGGGAATGCTATCAAAGATATCAACTAAACAAGGAAATATAAAAGGTTTTTAAAAATACCTCAAAGGCGATGTTTAGAATTATCAATGACGGGGGTTTAGGCATGTTGGAAACGTAAAAGAAAACCCATATCAAGTGTCTTATAGATAAAGCATGTACTAATGCAGATTGATTAACAAAATGAATAGAGATGTCTTCCAGGAGATGTAGGTTAACAAAGAATAATCATCAAAAATATCAGAATAGCTTCTTCCCACATGAAGCACCAACTCGGATTAAAGAGATGATTGTTATTGCTCCTGCACCGAAGTGTAGAAAGTAAAGAAGTGATGTTAGAAAGCACAACATTTTATGCTTGTAATACGAATGTTAGGCATCGGTTAATTGGAAATTTTCAACATATACAAAAGAATTCTGTGAATTAAAGACTAAGAAAAAGATGGTAATATGGTAATGCACTATGTAAACTTTGTAATTATGTGAAAACGGAAAGAGATTATGCATACAGTTTCCTTTTGTGTCCCCTAAATGGTTTTGATGATGCTTTAAGTGGAAGTCCATCTTAAACGCAAATCTTTCATGGAAAAGGGAACACAACCAAAAGTATACAAGTCAAAGGAGGAACATCAATGCTTCTAAAAATATCTCAAAGGCTATGTTCAGAATTATCGATGGCGAGCCCTTAAACATATTAGAAATGTGAAAGAATACCAATATCAAGTGTATGAAAGCAAAATGAATAGAGATGTCTTCCATAAGATGCAGGTTAACAAAGTGTAATTGTCAAAATATTAGAATAGCTTCTTCCCACATGAAGCACCAACTTGTATTACAGAGTTAACTGGTAGTGTAAAAAGAGGTATTGTAAATTAAAATGTCAAGATTTTCAATATGCATTAAAGATATTGTATTCTAATCTATGTCCCCATGGTTGGATGGCCACTAATTGTCGACATCACTGTTAGAAGCTCCGGTCTGCCCAAAACCAGAGTCTCCACCGTTGATATACCCTGCAAATAACTAAATTAATTATTTATATATTTTTTTTGGGGTCTCTCAAATGATAAAAAGGAAAGAAAAAAAAATGAGCAAACTTTAACTTGACCCACCATCTTCAAGAACTGTAATTTTCAAGGAACCAAGCCAAGTATTATTTGCACCAAGTTCTCCACAACTTGCCGTGGTGGAGACTTTCACTGTGGATGCGCATGCAGGTTCATGGGTAACAAATGAACTGGTCTGTGAAGACTATGAGAAAGAAGTGATCATGGCTCTAGTATATGTCGGAAATGGGGATGACCGGAAGATGAAGGGATAAGAGGGAGTGCAAGGAAAAAGTTGAATGGAAGAAGAAAAGGAGAAGACAGGTTTTTCTTTGGGATATGAAGGAGTTGGGCTTTCTTGTCTAGCCTAGCCTGGAGATAAAACCGAAAGAGTGGGGTAAAACACGGGTTTGTAGCTCTAATTTAGGACGTGAAAGGGAGTTGATTACAATTTTAATCAATTACTTAGTGACAGCTAATATCATATTTTAATAGAAAAAAATTCTTAAAAATTAGATTGAGACTTTGGACGTTAACAGGCTACCAATGAAATCAGATTACTATGGAATAGGCTTCCACTATACTATAATCTGCACCGCATAAAAATTTCAAGCTCAAACCTTTGCCCCATTTCCCTAAGCCACACGGAGACAGTCGACCATCTATTTTTCTCTTGCCCGGCAGTCAAATCCATCTGATTAGGGGGTTTGGCAGGTCTTTAAAGTAATATTGTGGGTACCTCTTTCAATGAGTGGCTATCGAAGTGGCTTCTAAATCCCGCTTGTCGGGGTCTTTTACTACCAAAATTTATTCAAATTTTTTCCACCATTTGGTGCATTTGGACTCATAGGAATAATCTCATCTTTAGTCAAACACCTTTTCAGTCCGTTCTTATCATCGACAATATCACTCCCTTTGCCAAAATATTGGTGAAGCTTTTGCTAGAACAAAAACCCCCCAATATCACACCATTCAACATGTTTTGCCTCTCCCAATCCTTTTGATGTCAAACCTCAACCAT